>CM029373.1:17255915-17369383 GCA_017165825.1 Hepsetus odoe | reverse complement strand
ATATATATATATATATATATATATATATGTATATAGCTATAGTTCAAGTTGCAAATTGAAAATATTATTATCATTATTATTGATTATTAATCTCTATTCTTGGTTATTCTCAAAATTTCAATATTTTCCTTTAGAGACAATGAAGAATTATAAAATGATATACTAAGCAGCACCTATAGCATATTTACTTGAACGTAAAGGGGATTGTATATCCACTCTTATGCTTTCTCTTTCTTTTTACAGTAATCTACTGTCTTAATCATATGGGAAGTTACATTTTCTGATTCTAAAAAGTTGAAATTTTGTCAACCACACCTTTTATTACTCACTAATTATCTACAACCTGAACTTTGGAAATAATCATATAATTTGCACCTGTGCATGCGACATAGACTGTTTCACAGTCATTTTTTGCATTATGGCGTACAAAGTTGCAATGGCTGAATGTCTTTGTCTCCTCAGGGCAGTGAATGCTGCCCACTATCGGATCTTTTTTGTATCTTTGCTCATTGTAGACATCAGGAAGTGCTTTTCCACATCCCTGGTTTTCACACAGCATGTGGGAATGCTCAATTTTCCAGGTGTCTCTGCAGATCCCTCCACAATTGCCATTTAAGCACACTTTTACCTCTCCCCAACAGAGCTCTGGCTCCTGGTTCTCCAGCTTTGGCTCATTCTCCAGCTTCACCTCCACAGAGCCTGAACGAAAACAAATGTCAGTATCTATTAAATGCAGGACATTATTAAAATCCCTTCTTTTAAGTAATGTATATTTGACCACTTTCAAGTGGACACATAGTTGGTATAAGGCAGCAACACATGAGCCAATTTTCATGTAAAGTACATGTCAATTGCTTTCAATTAAATTTCTCAGGAAATAATCTTTCGTAGCTGGTTACTAGAATGAAGATCAAATATGGATATTTTTTTTTTTCAAATATTTTTTTTTTTCAGAAACCCACCAGACTATTTATATCACCCCAAGCAAGAACATTATCACCTCTTTCCAGATCCGTCTAACAACCATTCCCCTAAACATTCTAGACCATTCAGAACTCGTTTTGCCTCTCGCAGAAAACAACTGGCTGTGCTTAAAAATTCCTAAAAATATACCTGGATCAGTATTTGTTAAAATAAGTTACAGACAGAGTTATTAGAGCTATTGAATTGTCAAAGAGAATAACATTTCGATTCTAGTATATTATTTTCTATGAGAACCTGAAGGAGAATATTCTAGTAACAATCTAGATAAGGCCTAAACATTCCACTGTTGCAAATGGATTTGCTGTTACTGCAGCTTAAGTACAATGTTTGTATTGGGTAACTACAAGAATAAAAAAGGAAGTTAATAAATATGTTTAATTGTATAAGCTGCAGTACTGTAATCCATATGAAAAAAAAAAATAATTAAAAAAACTGAAATTTAATTTTAAAAATCATTCAAAAGATATATTGATGTTTTGTGTTTGGTTGACATGTAAAGAAAAAAGTGGTATCATTTTTTTGTATACTCTTATATTTTCTCTAACATTTGTCTTTTTATCATTCATTAATCATTATTTTATTTATCAACACACAAAGTGCTATTCCAGCTACTCTTCAAAAATGATATAAAAGAGACTTTTGAATGTTAAAAATTGAAAACACTGAGGATTCCACTGATCTGTAGTTTCATAAAACTGCTTCACTGTTTGATGTAAAACAACTCTTGCCAACAGTCAAAAGGTTGCCCCAAATCTATTACATTAGCATTTAAAATGAAGTTACATGCATGATATGATCTACAATGTTTTAATATTTTTTTATTATTTTTGTTGCTTTATTTTCATTGTTCTGCATTCGTTTCGAAGACTGCATCAGTGTTGAATGGCAAGCAACTCTCAGTTTGTACCAAATTTTTGTAAGTAAAAGAGGATGTTGGTGAGGATTCGTTCAAGAACAACAAAAAACTGGCTTGCTTTGGCACTGAAGGTTTTTGACCTGGTCTCATTTTCATCTTTTGTACTATTATCTTTCAAAACTTACCGTTGCATTTCACATAAAGAAATTCTTCTAATGTGGTCAAATTTGATTCAGAGCAGGATGATGAGGAGTTGGCCGAGCAGTTAGAAGAGGGCGGCTGCAATGGGCTGCTGCTGCTATTAGGCTTAAAGCTAAACTGCAGGAATTCCCCCCAGACTGTTTGTTTACAGATTTTTGAGGCAGTTTCGTTGTCACACTTGTCTGCTGTTGTTAACCAATGACTTTTTCCTCCAGATTGCACTTTTACGAATCCCTCGCCAGATGAGTTGCCAACCAAGAACCAGAGCTCCTCTTCTGTTGAGGGAGAAGGTGAGAAACAAACAGACATTATTGTACACAGTGTCTGATGTGTTACAGTGGGCAGGTTTCTTGATGGGATGCATGGTGCATTGTCTTGTATTGCGTTTTGTAGATAAGCATCTAGATCACATACTTTCACAGATGATATTGACACTCTGTTGAGCTGCAGGCACATTTTCCCTCTGTGTTAAGCACTGCGAGAGACTTGTGAGCCCTTTTCCGCAGTTCAGAATCCACTCCAAATATTCTTCTTTCCTTTCAACGAAAAGTCCTTCTTGAGTTTTGTGGGACTTCCCACAGCCAAGTTGTTCACACACCACGTCTGAATTAACTGTAGACCAATCTTTAGGGTTTATGATCTTCCGGTTACCATTGAACTTCACCACCAGTCTCCCTGAGCATTTGCTCAAACCGTCCTCCAGATGCACATCCTCAAAGTCTGCCAATGACATCGTTACAGTTTGAGTACAGACTGCATCATGCTATTTGACATTGACTGAAGCTCTTGAGATAGTTGAGAAACCATACATTGTGTAAGTATTTTCAATTGCAGAGAGTTTTCAGCTTGTCATATTCTATCAGGCATGGAAAATATGCTCGTTATTTGTTACTGCAATAGAGTATGCAAAATAACCTTCCGTCTACTAATTGAACAAATAGTAAATAAACTGTGTGTTATGAGTGTGCTGTCTGAATTCTGTACACACTACCATGAATGTGTTTGTTATTATACAGTACTGTGCAAAAGTCAAGTAGGTTTTTATTGTCATTTCAACCACATACACAGTACATAGTGAAACGAAATAACGTTCCTCCAGGACCCTGGTGCTACACACAAGACGACATAAGACACGACATAAGATGCAAGACAAGACAAACAGACAACAGCAGACAGAACAATAGACAGAATATACGGTACAATCATCTGACGGATAGCCGCAGTGTTGCAGAACAAAACTGCTTTCAGAAATATAAATAATGATTGTTTGTTTTTATCAATTTACAAAATGCAAAGTGAGCGAACAAAAGAAAAATCTAAATCAAATCAATATTTGGTGTTACTACCTTTTGCCTTCAAACCAGCATCAGTTCTTCTGGCCCCCACAGAGCCCTGATCTCAACATCATCCAGTGTGTCTGGATCACATGAAGAGACAGAAGGATGTGAGGAAGCCTACATCCACAGAAGATCTGTGGTTAGTTCTCCAAGATGTTTGGAACAACCTACCAGCCGAGTTCCTTCAAACACTGTGTGCAAGTGTAGCTAGAAGAATTGATGCTGTTTTGAAGGCAAAGGGTGGTCACACCAAATATTGATTTGATTTAGATTTCTCTTTTGTTCGTTCACTGCATTTTGTTGATTGATGAAAATATATGATTAACACTTCCATTTCTGAAAACTTTCTTTGCTTATAGCATTTTTTCCACACCTGCCTAAAACCTTTGCACAGTACTGTATATCATTGCAGTGTATAAAATGTAGTGTTTATATTTAATATCTGGCAGATTTCTGTATTCTGTATTATCATACATATTCCCAGTACCTCCCAACTGTGATTGTGTGTATGTTTTTAATGCATCTTCCCTGGGGCGTCTACTTTCCAGCCCTAGTCTCTTTCGCTTGCCTGCTCAAAATTGTCGTAATTACACATCTTACCTTTACATATCACTGTAGTGGCTTTGCAGCTCTGTTTGGGCTCGTGCTTGGCTAGACATTCCCACAGTGAGGCTTCTTTCCCACTGCAGTCTACTTGACTTAGCAATCCATTTTTTTCAGACTTCCCCTCTGCGACTTTGAATACATCCCCACAGTTCAGCTGCTGGCAGACAACCTTCCCCATATTCATCAGCTCATCCTTACCCATGTGGTCAGAGCATACCACATGCCTCGTATCATTTACTTTCACGTAAAGCTCCCCAAAACATTTGTTCTGCAACTCCACCTTAACCCGATCTTTAAAAAAAAAGTACAGTTTCACATTTCATTCTTAGAGTATTTCTCAGCATGAATTCGAATCAATAATTCAAAATAATGGACTGAACAGAAGGATAAGGATTGCAATAGCAAAGTCAAACCATCTGAACAATCAGCCACAGGGCAGAAGAAGAGAAAATAAGGGGTAAATAAATATATTACACAAATATACAAATATATTACTAATTGGAGGACTGTTAAGGTGGTGCATAAATTGCTTTGCAGCAGCATATTATTCATTTACTGCCTGCTTCATCTGTAAGACCAGTCTGTTCTGGATGTGTTTCTCATATTTGTTCCAACAGATTCTCTACCTCACATAAACTCATTGGGAGTTAATCGGGGGCTGTTTGTTTGTTGATTTTTTCTTTAGAGCGTGTATTAAAGGTGTGTTTAGTAAATGAGTTCAACTTGGGGACAGGAAAAATAATGATATTCTCAGGATATCGATTCTTTAGGACCTGGCTCAAGAACTAAGGATGTGCATCTATACTTACCTGAACATGTCAGGCTAATTTTCCCAGTTTTATCGCATGGTTGCACACTGACAGCCTGACCACATCTCAGTTTTGAGCATCTTTCATCAGCAGAGCTGATGTTAACATCTCTACATGGTACAGGGACCCATTCAGCATTTGTAGTGCTGTTCTTCTCCTCCAGAATCCCCTGACAAGCATTGTCTTTGTTACCCTGCAGTCGTATACTTTTCCAGTCTGTTAAATAAGAGTTTGATATTGAATGGTTCCACTAAGCTTGGATATAACTCATATATCATGGCCTTAGGCAATATTAGATCACAAAACCTGAAAAACTGTGCTTGGATGTGTAAGAACAGGCAAGGAGTTCAAGTTCTTGAGTTTAAATTACAGTGCATCCGGAAAATATTCACAGCGCTCCACTTCATCCAAATTTTGCTGTGTTACAGCCTCATTCTAAAATGGATTAAAAAATTTTCAAAATTCTACACACAATAATGACAAATTGAAAAAAGTTTGCTTGAAACTTTAAAAGAAAAACTAAAATTTGTACATAAGTATTCACAGCCTTTGCTCAGTACTTTGTTGAAGCATCTTTGGCAGCAATTACAGCTTTAAGCCATTTTGAGTTTGATGCCACAAGCTTGGCACACCTATTTTTGGGCAGTTTCTTCCATTCTTTTTTGCAAAACCTCTCAAGCTCCATCAGGTCGGATGGGGAGCATCGGTGCACTGCCTTTTTTTGATCTGTCCAGAGATGTTCAGTAGGGTTCAAGTCTGGGCTCAGGCTGGACATTCACAGAGTTGTCTGCATAGCTCAGTCGCTAGAGCATCAGACTTTAGGGGAGGGTAGAATACTTGCTCCAGGGGGACTGTCCCTGTAATTAGGAATTGTAAGTTGCTCTGGAGAAGAGCGTCTGCTAAATGCCATAAATGTAAATGTCCTGAAGCTACTCCTTTGTTATCTTGGCTATGTGCTTAGGATTGCTGTCCTGTTGGTAGATGGACCTTCACCCCAGTCTGAGTCCAGAGTGATCTAGACCAGGTTGTCATCAAGGACATCAACATCTGTACATTGTTGCATTCATCTTTCCCTCAACCCTGACTAGTCTCCCAGCTCCAGCTGGCAAAAAACCATTTCCGCATCATGATGCTACCACCACCATGCTTCACTGTAGGGATGGTATTGACCAGGTGATGAGAGGTGTCTGGTTTCCTCCAGACATGATGCTTGGCATTCAGGCCAAAGAGTTCAATCTTTGTTTGATCAGACCAGAGGATTTTGTTTCATTCAGATACCTTTTGGCAGGTGGGCCTTGCGTCTCTCTGTCTCACTTCAAAACTCAGTTGAAAACATGTCTGTTCAGTTTGTGCTAGTCCACTTCTCCCCATTCTTGATTTCTTAATTCTGCTGTTTGTTTGTTTGCCTTTCTCAAACCTTGGGTTTGAGAAAGGCGCAATATAAGTAAAAATTATTATTGTATTATATTATTACCCCGCTCATTCAGATTAGCGGCCAGCTCTAGGAAGAGTCCTGGTGGTTCCAAACATCTTCCATTTATGGGTGATGGAGGCCACTGTGCTCATTGGGACCTTCAAAGGTTTCTGTAGCCTTCCCCAGATCTGTGCCTCAATAAAATCCTGTTTCTGAGGCATATTTCCAATTCATGTCTGGAATTTGAGGTAAAAAATTAATTTAATCTATTTCAGAATAAGGCTGTAGCATAACAAAGTGTGGAAAAAGTGGAGCGCTGTGAATATTTCATGGATGCACTGTATGTCATTCTGATTACATCTTGACCAATGTTTTAGTGCTAGCACAAGGGAGGATTGGACAATGGCCGGGGCACATGAAAGTGTTCAGATACAGCCAAATCTGAGCACTGCCAACATTTTGACTTGAATAACTGGTTAAAAACACAAAGCATTATGCACAAGCTGAGGTAGTTCTAATCCATCATGTCTGTAGAGCACAGGGCCAGGAGTTACAAAAATGTTTTTTTTTTTTTGTTTTTTTTTTACTGAATAATATGCTGAATGATCACACACACAATATGAACGGAAACTGCTCTCAGTGACGTGCACATGAGCAATCCATGAGTTGCATTTCAGGCTGATACTGATCGCTTTCTCTCTCCCGCTTAAAGAAGTCGACATAATAAAACCATCAAATCAATGAATTTACATTGCAATTGTCCCAAAGAAAAAAAATGTTTAATTACGTATTTATTTTTATTCTGGGAAATATTTAGCTTTAAATTTAGTTTTTAATTCTTAAAAATTACAGAGAGCCCTATTTATAACATGCAACATGATAAAATCAATATAATGACTAGCAAAACTTTAAACGAAGCCTAAGCCACATTTAAAGCCAATGCAAATTATTGTAAAATAAGGTTCTTGGTAAACACTATGTTTCCATTTGTAAGCTTACTTTATACTATCTCAAGCTTGATAGAGGTGTGTGAAATGTTATGAGATAAGAAGAACATGTGGATCATTTAGTGTAAACTGAAATCAGAAAAGTGAGATCAGAGTTGTGTGGAAAACAGTTTCAGCATGCAATGCCAATTTACATGATTTCCTTAGTGAACAAACGCCGACTGAGTAACGGCGCCTCATCTCAGCACCAAGGTTAAGGGTTTTTGCCTTTGCCAACCAGTTAAATACACAAAACATGATGCAGAAGCTAAGGTACTTCTAATCTGCCGATGTCTATATTGCTTCATAGAGCCATGAGTTGTAAGGATTCCTAGGTTTGTTTTCATGAATTATTTGTTCCATGCAAAGGTGGTATTTTTACTCTTAGAAAATTGACCCAAAAAAAAAAAACCCAAAATATTTGGACATAAACAGCATGCACACAACATATTTGCATACAACAAATAAAATGCATAAGCTGTTATGAGTTCTATGAATTTGTAGAATGGAATTTGAAGAAATTAGGATCACCGGTGCTCTTACTTGAGCAGATGACGCTGGCCTCTTCCTGACATTTGTTTGTCTTTGCGGTGGTCCAGTCCACACACTGCCATAAGAAGGGTTCCTTGCCAGTGCATTGGAGTGGGACATTGTATGATGTTGGTTTCCCCTTGAAGATTCCAGGCTTGGGGATTTTGTAAAGATTTCCACACTTAAGCTCTTTGCACACCATTTCTGCTTTTCCTTTACCTGAAGGAAATAAAAATGTCAAAATGTTCCACTCAGGAACAGCTGCAGGATATTGCAAACCCAGCAACAAAGATGATCAAACACAATGCAAAAGATATGCATTCAACATTTACCGAGTTAAAAATTCAGGTTACGAGTACAGTTAATCAAAAGCTTTTCAAAGGAAAACTATCAGAAAGTCCAGTGGTAGTGGGATAATGAACTCACCCCAGTTCTTTCTGCAGACACTTGTGTTGTCTGTTGGTGTTTCAAACTGGACAACCCCAGCACACTCATCCATTTTTTCATTGTTGTACAAATGCACATTTATAGATCCTGAAGTAAGGAAAAGAAAAATCTATTAGTTTATTACATTTGCATTCATTCTGAATAATTGTTCAGATGTGGAGAACAGGTTTCCCTTTAACCTTTAGTGAACTTTTCTCAATGATTACAGTTTACAGATTGTTAGCTATCCATCAGCTGTTCACGGACATTTTGTTTCATCTTGTCACGGTTAGGTTTCGGTTATGGGACGGTAGCGGGCGCTTGGTTCTGACTGAGCACACCTGGGCTCATTGTTCCTTGTGTTCTGTTTGAGTACCATGGAGAATAAAGTCGAGTTTCTGATCCCTGGCTCCGCGTTGATGTCCTATCCGCACCACACCAGCGTTACACATGTTCATTCTATAGTTAATTTTAATTTTTAATTTACACATTTTTCTAATACCAGAGACATTTTTGCAAAACACCTATTTCCTAACATATTTTGTTCTTGGTACAAAGAGCTGGTTAATTATAAGAAAAAAATATTTGGCTGAAAAGTGGTTTAAAATTCTGATATGATAAAATATCAGTGTAGGTGTAAAATGCAAAAACCATGGCAAAATAAAATTAATCATTTAGTTTTACACTGTTTTTAGAATAGAATTCTAAATTCAAAGCTTCTTTGTTGAACTGAAAAATAACATCTGATAGACCTCGGCAGTAGGGCTAAACCATCTGGAGTAAAATATCAAATTATTTATTTTATTTTTTTTTACCAGTATTTTATTTCCAATTTAAATTAATCTGTATTTTAAATACTTGGGATGCTAAATGTCAAATTTCAATTTTAAAAAGCACTATACCAAAATATTAATATGCATCCTCATCTGTATGTGTATATGTAATATAGTAAAAACCTTATGTGCAGCTTGAATATTGTCTTTTCATATTGTCTTTTAGATTAAAAGTTGATTAAAATATTTTTTTAGAATTTTTAGAAAATTTTCTTATTTTCTGCTGCACAGATTCATATGCCTTTCAGTATCACAGGGATGCCTTTGCCCTGAGCACTGGTTTTAATTGATCTGAGAGATGATGACATAGCAGCACTGCTTTGGATTTAACCACAGAAAACTGAAAAAGACAATTATACCTGTGCATTTCACCACTATGTAGTTGTCTTCATGACACTGGACACGTCCCCAGTCATTGAAAGGGCAGTTCCAGAGGCTTTTTTCTGAACCACTGCATTTTATCCCATCCATCCAAAAGAAATTTTGTCCAGAAGGCGGTTTGTAGGTGTTCTCAGCATAGCCAGATTTGTTGTGCTTATCACAGCCCAGAGATTTACACACCACCTCACCATTTTTTTCGGTCCACTGATGATGACACACTAACCCCCACTTGCCTGAATGGTACACCTCCAAACGGCCCTTGCATGGACTGTCTGACCCCTGTAAAGCTATCCGGTTCTGACCTGTAAAGAAGAATCCCTTTTTTACACAATGAAACATGGAATAAAACAATGCAAAAACTATGCAAGTGTAAAGACAAAAACTAGAGATTGGAAATGCGAAATTACTATATGTTAATAATAATAATAATATAACAACAACAACAACAACAATAATAGTAATAATAATAACAATATATTTTATAACACGTAATTAAAGTATTATATTATTGTTGCTGTTGCTGTTATTATTGTTGTTGTTATTATTGCTGTTATTGTTATTTTTCTAAACATGTTTAAACAAAATGTAAAAAAAATATTTACATACAATTGTTCTAATTACTCTAAAGTGAAAATATTTTGCATACTTTAAAAGAACATCTACCAGTAATCTTGGTTCTTTTGTGTTGGAAAAACTAATTGTTCAATTGTTTCTTTTATTCAAAATCAAATAAAATGTTGTTTGGTTATAAATCACTGATCCAACATCACTGAACATGAACATTCAGGGGGCAAAAATTCTAATAATTTATTAATAAATCCATAAACCATAAAGTGATTTTGCATTATTGTTGCATGATACTGCACTGATAACGTAGGCCAAAGCTACCATTTCCAGGTGCCAGGTGAGTGTCAGAATTTAAACTTATGAGCTAAATGGAACATGTGACCTGGAAAACATGGCCTTGTATCTGCTAACCTGAGAACTGGTTAACCACAGGTTCTTTTTGCATCTTATTAACTCTTGCATCTTATCTGCCACTGACTTACCGCCATGTGCATCTGTCAGAGTTGCACATTAGTGCAGATTCTGAGATAACACCAAATCCCCCCACAGCACTTTCAGTTAAGCCACAGCACTGCCTAAACCTGAGTGTGTGGAATTAAAAATACAAAGCTTTCACTTTAGCATGTGAAAAAACATGCATGAATCCTATTTAATGTATAACCATCACTTTTAATTTACATGCATAACAAATTATGCAATTGCTGCACAAGCTGCACTCAGTTGCATGTTATTATTATTAGCATTAGTTGGCCAAATTAAATAATAAAATAAATAATAAATATTTTAATAGTTTTTTAGGTTTTTTTATTCATGCAGCATTTGTTAGTGCAAATATCATGACATAAACAGTTTTAACTAAAGGAAGATAGTCTCAGAAGGACACAAACGAAGTTCTGATGATTAGAGCTAAAACCCAAAAGGATATTTCACTAATGATTCATTTGATGTTCATAAAACAATTTAAATTCAGTCATACAAATAGTGGTAATCATATTTTATTTTATTTTAGTGTAATCATATTTTATTATGCATTATTTTGCATTTATACCTGTCAAGGGCCTTTTTTTCCTGCCAGGAAATGACCAAGTGCATCACTCGCTCTGATTAGGCAGCTCAGATAAAGTGTGTATGTATTTATGTGTACGTGTATGCGATGCATTTATTTTATTTTGTGTTACTAAATATGTATTACATGCTTCATTAAAATGTGGAGCACTGACCTTTATGGATCCGTAGTGATTTTTGTGGGTTTCTGCTGCATGAATCAGTTCTTAGTAACAAATAAATAAATAAATAAATAAATAAATTGTTATATGTTCCCATAATATTTAATATATCAGGGAAGCCACTATGATACAATCCTGCACACTGCTGTTTGTATATCTTACCAAAAGACATAACACAAGTATATATATTATCATTATAGATTTAATAAAGGTTTTTTTTTTTACAATTTTGTCCAACTTAAAAGTTTTAATTACTTTAAAACTTGTTTCTGAAATATGCTTTATTAGTATGACCATTTACTGATGCATAGACAAGACTGTGCAGTTTATGTTAATAAATATCTGTACTTATTTGAATGGATAATGTGAAATATGTATCCTGTACTCTGTTTATTCAAAGGTTTTTAATATATGTTTCTCATAAAGAGGGGCCAAAGCGGGCCCTTATTTGAGCATCTGTTTTTAAAATGCATTTTGATGCATATGAAACTATTTATAATTGTATTAATTTTTATAACATTTAATTTATAAAGATGTGTATAGTGTTTCTTACATACTTTAGCAAAAGGTGAAGAAATGTTTGAATGTTTTTAGATGATGAAAATCTTTTGATGATTGATGATTGATGATTTTGATGAATCTTTTGTTTTTTTTGAGGAAAATGCTGCAGATCTAATGCAGTTGCAGATCTAAAATAAATGCAACTGTAAAGCATTCTTGGCATTCAGGCAATTCAACCTAAATGAATACCGATAATGTGGTTGTAAAGTTGTGAAAAAGTGGCGAACAAATTTCAAAGCGGTTAAATGGGGAAATAATTAATACATAGGTAACAAGCAAAAAAAGAAAATCATTAATTAATTAATTAATTAATTAATTCATCGATTTCAAAAATTAATAGAAAACATTGTTTCCTCATTGTTTCTAAAGCACAGAATTTGAATGCAGTTTTTTTCTTTACTAATTATTCTAATTATAATACTAATTACAATATGAATAATAATTATTTTAATTAGAAACAATTTAAAAATACACACTTTTACTGTCAGGTTTATAAATTTATGCCTGCAATTTGTGATATATTTTTGAAAATAAAAAAGGAAGAATTAATCATGTGACAAAGTCTGTATGTTCTGGTATGAAATGCATTTTTAGACATTTGCATCAGGACTGCAGGGTTGCGGGGTAGGAAGAAGACATCCGACAGGGTTACTATTTCTAAAAGCGCATTTTTACATGAAATGGTTGCTCTTTCACTAACTGATGAAGGAGCCTTTCCATATTATAGTTTTCTGTTTTAGGCCTAAAACATAGCTTTAAATTCATTCGTGATGGAAGTTTGTGCAGACCATCAGAAATGGCATTTAAAGAAAGCTTTTTACTATTACTAATATCATTGCTAGCATTATACCTGGCCTATGTACAAATGGATCAAGAGGTCCCAGGTTTGAATCCCACCTCTAGCACTACCACCACTGGGTCCCTGAGCAAGACCCTTAACCCTGAGTGTCTCCAGGGAGACTGTCCCTGTAATTAGGACATGGAAGTTGCTCTGGATAAGACATAAATGTAAAAGCCATAAATGTAAATATCTATAACATGGAAGATTTATATCGGGTGATTAGTGACTTTGGATAGTAAAACTAATTGTTTCATTTGCATTGTTTAACCTTAACTATAGTAAATTTAATGATCTGTTTATTTAATGATTTACTTTTGAGTTCGTGTCCAGTTTAGACAATCTGGCTTTGAAAGACCAATAGATATTGTAGAACACATCAGTCCCTATTGAGAAATAAAAAAATTTCAGGCAAAACAGTACAGAAAAATATAACCTGTCGGTCTTCGCCAGCTGTGCTGTTGGCTCGGTATCTGTTTTAAGTGTGGCTATTAAAGATTAAAACGTCTGATAATGAACTCAAGATTAATGTGCTGGAAACACTAAAGCGTGCAGTGCCCTGGCATTGAAAACCAAAAAATTGTACCACTGCAGTATAATTTCTTTAAGTTCTTGATTAATTTTAAATCATCACAAGCTCTTAAATTCATGTACCTTCTAAATGCATGATGTATTGGTCGTCAGCTTACTTAATGCACATGCACTCACGAATAAATGCTCCTCTATCGATCTTGGCTTGGACATTTACATCATTTGTATTCCTTATATTTATATATTTGTAACATAGGCTCTTAAAAGAACCATTCAGTGAGTTTTATTTTTTGGTTCTTTTATAGCGTTGTTTCAACAAGCCCTTTGGAATGTCTTCTACACCAGCAATCAATTCCAAACCATAAAAAAATGAGCCAATAGATGACATTTGTTCAAATCAGCATTCGCAAGCATTAATAATTCATTGGTAGATCAAGTGTTAGACTTTGAATACGAAACCATCTTTATTGTTTGTGAGTTTTACCTATAACTTAAGGTTATCACTTTCACTTTCACTTTTTCAGAAAGAAGTTATCTCTAAAGAAACAATTCGTAAGTTAATATGAATTACTAATCATAAATGCAGAGGTAAAAGTAAGGGAGCAGTACGGAACCATCATTTTAATAAATCCAAGTAGCTGAGTGGCTGATTAAATGGATCTAGGTATTACCCAGCTTTACTTTCAGACCTACAAACTCACAGTCCACAACTCCAAAACCTTACAAACTCACAGATCCAGACTTTCTCACTACCAGTGCTGGGAGAAGCTCCTGCACCTCCTGTGACAGTAGTTTGGATAAACAGCTCAGACAATGAATGAATGAATGAATGAATGAACTAATTAATTAATTAATTAACATGTCACACACTTAAACAGTACATTTTGATGGAAAACTTTAAGGGTAGTGTCATGATACAACTGTACTATTGCACAGTATCTGTCACTTGTCACTTGTTTTGTCGGTACAATTTTTTCAAAAGAGTTTGTTGCCAGCTCAGAAAAGGCAAATATCTCTATACATCATCTTAATGTTACTAGACCATATTGTACAAAAGCAATATAATAAAAGATTAATAAAAGACTGAATATCTGCAGAGAAACTGCTTTTTTTAGCTCAGTCGAGACCCTGGACCTGACCAGATCTCAACTCTGTTCAGGTACAAAAAAGATTTCTGGCATGTCCTTCAAAAAGCCTTGAGAAGGGTTCCTGAAAACTACTGAATGGAACAAGAAAACTCGCTTAAGAGAATTCAGACTGTGCTGAAGAATAATGGTGGCCACACCAAATATTGACTTTAAAGCTTGTCAGAACTCAATGTATGTTTGCACTTGTTGCAATACATCACTGCACCTATTGTCTTATTTTCCAAGGAAAATATAAAACATTTTTAAAAATCTAATTTTTTTCACAGCCTAAAAAAAGACAAAATACTATGAAATGGTAAAAGACTAAGAGTTTATAAAATAAGTCATGTTTTTAGCATTTTCATTGGCTTATTCACCATGAACAAATGATGAAGCGGAGATTTTGAAAAATGTATCAGAACATTAACGTTATCTTACCTAGTATAGTTGGTATTTGCAGGCATATCAGCAGGACCCACATGTTTATTGGTGGGAGAGTGAGAGAAGGCGCGAAAGAGAGTGAAGGCTCTGTTCACCTCTTTATAAAGTCGGTGTGAGGTCACACTTTACATCCTACTGACTAGCATCTGTTTCGACACAAAAATAGATGTAAGAATTTGTTTCTGCATCGTATAATTTTTTATATTTCTATAATTATAATTTACAGAAAAAGATCTTATCTTTAACGTGCATAATTATAATTTAATGGAAGTAACTTTGCAACATTTCTATCCATGTCCAGGTTCCTATTCATGTTTGTATGTATATAATACACATAAAAAATAATTAACATGAACCTTAGCTTATGGCTATGTTTTAACACTGCTGCACTTAAAATCTAAATGATGGTCATTGTTTCTTCCACCATGTCCCCCATTTCAGAAATCATCATTTCAATCATTGTTTAAGCAGCACAATCCCACGTCCCAAAGAAAGTGTAATACTTTGTAAAAATCAGACCAAACGACATAATATTTTTGCCACATTTTTAATACCATACTGAGGAGCGAAGAGCTATTTCTTATTGGGGGTGTTAAAATTTAAAGCAACATTTCCATGACGTCATGAATCAAGTTGTTTTTTTCTTGTTCTTGTTTAAAATGACCTTGTTTTTTACACTCTGTGTTATGAGTCAGGTATACAGTTTAGAGCAGGCTCGCGAACATCAAACTGAATGACCCTAATGCAAATCTAGCATCGCAGTATGTTCATGCTGCCACAGTATGGCAATGCAGCATAGCACATAAAACTTTTCAACCAATTTGTCAGTTCTAAATAATAAAATGATCAGACATTGTGACAGTTTAGTCCTTTTTAAATAAAATTAAATAAATAATGTTAAAAGAGTATTTATAAAAATCATTCATTATAAAATATTATTTAATTATTTAAAAGATAATAATTACAAAAAGTTATCACAGGATGCATAAGGTTATTATGCTTGTACTAATCTGCAGATGAACATGAAGCCAATGGTAAGTTACAATCTTGTTGTTGTAGTTTCTGGCAATGATGATAAAGATAACGAATGCCCTTTAGTGTATGCTGGAGTGGAATGCCTTGGTACATTTACATTCACGGCATTCAGCAGACGCTCTTATCCAGAGCGACTTTCATGTTCTAATTACAGGGACAGTCCCCCTGGAGCAACTCAGGGTTAAGGGTCTTGCTCAGGGACCCAGTGGTGGTAGTGCCAGAGGTGGGCCATAGTTCCATAATCAAGTATCCTACCACTAGACCACCAATTATTCTGTTAAAAATGCATTGGATCACATACTAAGCTAAGTATAGTTCCATCATTTTATTTAATACATGAGTTAACAGACCTAGTCACTACTTTTAGCACCTAACAAACAACAACCTCAAATTCTACAATGTCAAATCCTTACAAACTAATTTTCCAGCATTTCATTCCCATTGTTTTAGTAATTGTCAGGCTGTTAGAGATAGCTAGAAATTCAAAAGAACTGTTTTCAATTGAGATGAATGAAAAAGGGTGGCTCAAGAGGTCCCAGGTTCAAATCCCACCTCTGGCACTACCACCACTGGGTCCCTGAGCAAGACCCTTAACCCTGAGTTGCTCCTGAAGTGTCCCCAGGGGGGACTTTCCCTGTAATCAGGACATGGAAGTCGCTCTGGAGCATCTGCTAAATGCCACAAATGTAAATGTATAATGAAGAACGTCATTAAAGTTGATGAAACCTGCAGGTTATAGGACGATTCCACACCAACAGGTATATAACTAACACATCAAACCACTTGTCTGCTGGACAGATGTATAGAAAGCCTACAGCTTCTCTCTTTGCATTTCAAACCACTTGGCCTTGAACAATAAAAGCCAAAAGCAATTGACAATGCATAAAATTTATTATGGACAAATTATATTAAGGTTGAGTTTATAAGTGATTTTTGCAGTTAAGCACTCTGTGACAGGGTGGTGGTGGTCTAGTGGTAGGGTACTTGCCTATAGACCTCTGGATCAAGATGTCCCCGGTTCGAATCCCACCTCTGGCACCCCTGAGCAAGACCCTTAACCCTGAGTGTCTCCAGAGGGACTGTCCCTGTAATTAGGACATGGAAATCACTCTGGATAAGAGCGTCTGCTAAATGCTGTAAATGTAAATGTGACACTCTCAGCACCCCCACATATTGCGGCCCTCTCGGTAAATCTGAAACCAAGGCCTAAGTCACTGACAGAACCTCAATGAGGAAATGGTGCTATAGCTCATTTATTTATTTATTGAACTGCAGTCCTGCAACATTTGCATTTTTTCATGCAATGTTTGTGTCGATGTGTATTGTATAAAGAGTTTTATAGCCATATGCCCTCACAGAGGCCTTGATGTTACGCTAAGAATTCTGACAGTACTCCAATGTGGACTTCATAGTGTGGCTTCAAAGACGATTATCTGTGATGTTATATTGTCGTTCTGTGTTTGTTGTGAAGGTGATGCTCTGTATTAAGTATATGCATGCTGTAGGTGATGTAAAGGCTATGTATAAGCATCCAAAGAGAGTGCTGCAGATGTGTGCCAATACCTCTTCAAAGCAGTTTCAAAAGTTTTTCTCATCATGGTTTGGCAGTGAATTAGAAAGGAGGATTATGACCCTACCAGAGTCTTTTCAGTTTTATAGCCAATAAAAAGGTAGAAGTCATCGCTTTGCGGTTTTAGAGTCGCAAAATGACTACCATGATTCACAGTGTTAGCAGAAACTTGCAGCCAAGGGGCAAAGCTGCAGAATATTTCCACACGTTTTGTGTGATGAAATGTGCCTGCTTATAGGAAACAAGTGAGTGCAGTGTGGTTTTGTGGTTTATCTGCATGCTGAAAGGAGAGGGGGGCTGAGGTGGGTCATAAATGTAACCCTTAAAGGCAGAGTTATATCTGTTAGATTTCCTCTCGAATCTAACCCAGCTTGCACAAGCACACAGACGCTAATCTTCTTCTGGGAAAGTTGCTAGCGTCCTTGCTGAAGTTTTGTCACGATGACTTAAGTGAGTCTTGTCGGACTATGAAATTGTCCACTGGTTTCAAAGTTTTGAATCTCCAAAATGATATTAATGTAAAGGTAAACTCTTTACTGTGACAGGATGTGAAATGTTGCTAGGCAAAAACATATTTTCAAAGTTTTTTCACCACAGTCCAAAGACAGATGACCTGGCTAGTAGTTCAGTGTGTTTCTCCATCTGCATCTTTTGCCCAGTGAATGCTAGGATAGATTCCAGCACCAACCCTGACCCTAATAAAGTGAAAGTGAAAGTGATTCAGGTCCTGTAATAATAAATACATGGTTCAGTCTAAATCTTCATTGGTGAATAACTTGACAAAAGTTACAATCCTTCCAAATGCATGGCTTTAAGCAAGTGGCCGGATTATCTACATGGACTTGCCGCGTTACATTCACAAGAAATATTGGACCGTCTATTCAATTAACCTGTTTTTTTATTCTCATTTTAAACGGAATTAATATAAGCAAAGGTATTACAACTGTGAGTCACAGGTGCCCAAGTCTCACTGATGTGCATAGGCTATATTAGTAAAGCTACAGCATTTTAAACCTGAAGCGTTTGGGAGGCCTGAAAAAGTGAATTCTTTGACGATATGGTCGCAGGAGTGTATTTTGTATATGCTTAGAAGATACACAAGGAGCATCGACACAGTCTATGTGTGGGGTCACGTTTAACTGACATCAAATGACAAGTGTCACGGTGTTTAGCTGTGCTTGAGGGACTTGGCGTATGTTTTAATTGGCATCTCTCTAAACCCATTCACACTTTTTAAGAGAGTTGGTTATTCTTAACTGCAATTAAATGTAACATTTGTTGGATTTGGTCAACACTAGATGGCATAGTAGGCCAGCATGTAGCCCAGGATTGTTCTGCAATTTCTTTTAAGGCTCCACAATCAGAAATGGTCTGATTTTATGGACATTTTGAAATTTTCGGGTGTTTTTACTCAAAGCCTCCTGGCAGAAACTGCAGCAATTTCATGAACAGAAACAGGTTTGGCTGCTTTTATAACTTAATATGTGGCGATATGCAGCTTGAGCCACATCATTAACTTTAGTGTTTGCACAATCATACTGAGATGCAGCATACAGACAGGAGGTACACCAGTTCACAAACTGGTGCAAAAATCAAAAACCTGCCTCTTCATATGGACACAACAAAAAGAGATTGATGCTGACTTTGAGAGAGCGCCATATGATCACATTCTGCCGAACGTTGTTGAATACTATGAAGAATTATTTGGAGTTCACATTACCTAACATGGTAACAGCTGTATTCCTAACAGCTGCACTTTCTACATATTAATATACTCAATTAAATTATCCACACTGCATTTTTCAGCACAAGTAAAGAAACACAGCCCTGTGCAAAAGTTTTAGGCAGGTGTGGAAAAAATGCTGTAAACAAAGAATGCTTTCAGAAATGGACGTGTTAATCATTTGTTCTCATCAATCAACAAAATGCAGTGAATTAACAAAAGAGAAATCTAAATCAGATCAATATTTGGTGTGACCACCCTTTGCCTTCAAAACAGCATCAGTTCTTCTAGGTACACATGCACACAGTTTTTGAAGGAACTCGGCTGGTAGGTTGTTCCAAACATGACTGTGTTTCAACCTCCGTGTGACACTGATGATCATCAGCACCTGTTTGGTAAAATTGGTTGATCACACACCAACTATAATCCTACAGAATCCCTGACTTTGTGCAAGTGGACCTAGAAGAACTGATGCTGGTTTGAAGGCAAAAGGTAGTAACACCAAATATTGATTTGATTTAGATTTTTCTTTTATTTGCTCACTTTGCATTTTGTAAATTTATCAAAATAAATGATCATTATTTATATTTCTGAAAGCGTTCTTTGTTAACAGCATTTTTTCACACCTGCCTAAAACGTTTGCACAGTACTGTACATTGATTTGTTTTAACATCTATATTAACTCAAAACTCTTAGAATAATTTCTCACATGCATTGTGGTTGCATGGTGGCACAGTGGGTAGTACTGACACCCCACAGCAGAAAGGTCTTAGGCAGGGTAGGTCAGGTCTGTATGGAGTCTGCATGTCCTCCCTGTGTCTGGGTTTCAGGTCAGGTTTCCCTCTGCGCTCTAAAGACATGCATGTCACATGCTAAATTGCCTCCTGGGTGTGAGAGTGTTTTTCTGTGTGTTTGCTCTGTGATGGACTGGTGACCTGTCTGGATTATTTCTCTGCTTTTTGTTCTATGCGCTGGTTGTAAGTGATTAAGTGGTTGCGTTGTCTCACTCGAACACATTAAACCTTCAGCTTCAGATACAGATATTTTTGTAAATATTATTTTATTTTTGGTAATGACGCTGTTATAAAACCACACTAATGGGGAAAGTTATACACGCTAACCTCAATATTCATTTCTAATCTTCATGATGCTGGAGCACCAAACAAATCTCACCATGGGAGGCCTTGAACATGTGTAACACCCCTCGAACTTACCATATAATGTGTTTTGTTTACGGCTACTGAGACTGAGAAGCATCGTTTTCAGCACAAACTACTCACCTGCTGGAATACGGTGTCTGACACAAGACTATCTATCTCTATCACGTTATTAATGAAATCTAAAGAGGGTAGGAAGAGTTGTAAAAATCTACCGCCTACAAGCAAAGTACGTTTGGTGGGTAATGGTATTGATCATTTAAGTACTGTTAGGAATAAAGTATCCTGAAGAGTACAATTTTGCAACACTTCCTTTATATGTTGACTGAAATGCATAGACAAAGACAAACAAATGTTTTTTCAATAAAATATGTTGCTGCAACATATTAACATGGCCCAGGTGGCTCTTTAGACTATTGGAATATTGGAAATTAAAAAACACTTTCTTTACTGATCTCTTGGACTTGGGCCATATTTAAGTTTATGAGAACAATTTTACCCAGCACATACTTCCAATGAGTATTTCTTCATTGTAAGGCCATACGTGGTCAGTTTGATCACAGACTGTGTTTCCACCTTTATTTGAGCAAGCTGTACATTATTTTGGCAGCGATTATTCAAAAACTATGAGTTTTCATCATATGTATCTGAACACGTGGGCAGCGTGGTCTAGTGGTTAGGGAGTTGGTCACAGGATTGGAAGGTTCTGGGTTCAAGCCCCCTTACCAGCAGGTTGCCCTGAGGTACCCTTGAGCAAGGTACTGTCCTCTTCACTGCTCCCCAGGCACTTTTATAGCTGCCCCCTGCTGCACTTGGGCATGGGTTAAATGCAGAAGTCCAATTTCGTTGTGTGCTTTGCTGTGCCCTCGCAATGATAAGAATAGTCCCTTTCACTTGTAAACACCATGTGGGTTTCTGTCAGTTTTTTTAGACAATGAGCAACCTTTGCAGAAAAACCAAAAGTAAAAATCTCTGAACACTGACCATTTCATGGTAATTTAAATACATTTACATAAAGGGCCGGCTTTAATCTACAGTTTAGAGAACTGGTTTAAGAACCAAAACATTGCTGGTTCAATTTTCTGGACCTGCAGGAAAAAATGTGGGAAGGTGAAGAGAAAAATTAGATCAAATATAGAAATTACCATTATCTTTACCCTTAAGATACACAATTACACACCACACAGCTTAACACTCACCCCCTCACACCTTAACACACCTTAAGACAGTCAAACAATCCTTCCCTAAAAACACAATACTGCATTCTTTCCTTTACCATACAGACACACACTCTTTACCTTTACACACGATCAAACATGACCACACACTTTAGGAGATTCTTATGTAGGCAGTGATGTGAAAGACTGAGCACACATGAAGTTTACTGAGTTCTTTTTACTTTATTTGTGGAATAGACTATACACCTCTGTGCTTTTCTTATCTAACTCTCATTCATCCTCCTACTTTGCTCTGTCCATACAGTCTCTGTATGCTGAAACGAAGGCAGGTGTCCGACCAGCTACCTTACGTCCTTTAATACAGCTTGATGAAAACAAAATAACTGACAAACAAACAGAGAAAAAAGGAAACTTTAGAGCAATGCCCGTAAACAGAGTTGCAAAATACATTTCTCATCACAGTAGAGTGCAAGTTTATGCTGTTTTCAGGGAAAATGATATGAGTTTGCTTTCCTTTTGTTTTACGAAAATAATGACATTTTTATTGCCAGTTTCATTACTGCTTTGTTGACTGATTGGGAAATTGTAAAATAAGCAGACAAACGAAAATGGAAAAGTCTGGTAGCACTGATGCACAACCATGTTAAAATGAGACATGGAATCACAAGGCCAAGTGAAACAGACTCAAATAAATCCCATTATTGTACAAAGTTATGAGATTTGGTGAGCCAAATGACAGTGGTCCGTCCTGTTCACCACCTCCATTCATCGTGACATACAGTAAGATGCTGTAAATTCTCTCATCTGCTATTTACGTCCCCAAAGGAGCAAACACTTAAAAATAAAAACATACCTACAACGGTATCCATGCATATTTGTGATCAATGTACACAACTCCTATCCACCAGCCTCACTCACACACGCACACACACCTGGAATCATACACACCTGCCAAAAAGTTTTCGCAAAGAACATGCCTGAATGTTTTTTTTTTTTTTTTTTTCATATTTTTATTTCTCTTTTATTAAGTTATTTTGCACTTTTGGTGCAGCATTTTTGATCAGTAATATTCTATAAATGTTTTCCTTTTTTTCTGATGGCAGAAAAATAAAATACAGCCAAACCAAACGGAGGGAAAAGAATCACCATGCAAAAATAGGTGGGATAGCGTCTTAGCTGCTCCATTCTCTGCAGTCTACTGTACAATGACATGCATGTCTGAGCAGGGTGGGTCCAAAAACTCACTCTGTCTCTCTCTGTGTCCTGTTTTTTGGTAAGGTTGGAAGATGCATGTGAAATATGATACAAATTATGATACATATATACTGCCCTGCTAAGTCTCAACCAATATTTCCATAATTTATTTGGAGAATCTATTGCAGAATACAGCGTTTTTACATCTTTCTGTAAAGATGTCTCTATATAGGTTTATAACATTTGTGTTCATACCCTTTGTAATCTCTCCCTGCAATTGTATACACACTATAGGCATTAATTCCTGTTTGTTTTAAATGTTGCATATCTGGTAAAGTAAAAGGCCTTCAGTGCCACCATGACTGTGTATGGGAGGATAAAGTTTTGTGATACAGTGCAATTGACCATGGCATCCAATTTTTGTTTATGAAAAAAAAAAACCTTGAAGTATGTTTCTTTCTTTTTTGTTGGTCCTTTCTGATTGAAAAAATCAACAGTGAAGGTCTACGGAGGAATCTTAGTCCAGTAATTCCCTGACAGACAGTCAGGAAAAAAAAAGAGTTTTCTATTCCTGTTGATTTAAACTTTACTGTCACCTCGACTGTCAAAGAACCTCTGCACTGTTTGTTGGGGTGCTCAGGGTCTGCATGAAGAGATAGCTGGGTGCTTTTGTCAGAGGATATCTCTGGATGTTTTTTGGGGAGTGCGGGTGTATCTGGTTATCTGGCAGGAGAAGCCCACTCCTTCCCTTTGTGCGGTGGGGTAAGACCATGTGCTTGGAGGTGGTTATAAGGATGAGATCTTGACGGTCTCATGGGTGAAGGAAGTGGTGCTGCGGGAGTTGCGCAGGATGCCGTGCACGGCAGGCGACGGTGGCAGGCTCTCATCTGGTGTGTTTGCAGGAGGCGTGGGGATGCTGATAATGGCTGCTGTGTAATCTCGCTGCTCGCAGTTTAACTTCAGATCCTCCGTCCTGGCATTCAGGCTGGACCGGCTGCAAACATGAAGTGTCAGAAAAAGACATTGTGACCACACTGGTCCTCTCAAGAGTACTTGTCCCACATTCCTTTGCTGTGAAAGCTTTTGCCCCTTGACCCTGGGACCCTCATTTAAGTGGCCAACAGTACCAGTTTCTCTTCTGAGAGCCCATTTGCTTTATTGGAGGGGCTACAATTTACTGGGGCAGTAACAGATTTTATGACAGTTTATGTCATTTTTAACACATAAACAGTATTTTCTGAGGTAGTCTCATCTTGTGGAGTCTTAAAGTAGCAATATGCTAACAGGACGGGTACATAGATCATCAGTATTGTATAGAAATTCCTGTTTCCTTCTAGCCAAACCAACCTTCTATTTAATCGCTGAAAGCTTAAGGCTCATCCTTAAACATGCAACATATAAAAAACATAACTACATATAAAACAAAAGTGATTACATCTAACACATGTAAATGTGTACCATTAAGGTGTGTATTTGGCTGATTTATTCAAATAATAAAATCATAAATGAATAAAAATAAGGCTTCTAGCTGCAGATTTGCATGTTAGGAGTGATTTGCCAGTTCCCGAACACCCCTCTTGTGAATAATACAGATTTTTCATCAGCACCCAGAGGCAGTCATTGCTTCTCAGCACATATCGCTTCTCATTTTAGTTTTCTTTTTATGAAGCCACACCTACCAACTAACCGGCTACATCCTCTCCTATTAGATATTGACTCAAGATGTCAAATCAGAACATTTTTGCTTCATGATGACTGTAAACCAGCTCTTCTGGCGACATCACCCTTTTGCATAAACATCATAATTACGGCAGATTAAATCACTTGTCTTCACTTTTGCTCTATCACCATGTGATATGAACTCAGACCAATCAAAAACGTTGCACTGTCTAAGGTTCATTCTGGACTAGTTTGAATGTCTGAATGACATCAATTAGAAAGTGAATTGAGTGAATTCCTATTTTTACTTAAATCAAACAATTAATAAAACAGCTGATCTAGGGCTGCACATCTGGAATGGTAGAATTTGCTCTTAGCTACCACTAGGGGGTGATATTAAATTGCGTTCAATGAGTTCATTTATTCATTTGTATTGCTGTATCCGAATATGAAGTTCGCTTTTACCGAAAGTAAGAGCAATACAAAAAGACAGCTGGCTGTGTATTGCAGTTCTAGTTTTACTATTCCCTTGTTTATTTCTGTCTATTCTCATGGCAGTATATCCACTTCAACTCATTATAAGTAATTTGCATATGGCTGTAATTTTTATGGAAATACAGGCATCTAAGCAATGATACATGAATTCAATAAACCCTAGCATATTAAGCAATTTATATATTTATTCATTTCCTCCAAGCTCTTTTTCTGACTTTCCTTCAACCTGGAAAGTTAGTGGTTAGTGGTTAGGAACTTGATCCCCAAGGTCAGAGGATCAATCAATGGGTTCAAAGCTCCGAGCAGTAGGTTACCATGAGGTTCCCTTAAGCAATGTAGTATCCCTCAACACTGCTCGCCACGGTAGATGAGCTGAATGCAGAAGAAGCATGTCATTGTGATGTGCTCACAATAATAAATAATAACTTAAAGGCTTTAGTATTGGGCTTATAAGGGGGTAATAAGAGAGAAGCCCTGGTGGTGTTAAGCTAATAATCACTACTGTCACACTATTTCCAGTTTTTTTCAAAACTAAGCTCTTTTCCATGAAAGACTGAAGCAAGGCCGTGCTTGTGGAAAATATCAAAATGGCTGGCAAAGAACACTTTTTAACTTGCGTATCAAAGTTATTTCACTGGTGTATGAATTGCGAAGCACTAGTTACTTATTTAGTCGACATGGTAACCTGACTGAAAGCACTGCTAAGCAAAAAGATTAAAAGATTTTTGAAGTATTTTTTGCTACTAACACTCTGTACAAATGTGTAAAACCACTTTAAAATGTTTCTATTACTGTAAAGTAGGCGCATTATGGTTCACCAAAGGCTAACAAACAGCAGAGCATAAACAGGGTAAGTCAAACGGATGAAGTTAAATGAAGACCAAACTGAGACTAACGTACATACATTAAGGATCTAGAAATGCCTGGGCTAGGACGGCTTACAATAAGCACACTAAGGATGAGGCAGGTCAAGGCAGGGGCAAAAAATATTCTGTCTAAAACAAATGAACATGCGTAAGCATATTATTAATTATGAAATGCAAATGTTCTTTTGATTGGTAGCATTAATAGGAATAAGTATTTGAGTATTTGTTTGGAAATTCCAGCTCCAATCTATTCATCCATCTATAACATCATTCTGTCCATTATTGTCAGGTGACACGACCTCTTCATTGTCACAGTCTCAGTGATCAGTGTATAAAAACAAATAAATATGAGCAGTGGCACTGCTGTGAGTTACCTCTGTGGGCCAATTGAGCTTTTTTGCACCTGTAGTGTGTCCAGCTCCTGGACACTACCACGGCTGACAGATACTGTAGAGTTTGCCAGCCGTATGGCTCTCCTCTTGGCCCTGCGTGGACAGCAAGACGAGGACACCCCCTGCTGACTGGACAGAGAAGTACTGCGGCTGGTGCGGAATCCCACCGACTCTGTCATGCACATCTCACTGTAGGTGAGCTCATCCGTGAACTCATGGCTCTGTGGAGAGATGCTCATTAGTTACATTAATGAAGGGATTCTCATTGTTTAAGCATTTTAATGATCATTTCCTGGATGAAAGTACCACTTAAAAGAGGTACAGTAGAATGCTGCTTCAGCAAAGCCTTTTCATTTGTATTTATTTTTTCAGTTTTCTGTGTGTTCTGAATTGTCCATTTTAATAGGCATGCATTTCACCAGGCATTCATATATGAACTCTCTGAAATTGGTTCTTTTGTTAAATAGAGTCAAAGTCTGGTGTTTGGACATTGTAATTATAACACACTGGCAGCAGGAGAGCTTTGGAGTAGAGCCCTCACCGTGGTCTTCTCCAGGCAGTGTAACAAATGGTGGTGTTGATGTTCGAAAGATGACCTGTTCTTCAGACACAGAGCAGCACTATCACTGTCATGATCCTAAAGAGAAAAGGAAATGTACATATCAGACATGTTTGTAAACAGAGGCTCATGGATCATGATCTTTTATTATTGTCCTCATCATATTCCTAAGATCCATAGCTTAGACATCCGTTTTTTATTGAAAAAGGATACAATGAATTAACTTGAAATGTGTACATTATATATTAACATGGCAAACAGATATTAACACCAGCACATCTGTAGCTACAGAAAGCAATTAGTATTCCCATCAAGAAAAGTCAGTATATATATATATATATATATATATATATATATATATATATATATATATATATATATATATATATATATATATAAAATTGATCTTACAACTATTGAGAAGAAAGCTGAAAGTCATTGGACATCTCTGATGACACAAATCCAAAGGAAGTGATTTACAATTCACAACTTTAATAGCATCTGCATTCCTTTCAAAATAAGGGTGATACGAGCTCCCAAATTTGACTTATATCTTTGCCCAGTAGTCATGCACTTTTTTCTGTTTTCTTTGACATTGTTTTCTTAACATTTGTTAGCTTCTGTCATATACAACTTTTATCTCTTTTGATTTTAGTACTTGTTTATTGATTCTGCTTTTTTAATGTGCGTAAAAGACGTTGAATGATGTCTGTATGGTGGAACCATGCTATAGAAATATATAATGCTATGGCTTGCCATGCCTGGCCTTGCCTACACACAGATTTGCACTTTCAGATTTAGTATATCACACAAAGAGCGCAGTTGCATACATATCAGTTTATCCTGGAATAGTGTATCGTATCTGTTTTCACAATTTATTAGTCTGTCAAGGAGTTTTGATCTTCAAGAGAGAATGGAAATGTATAACTGTATATCATTAGCGCTATGAAAGTGCTTATGTTTCCTAGAGGGATCATTTACAGTGCAGATCACTTCTCCCACCTGAAGTGCTCTGAGACAGCAACTCTGATCTATTTAAAGATGCCTTTTTCTATTTGTAGGCTTCAGAGGATCGTTCCCATGATTTGAGCTAAAATTGGATGACCTTTTCTACAAAAACACTGAGGCAGTCAAAGAGAATAGATGCATAATAATGCGTCTGGTTCATGCTGTTTGTTAACTGCGGTTCAGTATTGGAATGTATATTTAAGTTCAAATTGGTCAATTTAATGAGTAATAACACAGTCATTACGGTGTATAACAGTTATCTGATAGTTCCAAATAACTTAATGTATACACATACTCTCACTCCTAACGTCTTTAATGTTTGCGCTCTTACAGAGCCAGAAAAAGACAAACTTCCCAGATAACAGGAAATGCTTTTTTTCATTGACACAACCATGAAATGATGACAAATGACTGCAATGTGAGCCATATTATCTCTCAAATAAATATTTAGCTGTCAATGGACTGAGAACAAGATGGACAAGAGAACTGAGAACAGTTGGGATTTTCTCCACATGCCACATATTGGTGGGTGTATTTAGTGATCTTTTAATCATAAATGGCCTATAAATGTGAATCTAAAAAGTCAAAGTCATATCAACTTAACACTTATCTGAAGCTACTGTTATCTGGGGCAATGGCGGCCTAGTGGTTAGGGAGTTGGCCCCAGGAAGGTCGTGCGATTGAATCCCAGAGCATTAGGTTGCAATGTACCGTCCCCATCACTGGTCCCTGTGCCTGCTTTTAAATTGCTGCCCCTGGCTGCACGTGTGTGAATGGGATAAATGTAGTGGTTGTATTTCATTGTTTGTTGTGCTGTATTTCATATCTGATTAAATCACATAAATGTTTGTAGAGTTTGGATCCAACATGCTTTCAGTTAGGGCAGTATCTGGGTTTCCAATCCATTTTTAATGTACTTGATTTAAATGCATTAATGTATTTAGATGTAGAAAACTGGAATGCAATATTGTGTCGATCAAATATCGTATACATGTGGATGAATCTGAATTTGTTAGTTCAGGCATCACTTTTTACAGGTCCTGACTCTGTTGTCATTACCACTTGTAGCTATCTTGACTTTTGACCATGCAGTTTCACATGCCAAAGAATAAGCATCTTGTCTAACATCAGACCTAAGTACTCTTGGCATGTTTTTTCTTCTCAGAGATGCCATGTATAGTTCTGTGCTTTGGTTAAGGTGCTTTATCATAGTTGCAGTCCTAGAGCAGCCTATCAGAGGCTTATCTTATCTAGGATATGGAGGACAGTTAGCCTGGATGCTTCCGGCAGTCCGAGCCCTCTGCACTCTATTGTATAAGGAAGTGCCATGTCAGCAGAAAACCATGGAGGAACCACAAGATAACATCATCAATAATCAAGCTTCAAAACAATTAGCCTCTTTTTGCCAGTCTGAAAGTTCTATGTAAGGCCCAAATGGCATGATTCAGAGTTCGAGATCATTGGAGACGTTTTGTGAGAGTTTCATCATGTAGTGCCCTACACAAGCAGGGACATAGAGGGATTTCACTGCCTAAATCAGAAAAAGAGTCATCCTAATCCTCAGCAAGGTCCAGGTAAAAACACAGAGAGGGGGTGCCATGATGGATACAACCCCAAACACTAGAGGAATATTAACCATCTGTAGCCTGTAGATTGTTAAGCAGTTCCTCAGCAGTGATCTGCACATTGCAAAGCTTTCTTTACTATTACACACCTGATCAATCAGCTAATTATCAGGCAAAACAACAACTACGATTGTTAGTATTCCTTCTCTTGAAATGATACAGATTTTCAGTGCTGTTTATTTTGAGTTTTATAGTAAAGAACATGATTTAACAGAGAGGATTTTACTTTACACTTTATTCAACAATAATAAGCTTTTCTTTGCCATCAGAATTCAACATTCAACAATAAAAACAGCACGATGTTCCAGTTCCAGTGCAGGCAAGGTCCTGGATGAGTTGAGCAATGTTAAGCAAGCCAAAGATAAATGTCCCTTATATGAGCTCATACTTCAATTGCCTGGCTGTTTTAACTACATAACCACAATAGTATATAAAGTACTTACATAATAAACTAGAGTACCAACTACATAAACCACAGCCGCAAGCATAAACTGACAGATCATCATTCAATAGAGAAAATTCATATTCATATATTATTTTCCACTAAACATAAAGATATTTTCCACCTCTACTTATTTTTGGTCACAAAACAATGCAACAGTGGGCATTATTATGTTTCACCTCACCCTTCCACCACCCCCACATAATACTAACTCTGTAGTTTAAGTTTTATAACACAATAATAGAACTTTTACACTGTGAAAAAGCCTCTTCTAATGAAGAAAAATGTATGTTAGAGTAAGAGAATTATTAAATTAAAACGGGAAGAAGTACTCTAGAATCAAAGCACCACTTGTTTAAAATAGCACCACAGTCGCTCAACTAAAAAGTAAAAATAAAACATCCTCTGGCACTTTGTGAAAATTAGGACTGCGTATTTCGATTTTTCCTCTTGTACCTTATTAAAATCATTAGTGCAACAAAACACATTGTGGAGGAACAAAATGCAGCCCTCAGCACTAACAGGGCTAGAAAATTAAAGTTATTTCTACTCACCATGATCATTCTTTTTCGGCCTAATCAGGACCTGTAGCGAGCTGTGCTGCCCCATAATTGTAATTACTTGGGTAATAAGTCCAATTTCATTCACGAGCTACTACAGGGTGCACTTTAAATGCCTCTGCAGCTCTGGGTGCGGCCTCCCTGCAGCAGATCCTCCACCAGTATTAACCCATCAATCAGCGACGCTCCAATTGTTAAGAAGTGCTGATGGGGATGTCACATTAACAGCATTATTTTCCCTGTAGAGACAAGAGATGCCGGCCGTGGACCACAGAGCTAGCAATGATTAACATCTACACGGGTTTGGCTGGCTTTAAAAATGTATGCGTCAAAGGGCTGATCTCGGCTGTGCTGCAGCAACAGTGGGGTTTTAATTCAAAGTGTAAGGTTGTTTCTATACAGCAATGTGATTAAAGTAAGGGTTTTGCCAGAAATCTAATTTATACAGTTTTCTCCCTTAAGCTAAATGTAGTCTATCAGCCAAGATATGTTTAGTGTCCAAATTTGCTTCTTTCCTTTTGCACTGAAAGTAAAATACTAATGTAGCAAAAAAGTAATGGAAGCTTGCATCCCAACAATTTGCATCTCAAACAGACTTGATGTGGTTTCCATTTTTGTAGTTATTGTATGTATAAATGTATTGCATAGCTACAAGCAGTAGCAGCAACCTTGATGCATAAGGTCTGATGTTTTTTTGTAAAAACATTTTATGGAAAAGTATGTCATACTTCCATTATTTATATGCTGCCTGGGCTGAAACTATTCTATACTGGTGGTCTAGTGGTAGGATACTCGTCTACAGACCAAAAGGTCTCAGGTTTGAATCCCACCTCTAGCACTAACACCATTGTGTTCCTGAGCAAGACCCTTAACCCCAAGTTGCTCTGGGGGGACTGTCCCTTCAGTTAAGAAATGTGAGCCGTTGTGGATAAGAGCATCAGCTAAATGCTGCAAATGTAAATATTCAACATTTGTGATAAGGGTGCAACAGTGGTTTGCAGGCAGTCTCTGAGTTTGATCTACAGCCTGGATTTGTTCTTTTCTGTGTCAAGTTTGCCAGGTTTGGGTTTCCTACGCCAGTCCATAGACATGCACATCAGGTGAACTGTAGAAGACAATTTGTCCCAAGGTGTGACCGTGCGTATGAGTATGATTGTATCTGCCCTGCAGTGAACTGACCACCTGGGCAGAACGTTTCTTCACCTTTCACCTGGAGTGCTGTGACAGGCCATGACCCAGGTAAGTGGCTTAGATAATATAGAAAATCACAAGTTGAAAAATAGAAAGGGTCATGATAATGGAGAATAAGAAATGGTCAACTAATACATCTGTTTGTTTGTTTTTTTTTTTGCTTTTTATAACATCTTTACAGTTGATTTTGACTGAATTATGCCAAATTAACCTGAGGAGGACAGCAGTTTGCATATAGGGTGGTGCCCATATAAGCATATAGTTAAATAAATAGAAGGGAGGTAGCTTTCCCTCTGTTAGTTCACACTGCTGGTGATTTGTCTAGTTGGTGATATTGCTAATATTATTTATAAAAATCATTAAAGCTCACTAGGTTACATTATTAACACTAGTTGCTGAAATATTCTAAGTCCTATGTTCTCCTTTATAATTTTCATATGTATTGTAATATCATTCATTCTAGCTATTGCTTATCTTTAAGTGTAGCTCACAGTTATGAGCAGGCAGCATTATCTCAGTTCTACAGACTTTGAAAAACATTTTTTTACTTTAGAATTTTGAGCAATAGTCAATAGAGTAGCAAGATTATCTAGTTCAATAATGCTTAACATCCATTTTTAACAAAAAAGTAAAAGTGGGTAAAAAAAAAAAGTCATGTAGCTTAAAGAGGTATGAATGGACATTATTACTGTTGTTGTTGCATCACTTATTTTAGCTTTTGAGCATCACTTACACTTATAGCACAATATTGTGAGACGTCAAGCTCTTTAAAACAGTATCATAGATTTCTCACATATCGCAAGACAGTTTTGACTTCAGTTTTTTTAAACTATAAAGTAATACAATTGTTCTGATGAAAATGTTTTACAACATTTAAAGATATTATATAACCTCTCATTCAGAAGCCATTTAGAGTGATTGATTGTTTGCCACATGAATAACTGAATACTGGAAAAAAAAATCCTTATCAGCTCACAATATATATTTAATGAAACCTGTTTATATCTATAATATATCCATTACTGATGTGGATTAAGGGACTCCCTGTATGTGTAATGGTCTTCCTCTGAAGTTTTTGTGGAGTGGATGAGGGCTGGGGTAAGATGTAAAAAGATCTAAAGTGCTCATAAAGAGGATTTTATTCACACAGCCTGTCTTTGGAAAATATATCTTCTGAAACAGACACCGATGTGCCAAGCCATAAATCACCAGAATAAATCCAAAGCTTTGAACATGTGTGAACAGTCCAGATCCTGCAGACATACAAAGAATTGCTCAATACAGGTCAAGGCTCTGGTGTAAGCCCTGGAAAATGCACACATGAAGCAGGGCAGAAGAGAATAACGATCTGGGAAAAATACGAAGCCTTGATACACTAGAAGAGAGAAAAATCCTTGCACAGGTTTATAAATAGCACTGCAGGCCTTTTTGTAATGGGTTTATAGATCCAGGCTTGAAACACACACACACACACACTCACACATACACACACATACATACACACACACACACATACACACACACACACACCTCCACTTTGAGGCTGTAAATACTGGATTAGTGTGGCTTGCACGACTAAGATGAAACGGAACAAAAGGTACTGAGCTCCACTGGTCACATTAACAAGGATAAGAATACAAAAGGTCTCTCGCTCTCTCTGGCTCTGTCCATTTATCTTTTTTCATGCTCTCCTTCTTTCCTTAGCTCTCTTTTTTGAAGTTATCTCTCTTTTAAAGTATCTCTTTATTTTCACTGTCTTTATCGAAGGTTTTTCTCCTGTCTTCATAGAGGAGCGAGCTCCATTGTGGCTACACTCAAAAATTGTTCATGTGAATAAAATATGTAACACTTCTACAATCATTGCTAAATAGAAATAAACTGACATAATAAGCATTAATGTCATATTAATTAAGCAATATGTCATTTTATACACATTTAAATGGTGCACACATCTCAATTAAGCAAATTCAACACATCTGGTCCACACAGCACTGAGTTTTACAGATCACTCGAATCCCGTAAATGCTATAAATGAAGTAATGTTTTGTCGTTTTTTAATGCATCAGCCTTCCCCAAACAGCCTTGGGTGCCAAGTAAGCAAATGGAAAATCCATAGCCAAGCGGTATTCTTCAAGTACGTATTCATGCTGGATCTTTACCCATGGGGTCCATTGTGCTCATAAAAAAAAACTTTGCCAAGGAAACAGCACAAATAAGAAAAGAACTAAACAAAAAGTCCCTGTATAAGCAGCAACACTCTGAAAATTACTTGGGATGAAACCATTAAGAGAAACAGCAATCCTAGCGGGTTTGCTTTTATTTCCTTGTAAAGCCAATTAAGTTAGAATAATGTTAGCACAGAAGTAATCTTATATAGAAAATGTGTTGTTGCAAAACTATTAGCATCTTGTCCCTCTGGGATATTAGCTAATTTCTCAGTGTCACATCTCCATCATTTCCCATTTATTCATCCCGATAATGTAATTCTGATTTGTATCTGATCCCTTCCGACAAGGTTTAACAGCCATCATTGCACAGTTTACACTAATTATTAAATCAGGATTCTGAATAAAGTAAAAGGATGGGACTGTTTAACATGACATGCTGCCCAACAGGAAGGGTTACCAGGCTGGTACAGAAAGTTACTGTGTCTGAAATGGAAGTCCAGATCAACAATGGTGGACAAACAGTGAGCCACCTAGAGTCTGTTGTAAAGCAGTGGAGTTGGGCATGGGCAAGAACAATGCATGTCCAGAGGATTTAGAAGAATGAAGACAGTAAACCAAATGCTGAGTGGCAGCTCTCTGTCTTCTCTGGTGGTGAGCTGAGGCCATGCTATTCAGCCCTTTGTATTAGCATAACAAAATAAGGTGAATTTTCTGTTGCAAAAGTAATGAGCTTGTTCATTAATCTCATGTGCATGTCAAGAGAACCGGCCATGCTGACAATGGTTTATCAACTACTCATGCCTGAACTTTAGTGCTTTGCAAATGCTCTCAATTGAGTTCTTCTTTATGTCAACTGAAATTAAGTGAGTTACTTTACGATGGTTAAAGTTCACCAGGGCAGACAAATAAAACTTCATAATGGCCTTCATTTGCAGGCAAACGCATTAAGGAATGTTTAAAATGAACCACATAATGAAGAAGAACGATACCCCTCTACAGTTAGGAGAATAATGAGCTTGAAAAACTTTGTCTAAATGTTCATTTCACACAAGGTGAGCCTGATAAGCAGTGCTAAAACATAATCACTGTGATGATTAAATGCTAGAATGCTAAGCATCGTTGTGCCGAATCAATATCTTATGAGGGTAAAATAATGGAAAACACTTGTTTGACTCTGAAAAATTGAGTCTAATGACAAGTTACTTGAGTTTAGAACTCAGAATTGCTCACAGATTCACAAATGATTGGTCTTGATTGGTCTCCTGCCATCCTCTCATCCTTCCCATTGGCACATCTTCCAGCTTCACTAATTACACATCCCCACCTCAGCATGGACACACAGCTGGAGCAACAGATGACCACACAGGCTGTTTTGTCCTCCACTGCACAAGATGGACAAACACCCATACGTGTACCATGTTTAGGCATCTGAAAACACTCTTTTTGTTGATTTATGAAGTGAGATGAGAAACTCCATTAAATATAACTCATAATGTATGTAATAATATATATATATATATATATATATATATATATATATATATATATATATATATATATATATATATATATATATATATATAAAATTAATTGTATTTCATATAATTAACTATTTGTGTAATGCAAATCAGACAAAATAAATAAAAATAAAATAGAAGTATACTACTTTATCAGACTCCTCTGGGAGCCACTACAGGGTATCATTTCTGGTTAAAGAAACACACGGACTAATGGCTTTAGTGACACTGTGTCTGTTTAACAAAGGCTTTCCTGGACTACTGGTGGCTAGTTAGATTATTCTGGCCCTTTAAGATGAATTTTTAATTAGAGGCCAACATGATGCTTGGCCTATTCGGAGTTCCTCTCACATCCGCAGAGCAGACACAGAACACCCCAGTGGAACATCTGATATGTCTTCCATTCTTAAATAAATTCCTGCAGCTGTCGATCAGGTGAAAGCTTCCACCGAGAGGCCACGCTGGAAGCGTAATGGATGAAAACAGTGACAGTGTGGGGGAAACATGCCCTAATGAGTTTTTGATACGAAACACATGGCTTGGGGGGTAAAGTCATCCATTTGTTTGTAAGGTGCTGTAGACGCAGTCATTAGTATATGTATAAGTTACAGTTGGAAGAGCACGAAATGATGGAATCCCATCAAAGCCACCTCCCGGAATCCCCACAAATGATAATGCACCGCAGGCCTTGTCTCCACAACACTCAGTGATGCTTACTCTAAACTGATGTGTTCAGGCCCCCCGGGGCTTCATGGTAATGTTTAGGAAGGCAACACATTTACACTCATTAGGCTGAGATGGGAGCCCATAAATGTCAGACTTCCATCACAGACATTATGCGGTGCAGAATCATCCTATATGATAAAAAGGAGTATAATAGCGCATATCAATCACTGTATTTAGACGCACTTAAAGTCACGCTCTAAAAGACCATTTGTTTACACATGTTTATGCTATATTAGCATTTATTCTTGAACATAAATCCTTTTAGACACCACAGGATTTATAGAAACATTTCCCAACCAATGAACAGAAGGAAAGTCATTCAACTCTTTAAGCCTAAAGAAACTTTCCTTTAGGTTATTGACCTGGTTCTTGAATCTACTGTCAGTGTGGCAATGTGAGGGGATCACTACATGACTAACAGGTCTCTAGACATCTGCAGCGAAGAAGATCGTGGGGATGCTGAGGGCAAGGCCCCACCCTCAGATTTAAAGGCAACTAAATGAGAAATGTTTTTGAAAGGTGGAGTTAACATGATTTGGTTTTATTCATGCATTTTCATAATCTGCGTTTAACCATTTTCATCACCAAACCACTCCCCTTACTGTGGGCCAATATTGGGGCAGCTGATAGATTTAAGAACTGCCCAGAGTTAGCTATTATATGCCCTTAACCAGCCTTATGTCATTGTGCTTAGATGTTTTAATTATAAACATAACAAAATAATGACCCATTATATCTCCCAATGGGTGCGTGGATGGGCAATTATTACAAATACTGTCCCTTTTGAATATCATACTGTCGCTTTTACAGTAAGTAAAAATGATACATTGACAGTCTGCCTGGGTGTAGCCCAGTTCATTTGCATACATTTCCAGAGGGAAAGACCAGATTGAGCAGAGTGTTCATCATTAAGGCACATACTATTGCATACAGAGTGGGGTTAATTAAAAATAAGAAATAATTAACACTAATTATATTGCATTGCTCTGGTAAGGCTTTCCACTTGTTGTTTGAGCTGACTCTGACACTCTAAATATTTTCCAGTTAATAATAAAATACATTAAAATAACAGATATTATTTAAAAAGACATCTCAGATGTTATGTTAAAAAGACATTCGTGGAATGATTCTCCAGAGGAGGAAATATCAGGATTGGAGCCATGCAGCAGCTTGAATCTACTATTGGATGCATTAGCAACACATTTAACTCTTCTGTAACTCAAAACCCACTGAAGGTGTCTTGATGCATTTCCAACAAAGTGCCCACCCAGACTCACTTACCTGCAGGCCCCCTTCCTCTTTGTACTGGAGGAATGCATTGGTGGTCCCCTTTTTAGCCAAGCGAATCCGGGCAAGGCGTACTTTCTGTAAAACAGAAGACACTTTAATTCAAACAGACTGTGTCAGCAAATGGTCCACAAACCCCATGTGCAGTGAAGTTTAGCTGTGATCACTGGCTGCTTTAAAAACTTGCCTGCTTTTGTGAAACGATACATGATCACTAAATTGCATCAAATCAGTAAGGAGGATATTCCGTAAACCCTGCCTAACACACCTCAGCATTACCGTGTTTGGCTAATAAGTCTGTTTTAGCATAATTCATTTGAATCCAGGACAGCACGATGTATTTTATGACAGTAAAAATAAATAGATATAATTTGTATGTCGGTCAGTGGTATCAAAGAGCCAGTTCACTGCCTGCAATACAAAGTGACATAATAGATTTTAATTAGGGCTTATAGAAAACAATTTCGTTTCTTTATTCAAATATGAGCAAAGATATCTATTTAAAGTATCCCCTCGCTTCCTTACCTGCTGAGCTCGCATTTTGTCTGCCCGCTGGTTCTGGTGGTAGATGCGGCTGAAGTTGGACACTATGACAGGAACGGGCAGAGCTATCACCAGCACACCGCTTAATGAGCAAATGGAGCCGAAAATCTTTCCGGCGATGGTGTTGGGAACCATGTCTCCATACCTGCAAAACACACACATTTACATGTTCAAGTACTGGGGCAATGAGACACATGAGTGGGTCACAAAATATGAAAATCTAATGTGATTAAAGTGAAATGAGGAAATGATGTGTGTGTGTGTGTGCGTGTGTGTGTGTATCTGATTCCATGCTCTAGGGTAAGTTTAATTCATAACTGATTCTGATACAAAGCACTTTGCTAAAACCTTTAAGCTAATTGTATAAATTGTTTGGAAAAAGTGTGAGTTTGTATTTGAAAATCTCCCCAACCCTTCATTAACAAAAGTCATTTACCACTGACAATCCTTCTTACCAGCAATGGTAAGAGTCACAGACAGGACATGAACCCCCACTGCAGTCTCCTTGACTCCCACTGCTACACTTTTTCCCCCAAACACACTCCACCACAGGTGTGTGCATAATGCAGTCATTAATGTACACACACATACACACATGCACACTTGCACCCTAAAACCCACGTCTGTGTTCTTGCTATAATCATGCTTGTCCTCCCACATGTTGGTGGCTCATTAACTTTCTCACAGGGCTGTTGTTGCATTGGCTTTAATGCATAAATCAGACCTGTGAGCCGTAAGGTGCCAGAAAGCAGGAAGGGAGAAAGAAAACAGACAAATTCACATTTCTCTTCACCAGTTACAGTTAACTGTTATAAACTGAGGGCTCAAATGCAGATCTACTCCCGTTGAGGGGTCGCTACAGCGGATGGTTAATTCCATTTCTTCTGGTCCTCGGCATGTTCCTCCTTCATACCAACCACTAATAATAATGTATTCATTTAACAGTTTTATCTGTACTGCTTTGTGTATTTAACTCTTTAATTTATAATTGCTTTATTTAAAAAAAAAAAAATGAATGTGGCTATGAATCAGTTTAATGGTCATTGCAGGCTTCACTACTCTTTGATCCACTGGTTTTGATTGTTGTATCAAGAAGTGATTTATCATTCAGAACACCTCAAATCGGTTTGTTGTTGTTCCCCATCAACATCTAAAACACATGTGGGCTGACAGCGACCAACATTTCTGGCGTAGATATTTTCATCAGAAAAAAGGTCAAGTAGTAGCAAAAAAATTATTTTTACTTTAGAGTATCTTAGAATATCTTTAGGGGCGACATAGTATGAGAAATGTCAAGTGTGGCATGAGTGTGTAAGATTAATGGTAAGTGTTTCACTGCCAGCGCGTGACAGTTGGCAGCCCTGCTGTTGCTATGTGTATTTTTTTCCCAGGCAAAATCTTATCAATGTCAATTTTTTGTGTTCCATCAATTTCTGGTCACCTCGTAACGCTGACCTTGCGCTCTCAAGTCATACTCCCTGTAGGTAACATTTGTGAGTAAAGATGGCAGTGGTGAAATAAGTGCACTAAGAGTAGAAATAATATAAGATATAGTGGATTCAAGTAAAAAGCTCCTTTCAGTCTTAAATGGCCTGTTATTACACAAGTCTCTCTAATCACCAGGGCCAGCGGTGGTCTAGTGGTTCCTAGACCTTTTGGTTGCCCTCAGGTACCCTTGAGCAATGTACTGTCCCCATCACTGCTCCCTGGGCACAAGACATGACTACCCACTACTGCACAGTTCCAGGGAATGCATTTTGTTATGGTTCACAATGTGCAGTGCTGTGTTTCACAATGACAAATAGTCCCTTTCACATTTATTCAAGAAATTCATATAATAATATAATATAATATAATATAAAAAATTACAAAAAATAAAACATTTAAAAGCACATATATATTAGGTTTAACATTTCTAAACAATGATGTTAGTGCTCATCAAACTAAGTACAGAATAAGTTTGGATTATAGCACAGTTTCATATTTTAGCATAGTTTGAATTGAAATTCCGGACCCCCAATGTTACATGTTTTTAAATAAGAAAAATGTGATTATAAATAACAAATATTGCATAAAAACACAATACAATAGAATATACTGCAATAAACTGGTTTCATTAAGTATAATGTACAGCATTTGCCTTGGAGATCAGACGACTTTAAGATGCTGATGAAGGTGGAGGAGAAAGGCTCAACTGAATAACTGAATCTTATTGGCTGATTTTTGCCCCGTTTCTTTTTCAGGTGCAGACTGTAGAAGTGCTGCGCTCGTACTGCTTCACCAAGTCGACGACACACACACCTTGGTCATGTTTATCGACAATTTCTTTCTTTAATTCAAAGCACATCATCTGCTTCTTCTTCTCAGCACTGTCCTTCACACTCACTTTCTTCGGACACATGGTTGGAAAAAGGAAATTTTGCAAAATAACTGCAAACACATATGAGCACAACACTGACGCTTCCACTGCGAGCGAACCGCTTAAAGTGAACGATGAGACACGGGATGCTGGGCAGATGTTGCAGCGTTCATTGCGCCAACTAGCGGTTGGTATCTGAAGCCGGCTCGTAACCCGAATTTTAACTCTCAACTCAAAGCAAAAAAGCTGCAGAGAGACGGCTCGTATCCCGAACAACTCTTTAGTTGGGACACTCGTAGTCAAGGTACCACTGTACAACCAAATAAACAAACAGAATTGTAGACAGCGGTGTAGAAGCAGCAGTTTGGTGCTCAAAGATGAGCAAACTGAGCAAAGACTGCTTGATACCACAGTGCTCAAATGTTGGCCAGAACTTCTGTTCAGTTTTGATCTTTGGCAGATTGAAACATGTCACCACATTGCCAAGATGCTTTGGTAAAAGTTAAAAATCAGAGAAACTATAGCTAAATCCTACGGTTTGAGTCAGGCCTCAAGGCGTTGGTGTTTACAATGCTTACAAACGTTAGGGGTAGCTTCTGTTGTTCGACACGTTGCTCTGACAACTGAGGCAAACTCAGCACTTTATACAGCCAGAGACAAGCAAGGAGCCAATAAACTGAGTGGCAGTTAAAAGCTTAGTGTGTGCGTGTGTGTGTGTGTGTGTGTGTGTGTGTGTGTGTGTGTGTGTGTGTGAGAAAGAGAGAGAGAGAGAGAGAGAGAGAGAGAGAGAGAGAGAGAGAGAGACTTAAATATTCAGGCCGTGTATTGCAGTTTTGCTGGAGATGGCTGCAGATGGCTCAAATTAAGCAGTATTTGTCTTCATCACAATCATGATATGGGCGTGAAAGGTGCTGTCAGACCAGAGCCCTTCCTACACACACTCCAATACTGAAGATATTCCAGTTACAGCACGAAAATCAAAATAAAGCACAGCAAGGTGTGCCTGTATAATCTAACAGAGTGCCTCTCATTCCAAGTCCTGCACAGCACACTTAAAGAAGAGTAGTTCAGCTAAAAAATCATATTTAATGTAGCTTACCAGTGATCAACGCTTAAAACAATTCTCTTCTTGCACGACTGCACGTAAATCCTTATATTTGTTTTGCCAGGCTTGCTTAGTTTCTGGCACTGTTGGACCCTGTTCATTCTTAAAAATTGGCAAAACCACAAACTTAGTCTTTAGTCATATGGTGTGTTCTATGTCATGTTCTATATTGTCTCATGGAGTACCATAGTCCTACTATGTGGTTGAAATGACAATAAAGCCTACTGGACTTGACATTTTATTCTCACGTCTATAGATTGTAAAGTGGCGATTACATCCATTGTGACTTTTCTGACTAAATTAGAATATGGACTTTTATTCTCCTGTCCTTTCCATTATTGTAAGCACGGCACATAGGTTGTGCTTATGGATTTTGTTGCATTAAGTGGTCTCACTGTTTCATTAATATTTCTTTTACTCATATTTTGATATCAAAACCTAGCATGCTATATTATATGATATATGATGTGCATGGTATATGATAATGTGCATTTAAAAAATCTGCTTTACTGTATACTGTCTTGTCTTTTCCTGTATTCATTCTGTTTAATGTTGTACTGTCTATGTCTCCATTTCTCCCTCACTCTTCCTCTAGCTCTGTCATCCTCTCTTCTTCTTTGTTCAGTAGCTCAGAGGCATTGTGGTCCCTGGACCAATTTCCATCAGTCCAGCTTCTAAATCACATTCTGAGTTGGAAAAGTTCCAAATTATGGAAAACTGGGAGATGGGCAGATGGCTTCAGGCTTGCAGATAAGGCAGGACACAGATAGAGATTTGTATAATGATGATGCCCCTTATCTTGCTTTCCTTTACTCTGCTGTGTTCTGTGAATGCAGTATGTTCATTAACGTTACAAAGCAGAAGGACTGTGCTGTGACGGAGAAGTTGTTATGTAAAACCCCTCAACAAAACATCTGTACTAATCTGGACAACATTAAAGCATGCCTTACTTCCAACCGGACTCATACTGTGATCTCTCACATTTCCAATGAAAAGCACTGATCAAAGATCCTGACTGTGTTAGACTATGGCAATTTGTGGGTGGGAGACTTTTATGTGTTTTAGGATTTATGATGTATTTTCTTAAAATACAAATTCCTCAGCAATAGCTTTTCAATTATTTCTGACTAATTCACTATCAGTAGGTTAGATGCAAGGAGTTCTGTCAGAGATTTCTGTTTGCTTGACAGAAGCAGGTATGCTCATAGACAATGGCGATTCATTGACAGGCATGTCAGTCAAGGAAAAGCATTTCAGGATTGATGCTGTTAAAGAAATACTTTTTAAAATGCTCATTAGGTAATTAATCCACAAAAAACATTGTTCTTTAGTTGAAGTTGCTTTGGTGCTGAATGGATGAGCTTAAAGTCTTAACTGATGTCGGAACTGTTCATCTGGAGCTAAACCACATAGTTTGATTAAATGACAATAAAGTTAAACTCAGTATGTTCATCAATGACTGTAACCCTGCTGGACAACTTATGAGATTCTAGGGTTCATGCAGGAAAAGCTCAAAGAGCCCTTGCTGAGCGTGGCCCTTTCTGAAAAACTGATCCCCAAAATAATGTAAAAATCAAGAGGTAATTATAAGTGAGTCCTCTGTCTGTCTGTCTGTCTGTCTGTCTGTCTATCTATCTGTCTGTCTGTCTGTCTGTCTGTCTGTCTGTCTGTCTGTCTGTTAGTCCGACCATCCATCCATCCAACCATACATCCATCCACATTTAAACTTGACTTCAGACAAACGAAAATACTCCATAACTACTACTCAAACCCCTGGCTTAGGCCTGAAACATGAAAAGATGGTGAATAGAAAGACAGACAGACAGACAGACAGACAGAGATAGATAGATAGATAGATAGATAGATAGATAGATAGATAGATAGATAGATAGATAGATAGATAGATAGATTTAAGGGGAAATTTAAAAACTTTAAATTTTAAATTTTTTTAAATGGTGCCATAAAAAGTAGGATGCAGATCCTGAACGTGGGGTGCGCTCTAAGATTTTATTACAGAGCATTAATTCACATGCTGCTGCACATTCCTCCCTATGCTTTCCTTTAATAGAAAGACTTGGACAGACAGCCTGTGGAGAGGAGGAAGCTGCCTGACCTAGATGCCAGTCCAGAAAGGGGTCAAGACAGTGTGAGAGAAAGTAAGGAACACAGGGAAAGAAAAATTGAGAAAGAAAGAGAGAGAAAGAGACAGAGAGAGAGAGAGAGAGAGAGAGAGAGAGAGAGAGAGAGAGAGAGAGAGAGAGAAATGGACCTGATAGAGAATGAGTGTTTGTGTGTGTTTATGATGCTCTGTTCCACAAATCCAGTAAAGCACACATGACTGAACTAATGGAGACCTTTATAATTTGATAATGAGTTAATAATATAATTAATATGAAGATAGGAGAGAGCAGATGCAGGAAACAGATCTGAAAACACATTCCTAGTAGCAGAAACATTTAATTGTAAATAACCCTTTGAGCTATTTTCAGCTATGTCAGTGTGATAATCTACTCTTCTCTGTTGGCAATGCAGGTCCTGTATTGAGTTAATTATGTAAATAACACGATCTAATAAAGATAGCATAATAATATTCAGATTAAAGTAATTATCTAGGACTTTCATAGTTATTTTCATGCTTAAAAACTATTGCACTCCAACAGCAAAGACAGCAAGTCTCTTAAAGCATAACTGGCAAGGTATTAGTTAATAATTGTGATCACAGCTCAAAAAAAAAATACATTACTCAAAATAATCATCATATCTATTATTTCTCAAAATATCCCACATCATCATTCTCTCTCTCTCTCTCTCTCTCTCTCTCTCTCTCTCTCTCGCTTACTCTCTCGCTCTCTCTCTTTCTCTCTGTGTTTTGGACAGCATAATATAAAAAGGCTCCAAGAACAATCAGCATCCTCAAGCAGGGCTATTTTGGGCTCAGTAAATTTGATGAGATCCTCTTTCTCTCAGACCTGAGCCTGTTTTCTAACATCTCCTTTCACACTCAGCATTTCACTTATTTATAGAGACGGTGGTGTCACAATTAAACCACACTGATCTCTCTAAGAGTGTGGCCTCTCCTGTGATTCTGACGTGTGCAGCTGGCCTGCTGCAGAGGCTGAAGGGTTAATTCCTGGAAAGTCTGTAAAAAAGGAGATAGCTGGAGGATGAGACAGAGATTACACCGTCAAAACAACACGCACATCTTCATGGATTTCTAAGCATTGCTATTTCAATTTCAGATGCATTTTTCCTAGCATTAATCTCTCTCTCTCTCTCTCTCTCTCTCTCTCTCTCTCTCTCTCTCTCTCTCTCACCTCTTTCCTTTTCTTAATCTTTCTGCAAGCATCTGTACTGAGTGTCCCCCTGACACTCACGCCAGCTCAAGTAAATTCAATTGGATTTCTGGAGCTCCTATCAATGCAATCAATGCCTTGGCAGTAAGTGAATACCCCAAATGCTGATATTGGCAAAAAAGAATGCTGGGATAAAATGATAATATTTACTTCCTAAAGCCACTCTGTACTGCACGAGGAGTCATTATATGTAGACTCGCTTTTGAATGCACTGGTTTGCTATATTAAGATACAGGCAGATAATTCGATCATTCAAAATGTTGATTTTTTTTTTAACAGAGTACTAAACGTTTCCTAAGAAGGGAGTAGATGATGGTTAATAAATTGTGCAGCAAAGAATTGGCTAAAGTCTTCACTGTGCACCTGTACAGTGGACCCATAAATAAGTGGCCAGTGTGAGTGGACAAGGTAGGGTTTGCTAATACAGTGATTGATGAGCGCAACATAGACAGTAATTGGTTTTGCTCCGTCAGCTATCATCTGCAACGTGCTGACATAGCACACCACGACATGATACTAGTGCATGGATTATTCATCAAATATTCATGAAGAGATAATTATGAGCATTTCTATTTTGCTAAGGAAAGACCACAGCTCAGAGACATTAGCTTCACTCAATAAGCAAAGTTAGTGAATTTGCATGGCAAAAATGCTGTTTTCAATCTTGATTTCATAGGACAATCCTTATTAACAGGAACATATTGTTTCAGGCTGACAGTCTTTTCACTTGAGTAATCACTTGACAATCCCAAAATTGCGACCTGACATTCTTCACATCTCATTCAATAGCTGATCTTTCCAATCATCCATGACCTGATTTAATCTCATTCGGGTAATTACAGCTTGGGTAATGAATTGGGGTCTGTCAGGCTGTGCTGAAAATTAAATGAGGTGTTAAGGGTGCAGCTCAGCAACCAAAGGACATTTACTTTACCTCTTTAGCACACCTGGTCACCAAGAACAGACGCTTAACAAAAAAAATCCTAAATGCAGCATAAGAATGAGTACACATGGGCATTGAGGTTCAAGATAACAAAAAAGACTTTTATATGCATTTAAAATAGGAAAGGGGTGGATTTTAAACTCCCTGCCTAGGACTCCCATATTTTAGGGCTTTATATATATATATATGGTACCAGCCTATGAGCAGCTTTTTTTTTCAAGCATCTTTCTGGTCTTCGCTTCAAATCTTGTCTTGTCTTAAAGTCCATATATTGCGTGAAATGACAATTACAAGACAGATGTTTAGATATCCTTTATAGACTCATCTTGCTTTAAGTCTGGGAAAATGACTATAATGTGCCAAATGAGCTGGACATATAAAACACACAGGGCATTGTCATAAACTTTGCATTTGCCACATTCCTTGCTATCACAGTGGTTTTTAGCACTGTGAATGAAGGTTAACACCAGTGCAGACTGTCACGGCCTATTCAATGTTAAGTCAAGCACACGTCCATGGCCAAAAAGTGACCACTGCATATCTCCTCTACTTTAGAGGGTTAAACATCATTTAGTGCAAGTTTATGCACTTTGTCTACAGGTTCACACCAATTTGAGGCTTTGTTAACGTCCTCTCTTCGTAAAATGGTCACAGTCCCTGTGGCAATGAATCAAAGCCATTCTGATTTATTCTAATGAATTGTCATTGTCAGTTTGTGCCCCCGGTGGACTGACCTCCCCTACTTTTGTGTAAGTGAAGGAGACTGGAGCTAAATCGTTCTAGTTAATCAAGCCAAGTTCAATTGAGAATGACAACAATTCCCTGCTTTTTATTTATTAACCTTACTCTCCACATACTGTGGAGATCTTCCTCTGAGACGAGCAATGCTCCTCTCTTGGACACCAGAGCCCTGCTCTTCTAACTAGACACGCTGCCTGGACCTTTCCTCCAGCTTTAGAAGGAATGGGCACAAGCGCAGATCAACATTTAAGTATCCATATACTCGGTCCTTGTTCGTCTTATGTGTCATTGAGGTATAGATTTTATGGTTTATTTGAGTACTCTGTTTAGTGAATGCTTATGTTTAACTTTTCTGTTTAATAAATCCCTTTTCTGTAATCCCGATTCCACATTTACATTCAGTCTAATCCAGCACACTGTGACATTTTCTTTCTCTCAGTCTTTTGAGTCAAAGAGCAGCAAGATAGAGCAACTGCTCTGCTGTAGCTGCCAAAATAGGTAGATCATTCTGCTGTAAATGGGATAACAGGAAGACTAGATTAGCTGAGTTATTTCACTAATCAGAGCTTTGGCAGTTCATTGAAAGGCCCATATCATACATGATTCTAGCTTTTACTTCATTTTTTCCCCATGTCTATTAACGATGCTTATATGATTTAATGTACCTCAACATTCAGTTTATATAATCATTTTACAAAATCTTCTTGGTCATTAGTTTAAAATAGGCTTTAAAGATTGACTTAGTGGATTCCAGCTGCCCTGTATTGTTCTTCAGTTGAAACAGTAAACACTGAAATGATCACCTTTTTCTTCTCCAGCTTAATATCCAGGTTTGGACATATGGACTTTACAGCAAATGGCACATTTGTTATTAAATTTTACCATTTCAAAGTTCAATTATATTGGCCCTTGATATAGTAAAATACAAGGGTTATCCATATATCCCTGGTTCCCTTTGTATGGTCACAAGAACACGTATCAGTATTCTACATTCAACCCCCCTTTCAACTCTGCAATATGTGCACATGACATACATCGGTACTGGAGGACATATCTATATCATAATATATAAGTTAGTCACCCACCTCCTATTAATATGGGAAGCAAACTGAGAAGAACAGTTATGTGATTCAGCCAAGCTGTTCTCATTGTCCCAGGTGATGAGAAAGTGCCATTGCAAATAATATAAACCATCGAGAAAAATACAAGGCTATGGAATGTAATCATTTCTGCTGTGAAGCCTTAGTGCTATATTAGCTTCAAGTTAATGATGTTGAATGTTGACTTTTCCATACTGGGTTTCATATTACCCGTCTCAGACACAAGATGACTCACAGATAACTCACAGATCACAGTGGTTCTAAACAGCCTTCTCTGTTTTCATTCATGTTTCTCTCTCTTTCTTTCTCTCTGTTTCAGTGTGTGCTTAGATTTTTAAAAAGTAAAGGCTCACATGCATTTCATCAGCATGATTATCATAATGTTAACAGACTATGTTTGGGTCACAGTGAAATTAAAACAGCAAAATGTCCCTTTTTGCTTTTTTTTTACACTATAGCACTTGCTGTTTCCCACCCCAAGTTGATCTAGGGGCAGCGGTGCCCTAGTGGTTAGGGTGTTAGCCACATGATCGGAGGATCAGGGGTTCGAACCCCTTCCCAGTAGGTTGCCCTGAGGTACCCTTGAGCAAGGTGCCATCCCCGTCACTGCTCCCTGGGCGCTTTCAATAGCTGCCCACTGCTGCACGGTGTTTGAGTGTGCATGGGTTAAAAGTAGAGGTCCAATTTCATTGTCTGCTGTGCTTTGACCTCACAATGACAAGGGTTTTCACTTTCATCTAGCAGGACTGAAGCAGTGTGTCCTTTAACAGTTTTTTTTTTTTTGGTCTTTACTACAATAAAAAGTTAACTTTAACCCTAATGCCAGAAATTCTTCTTACAACTGACTGTTTGATGCTAATATTAATAAGAAATGGTGATAAGCACTGGTGTTATTTGGAGAGGAAAAGAAAATCAGCTGCATTGCTCATTCAGTGGGAACTGAGTTGCCTGCACTGTAGTGTATAGGGTGGTTTTCTCGGCTGTTAGGGATGCAGTCTCGCAGTGATTTCTGACACAGAGCAGTAAATTACAGGGTTATCAGCGAAAGCCACACGGCTTTTCTGCACCACCTCCCGACCCGTCTCCAACCGCTCACAATCACCTCCAGTACATTGATCGAAAGGGGCCCTGGATGTCAGAGCATGATGTCCGTTTTCATACCCCCAGCTTTTATGGGTCTCTTCGGAAATGTGCGTTATTGAATTCTAAACGACTTTTACACAAGCGAACTACGAGACAGGTGAATGTTCGTCATTGTTCGCACTTTAATGGTCTCTGGGGCCCAGTCAGGGACAAACTCATAAATTGTAAGTGTAATGTGAGATGCGTGAACGTAATCACCCTGATTTCTTGGTTTTCTCTCTGGGAGGAGATAAATCACTGGCAGCAGCTTGACGCATGCCCAGCCAAGAAGAGTGCTGGGAAGGCCATCAACATCCTGTCAGAATATCACAGCAAGCCAACGTCAGCAAAGAGCCTTGAAACTTGTGTGAGTTTCATCGTCTCTGTGCTTAGAACTGTGTAATTGACCCATTCACAGCACTGGTCATGTGAACTACCCCAATAGATGTAGGATTCAAAAGAGGCCCCTTCATTTTGGTAACACACAGTAATCAAATCAATCTTCTTCTTCTTTCAGCTGCACTTCTCAAACGTTAGTCTCAGTTCAGTCCAATTCCAAAACTAAAATTCCCCATCATACAATACCCCTAGAGCTGAGACAGTGAGGTACGTGCTTCGTCTGAAACTCATATCAAACTGACATTTTCAAGCTGACACATTTGGACAACTCAGTGTTCACTGGGGAGAAAACTATCTGCCATTTCTGCTACGTGTTTTATAGTTGCACTGGTCAGCATCACACGGAGATAGCTAGGCCAATTGTGGTTTCTTGGCATGGCTTCTCCCAGTCATAGGACTGGCACTGGCACAATTTTGGTTTTAAAAAAATCTAGTAGCCATTGATATTTTCTAATGAATCAACCAAAATAACAAGGCCGACCACAAATGGTTGACCCCCGCTGAACATGTGGAAACTGGCCTTGGAATGTAATGATAACATATGATGCTGTATTACCCATACCTTATGGCTGTTATTATATTATAATGCAAAATAATAAAAAAAAGAAGAAACAATAAATGTATTCTTCATTAACCCAATCATGCTTAATGAGTTGATGGCATATTAGGCAACAGCATGGAAGACATGATTTATAGTCATGTCAGACCTAATCTGTTCCCAAGCACAGTGTTTAACTTCCTTGGCTCAAGACAAGCAACATGCAAAGAAGAGAAGAAGAGAATGATTCCAAAAACAGCTTCAATCATAAACAGACTTGCAAGAAGACAAGTTGCATATACAAAGTACATACCCAAGGGGAACAAATAAAAATTGAGATGGCAAAGAATGTTACCCTCATGAATTTACTGCATCTGTGTTCATCAGGGTATGACTCTTCTAAAAACAGTTTTTTTTTTCTGACTGTGCACAAGACACAGCCTCAAACCAGTCCAACAGGAGAGCGGATGGATTTCATCATCTTGTTTAGTGTTCCACAACAAGTACATTACCAATGGGGATTTTTTATTGAAAATCATTTTTATCTCTGGACCAGGACTAACATTGTCTCTGCATGACATGTGAGAACTTCCTCCCCAAAGAACTTCAATTTCATTAATTTAATATGGATGATCAAAAATGTATAAATCAATTAAGATGAACACTCAGGAAGGTTTAATGTAAGATAACAGAGAAAGTTATTGTCTCAGAATTTTTTTTGTGAACAATGTTGAAATTTTGATCGACTATAACACAAACACTGTACAGCCAATCTCGAACATGAATTTGTTTTTGCAACTTCTTTTATTTCGCCTTTCAAGGCCCTTCATGTAGCTATACATGAATGGATTGATTAGGCGATGCATTGATAACAATTGTAAGCGATAACTTCCTCTGAGGTTTCTATCACCACCACTGTGAAGAGTTTAGAATCTGCTAGTCTAATCGCAAACAAAGCTGACCTCAGTCATTTGCAAAACTAGCAGGAAGTTGAAACCAAGAGCATTTCAAATATAAGCAATTAAAAACACAATAATCAATCAAATTGATATAGATATAGTGTTGCTTTTGCAGTGAACAAATTTTCACAAACCACTGACGCTTCACTGTTTGCTCATCAGCAGCAGGTTTGTCCCCGTTGCCAATAGAATAGAAAACTGAAAAGGCCTACAGTAAAGTCACTCACATCTGGACTTTAAGGCCAAAGATGAATGTTTACAGTTATTAGAGAACTGCAAACGGTTTGAGGCAACATAGCTGATCACAGTGCTCTTTTAAGTGGATGATTGTTTTACACTTTCATTTGCAGTACTGGCTCCACAAGAAAGGAAAGCAAACATTGGATTATACACGGAATGAATCCATAAAAAGAAAATAGCCAGAAGGAAATGCATTTCAATGATTCTGCTCTTCTGTTTCTGTTCTCTCTCTCTCGCTCTCTCTGTGTGCGTGTGTGTGTCTGTGCGTGTGCACATGTCAGTGTCCACGTGCCTTTAGCTCTGCAGTCTTGTTAGTGTAAAGGGGCTGTTAACATTCAATTTACAAGCGCCACTCACTTGCTTGGGGTGTGATGTACCGAGATCCGGGAGTCAAAGGACACACCCTTACATGACTGAAAGCTATATTTATCATCCTCCTTCTCCCACCACGCAGCCTTGGCAACTGAAGCATATGTTCCTTGTCTTCTGCATAGAAATCATGGGTTAACGATTGCAAGGCATGTGTAGAACAAGCTGTAATTCTGTTTTGGGATCAGTTACTGATAACCCTGGACAGACGGTATAGAGTGAAGGGCAGACATCTTCTGCATAAAGAACTTTCGATCAAAGTAGCATTAGATCGTATAGCCATTTTGGAACTTCATAAAGCTTTACGTAAAATGAATTCCGACATCTCCCCATTAGTATTCCCCTATTGGGATAAAAGAACAGAACGGAAGCTAGACACTATAGATCAGAGGACTGTGATATGCTAATACATATTTGACTCCTAGGCTGGAATACCAGAATGCATCTCTGCTTAGATATATCTCCTTAAAGGGAGAAGGAAGCTCCCCCATCCAATAAGATGAAAGTGATATGTATTAGTGATGTATATTACTGCCGGGATTGTGTGAGGCTTTACAGCAGGCCTGTGAGGCAGATGATGATAAGACTGGAAGGAGGCAAAGCTTTCCGGTTTTCCATATTAATGTGACGGAAGAGGATTTCTCTGGATCCCATCTTAATACACCACGCAGAGGCCAAGACAGAAACCTGAAGCATTGCAGGAGGGCAAGTACTTCTCTGAGAGTGTTGCAGACTAACAGCTCTCCACTGGCTCTTATATGTCCTGAAGTGCCCAGTAGTGACCAACTTCTAGCACAGTCAGCAGAAAGTCTATTTAGAGAAAAGTGATGCAACCCATGTTTGACAATGCTTGCATTTTAGTGGAGGTTAAGCATGTCTATAGGAATCTATAGAAACACCCACATTAAAGGTATCTCAGGAAACATTCGATCTTCCTAATAGTAACAAGACATGACAAAACGTTCAAAATCTATCATGAAATGTTCAGCTAACGTCAAGGGCAGCTGGTTTTAAAAGTAAATAAATGAATCAATCTAAAAATGAAAAAAGAAAAATATTTTAAGGAAGACCTCTCAATAAAACTAGTATTAAGTATGTTTATTGTAATATTATGTTATGTAATGTGGCATTCCTCAGCCTCCTCAGTTTTATGCATGTCATGGCTTTGCATGCTTTTAGTGCTAATGTCTGTGTGAGAGTTTAAACTGTACTGATAGGAAATTTCTGGGCTTGATTATATTTAACACATTATTGTGGCTGATGATATAACAAAAAATAAATCTCTGCATTTAAGATAGATTGCTTTAACTCTCATCTGAGCAATCTGTGTGACAACCCCATCTCTTAGAATTCAACCCAAATAGGGGTGTTAAATATGCAACTATTTGTTTTAAATATCTTCTTCTTCTTCTTCTTCTTCTTCTTCTTCTTCTTCTTCTTTCAGCTGCTCCTGTTTAGGTGTCACCACAGTGGATCAACCATCTCCATTTCTTCCGGTCCTCTGCATCTCCCTCCTTCAAACCGACCACCTGCATGTCCTCTCTCACCACGTCCATAAACTTCCCCTCTGGTCTTCCTCTTCTCCTCTTTCTTGGCAGCTCCATCTTCAACATCCTCCTTCCAATATAATCCTCATTTCTCATCTGGACATGTCCAAACCAGCTAACCCTTGCTTCTCTCATTGTGTGTCCAAAACATCCAACCTGAGCTGTCCCTTTAATATACTCATTCCTAATCCTGTCCTTAATCTTTGTCACATCCAATGAAAATATAAACATCATTCTCAGCTTATTAACAAAAAAGTGTTCAAACATTTTTAGTTACAATTGCTATTTCATGTCAGAAAATGTAGCTTGTTAGCAAACTGCAGAAACTACTGGGCTACTAGGTTCCCAAGTGTATTTTTCTATTTATATAAGGTGGTATATCACCCAGAAATTTGGCACCCCTCAATACAACAGTGATACATCACCAGTGTATAAAAACAACAAAGCAGGACCAAGCCTTGTCCCAAATTTTATTGATAAAAGCATATTACATTTTTTCATTTTAATTACTATAAGAATGTCTGAATATGAAAAAAAAACACTGCTTTCATTTTGTTGTGCTTTTATGTCCTTATTTTGGTCCAGCACTCTCTGCCAATGCATTGGACCATTTCAAACACCAGGAAGTTGGTTTTCTTGGGATGTTTGAGTAAGCTCAACTGTTCACATTATATTGCACTGGAAAGAATCATAAGTCTTGGGAATGGCCCTCTTAAACTCATTCAATGCTCGAGCGCTTCATCAAATTGAGGGCATAACTCAGCAGGCTCTTCTGACACAACATTACACCTGTTTTTATTATGTAGCTCAGAACTGCAATAGCTTACTTTGCAGACTGAAGTGTTTCTTGATCACAAAATGTATGAATTTAAAAAGACCTTTCCCTGATGTGTTATGAACAACATCTTTTGAGTAAAAGGAAGGAATCACATCTAACATGCGTTACAAAGGCCACTGAATCAAGCCAAGCTTTCCTGGCTGTCTGACAGCAGTGGTGCAGAAAGTTGGGATGACTTATGCCACTCCCCCATACAAGTATGCTTCAACATACCTGTCTCCTTGTAAATTTAATCAGATTGAAAATCAAACACTGTATTGATCCTGAAGCAAATTGCTTAATTGCTTTATGTTTAAGTTTGCCAAAACCTGCTAATCCAGCGTTTCTACTGCAATTAAAGGGTATTTATGGAGAGATTATCTTCCCTTTGCTGCAATAATAGCCTCTACTCATCTGGGAAGACTTCACACTCAATATTGGAACACTGATATGAGTATTTGATTGTAGTCAGCTACAAGAGCATTAGAGAAAACATATACTGATGTTTGATGAGTAGTAATTAACACCATTGCCACTCCTTATGAAGGCATTGGATGGGGCTTTATCACTCCAGATGGAGTTCTAGTTTAGGTGTGAAGCTGTGGCAATGGGCATGGTGACCTTACACTTCTGTGGTTGTTCTAGAAAGTCCAGATCAGGAAATTTTAGCAGTGCTCTTCTATGGCAATCCTATGGATCGTATTTCCACCTATAGGTGTACCATAAAGAAGTCTGGGATAATTTGGATTAATTAATAAAGTCAATTGTTAGACATACATTAGTACATTCCCTGCGATGGGCTGGCGACCTGTCCAGGGTGCGTCCCCAATCCTCGCCCTGTGTGCGCTGGGTTGGACACCAGCACTCCCCCGCGACCCCGTTTGGGACAAGCGGCAGATAATGGATGGATGGAAATTAGTACATTTGGCTTTTGTTTTGTGCAACTGAATTCCATTGATTTACCTAAAATTCTGTCCAACTCAATCTTCTGTCAGTTTTGTAATACAGAAGCATATTCCCCAAGTAAACTCACATTTTTATATGTAGCGTTGACAACTATCTGAAATACATATTTCTTTTGTGCTATTTTTCATTAGAGCACCTTCCCTGTACATCTCTGATTTCAGATAGATTCAAAAAGCCTATGTTTTTGGTCATGTCCTCATCTCAAAACTGTCAAACAACATCTTCATCAGAAATATCTGAAAATCTTCAGATAGTCATCAGAAAGCTTCATATCACACCTTTCTGTGAGAAAAAAGTGAAAGTGACAACCCTTGTCATTGCGAGGTCACAGCACGGCAGACAGTGAACCACAACGAAATTGGACCTCTGCATTTAACCCATGCACACAAACACCGTGCAGCAGTGGGCAACTATTGAAAGCTTCCAGGGAGCAGTGATGGGGACGGCACCTTGCTCAAGGGTACCTCAGGGCAACCTATTGGGAAGGGGTTCGAACCCTTGATCTTCCAATCATGCGGCTAACGCCCTAACCACTAGGACACAGCTGCCCCAGAGACTCTCACTTCCAGTTCCCACCACCCCAATGTGAACTTTTCTGATTTGTTAAGTATCTCCAATGTACATCAACGGAATTCCCTTTTAATGGTTTGAATTGGACAGCATTACCTGGTGTTTTACCTGCATTAAAATCTCTCAAACCCAAAGCACAGATGGCAGACCACAACATTCCCCAACCAGGCCCTAATAATTACTGCATTTATGCCACTGAATAAGTGCATCCGCATTGTTAAAGACCAAATGATCCATCTTCATGGATAACTAATTATAAATAATGAATGCAATAATGCAGGGAATTTAGTTATTTCTGTGCAGCTTTTAGACTTGTCCTTCAGGCTACCCCTGCTGAAGAGCAAAAAATGAAACCCGAGTCACTGGACAGAGTTTCTGATGTTGCTTGGCCTCCATCCCGGAACGAATGGCAACATTGCTGTCAGACCACACCAACAAGCTATTTAGAACAAAGGTCAATTTACATATGTTAACGAAGAACATGGCACAGTGCGAGCGACAGGAGGCTAACAGCTGATTTAATGTTCCAATTATGCCTTCATGCGAGCAGTTTAACCGACTGAAGGTTGCAGAGATGTTATCAAGGGTAGTGCTCTTCCAGCACAATATCCCGGGGTTGCCAAAGAGAATTCAATAGTGGTGTGCATTTACGAAGGTGTAGATGCACCAATAGGAAGTGGGCATAATGCACTGCTTCACAGAGGGCAAAGAAAAGGAGAGCGCAATTATGGCCAAGTGCAAGCAGAGTGAGACAATCCATCAATGCCATAAGTGCATCAGGCCCTGTAAAGTTTAGAACTGCAAAAGCAGCAATCAGGCCTCAGGCCTAACCCTCAGACTTCACCCCTGAAAGCACAATTTACATTCATGCTTTTGGCAGACACTCTTATCCAGAGTGACTTACAATTTAATAATGTTCCAGATGAATGTGGTGAATTGTGGGAGGAGTATTAGGACTTTTACCAAAAGACTGTTATTGGTGTAGTGCAGTGTGGTAGCCCAGGCAGTGGTATTGCCCACTACACTACACTAATCCCTATTATAAATGCATAGTTGCATAATGAATGCATTAACATTGCATTTCCATTCTGTGTTGACAAACATTGTATCTGCAACCTTCCACACAATAGTAATGCTCCAAAAGCTAAGCTTCAGCCAAGATAGGTGGAATCTCAGTTACACTGTCCTGTAGAGGCATCCAGAAGTGGACCATTTTGCAAAATGGAAATCCCATTATCAAATTAAAAAAAGCTAAAAACTAAAAATGGTTCAAGTTGACTAAAAGCAGGTGCATCCCAAACCCTGTATTTTCACACAGCAGAAATAATACAAAAAATACTGTAATGCTTTTTCTGAATGGTGTTACATAACACTGAGAGCATTAATTCACATGCCATCACAGATTTCATATGCTGTCAGTAATTGTCAGTGTCAGTTATTAACAGTGTCACTGTACTGTTACTGGTAATTGTCATGACTACAATGTTAGATTTTAAATTGAAGTGGCAAGACTTCTATTAATGAACAAAACGTGTTATGAAAACGGTGACATCTGTCATGGCATTTTTTTGTACAATGATTTTTTCAATATTAGGTTGCGGTGAACTGTTCACATACAATGTATTTTACTATTCAATTTAACTGCTACACCTAAACTAAGTATTTTTGTAGGATTTTTATAGTTATTATTAGCTGCTTAGTGGTCAGAGTATAGCCATTTTTGCAACTAGACAAAAGTATTCATGAACAAGCTTTGGGAACACAGCTTAAATGAACAACTTACATTTGCATGTAGTTGATTCCAGCTTTACTCCTGTACTCCCTTTAGATCAGACATATGGTAAAGGATTATCAGTGACAGAAGACAGATTGTCAGAATGTAGGTTGCATTCCTCAGTTGTTGATAAGAACACGTTTCAGTGACAAAGCAGTCCTGAAATGTAGCCCACCGAGCTATGTTTTGCAACCACATCTTAACATATCTATAAAATATCTTATGTTTCATTCAAAAACACAACAACCACGTAATCTGCAAGAGCAATAGAGAATCCCTTGCTGTGTATTTCCACTGCAGAATTAGTATAAAACTATTGTAGTACCTTTACATTCTTATTAGCACACCTCAGCGGTGCAACCCTTCCTTTAAAAGGTTCTTAAGGGAACCAAAAGTGGTTCATCTCTCACATTGTTCCCACCTACAGATGAGCAAGGTCTTGTCAAAAGAATCATTTTGACATGTATTATTGATATTGATATCACTAATATGTTTAATGTAATAAAATAAAAATACATTTACATATACAAGTGAGTTGAATTGTTTCTGGTTAGTTATATATATTTTTTAAACCTCACTAAAAAGAAAAGGTATGGATTAATTACTAAAATCTCATTGCTTGATGGAAAATTTAGAAAGCTGATATTTCCCATGCTGAGACTTTTAGTTCCGGCGGTGGAGAAAAGCAGATTTTGGGAAAACATTACCTGGTAAAGATGACCTGTTTCAGAAAACATGCTCATCATTATTACAAAGAACAATGCGTATTTATACATACTATTTTCTTCAGAAAGGAAGCTTTTCAGTGACATGTGACAATACATAATTCTGCTGAGTGGAGAGGAACTAAGTCTTCAGTGGAGATGCTGCATATTGGAAAACACAGACACATGTGGAAGTGAATTGAATAAATAAACTGAAATAAATACTTTTTACTTTATAGTTTAAGAAGACTTAAAGAAACGTTTTAGAATACATACAGAATTTGTTCACTTTTGTTATCCCATACCAAAAAGTGCCTTTTAATTTGACCTATGCTTCCATTCAGAATGCTACAGAACACTGTTCACCTCAATAATTTATTCAATATTCAAAGTGACTTCTCCTGGCCTTCCTTTAGTAACAGCATTATTCATCTCTGTTTCTCCCTGTTTGTCCCGGCCTGCATGACTGCCTGGGTAGAGTCTCTTGTGCTGTGTCTCTTTCATGCTCTCTCTCTCATGCTCACTCTCTATATCTTCCTATCTATTTCTCTCTCTCTCTCTCTCTCTCTCTCTCTCTCTCTCTCTCTCTCTCTCTCTCTCTATCTCTCTGTCTATCTCTCTCGATGGTACTGCAAGGCTCTATCTGACCTGGGTCTGTCAATAAAAGACAGCTAAACGGCAGGAAAGAGGGAATGAGCAGTGAAGTCATTATCCCAACCTCGTATCGAGCCAGGAAGGCATAGTGCAAGCCGTCAAAGACAAAGGCAACAAAAAAGTGAGAGAGCAGTACAAGAGAGAGAGTGGAGGGGGGCACAGAGGGGTTTATAGAAAAGCACAGCAAAAAGAAATAGAGACATCGTGATGAAGAAAAATTGGACACTGGAACTGGAGGTCCATTAATGGTACATAATGACATGCACAGAGCCTGGGATGGGGATGGATGGAATGAGCCAAAGGGAAATGATGAGGGTAAAAGATAGAGGAAAGGAAGGACAGAGAGGTCAGGGAAAAGAAGAGAAGAGTGGGGAGTAGACTGATGAGCAGAAGACAACCGCAGAATGAGCAGAGGTTCTGTTAAAGTTACACTTTAAGAAAGAAGTTTGACTTGAAAAACCCTTAGCTAGTAACGATTATAGAAGGTTGCAATTGTCAGGTGGATCTTTAAAATTTGCAAACTCACATTTCACAGACAAAAATCAGCTGCTGATAAAATCGCTCGTGTTTCTTCCAAGTCTAAGAAGATTTTGGACTGGCTGTCAGGCCAGGGTGATTCTCCACCTTACATTCTATGAGCACTGGGATAGGTTTCAGCACCCTCCACAACCATGGTCGGGATAAGAGGCTCAGATAGTGGATGGATGGATGGATGGATGGAAGGATGGAGGGATGGATGAATGGATGGATGAATGGATGGATGCATGGATGGATGGATAGAAGGTTCCTACAGGAGACTGTGTTTCTCAGCTTTCTGAGGTGTAAGTATACTCGGCTCTTCTCACTAATGCTATAGCAGCATGTTGTAGAGAATATAAGTTATTTTGCTCAACACTTTTGCTCGTAAGTTGACAGTAACATAATGTATATGGTGTGAAGGATGACTCAATGGCTTTTTTTTTTTTTTTTTTTTGTCTGACCCTTTTTACAGTAAAACGAAGGTCACTTGAGTTGTAGAGCTCATTTGTAATGATGACACTCAGGGCACAAGGTGGGAGATTTAGAGACACAAAAAGGAAAACAGCAGAGGTTAAAGGGCAGGAACATTACACAAAGAAAATGCTGACGAGTAACACACTACCACAATATATTTGTCCTACCTGTGTTTCAGAGTGCAATAATGCAAGCCTAAAGACGTAGAGAAGTTGGATAAAGCAGATTTTTAACTGCAAATCAAGCCATTGTAAATCTGCCTCAACCACTGACAGGTTATGTGAACAGCTTTCATCATCTCAAAACAATGACACCTGTCAAGGGATGGGATATATTCATGTGTTTTAATGGGTATAAAAACCATTTATTAATATCTAAACCACCTAATAAAAGAAAATGTATTTTAGAAATATTTTTTTTTAACATTATACATCAACGTTTATTTTTTTCTTTCTTACTTTCTTACAAAAAAGTTATTACAAAAGGATTTTTAAAAATTTTGGAATTTCACTCTTCATTTTATACACTCAGCTAGCAGTTTAGATTTTGGATCAAGCTTGTTTATAACTTTTCTTTTGGGTTGAATAAAACTGTTAAAATCTTCTACAAAGTGTTTGTAGAAACGTTTGTACTGAAACTCTCTGCATTTTTTTTAAATTCTAGTAATTTGATCACCTGTATAAAAGTATTCCCTTTCAATGCCCTGACACCAAGCATTACTGATAACTCCCAAAAAACTGCATATTTCTTAAAGCTTTTTGTTCTGATTAAGCAGTAGACAATTTTATGGCATCCAAGGAGAAATATCTGATAGAGAAGCTGACCTTTAAAATGCGTAAAAAGAGACAGAGGGTAAAGCAAAGAAGAGAGAAGTGAATGAGGAAAAGCATGAGAGATAGAAGAATATAAGATGATGATGAAGAGTGGATGTGGTTTCATGGAAAGGTCAGTGGCTGAGAAATAGATTTTAGACTGGTTCTATCGCATGGCCTGATGAAGGAGATGAGGCCTATCAGTTATGTAGACTGTGGTGGAAGATGGGAGTCGGGAGATCCATATCTACTCTACCAACTAAATGACAGGCCGAGACCAAGTGAAATCACTTTGCAGGGAGCAAAGCAAAGGACAATTACACTGAAAATTTCAGTCTATTTTTAAAGCCTGGCCATGGTCCCCTGAGTGGCCACATCATCAGCGTGACATCTGAAAAGTTAACTTGTAAAAAGAATCACATTAGTGAGTGAAAGCACAGATAGAGCTTCCATTTTTTTGTGTGTTACCTGACAAAAAGAAGAAATTTCACTGAAAACATACCCCTGGAGAGTCTGTATGTGGGTATAAAAATCTATTTCCTGGCAACACAATGTAACACAAACGGACATGTGGCAATGTTGCATCACTATTAATGACATAATTAAGCCTAAAAAATGACCACTCGGTAATAAGCTTAGGTTCAATAAGAAGCTCATTTCAATTTTCCTGGTGCTGGTCTGATATTGCTTCTGCTTTAATAAGCCCATTAGATAAAGTACAAATTAAGGTACTTTTATTCACATTTTTCCCTGTCTCTATAAATCAGGCCCACTGAAATAAGCCCAGAGGGCAAAGCATGCCAATGCATTTATGAGCCTATAGGAGGAAACCCACCAGTCATTCTGCTGAATGGTCTTACCCCAATGGTAGAATCTAAACTACAGAGTGTTTTAGGTTATAAAATGATCCAAAATACTAAAAAAAGCAACATACAGCAGTTGTTTGTTATAAACGTTTCATTCAAATGATACAAAATGAATCTGTGATCATAGTATTAAAACCTTACAGTCAACTCAGTCCACATCAGCAAATTCAGCAACACACAATCGACTTACAATCAAAAAATTAACCATCACCTTAAGCCACACCAGTACATCCAAAAACCAATCAGCTCCAAAAAGCTCCTACCTATCTCCCAACACATTCCAACAGCTAAATTGAACTGCCTGCACCTACAGTCAGTCAGTGCTACTAAACATTCGTGTGATTATTAATGTGACTGAAGGATAATGCTGCACATGTTGTACATTAGCTTCCACTTCCAAAAGACATTTCCCAAACAAATACAAATCAATCATGAGTCATGTAGCATATGTCTATGAAAAATGTTTTTATTCTTTTTTTTGTTTGCAGTTTTGATTTATTCGTTATTAAAGTTATTCTTGGGTGCATCAGATGACAAAAGCCAATGGGTTTAGGCCCAGTGTGACCAGATCACACCATCACCACTAACTTGTGAATTAACAGCTTGTGTAGTTGTAAATCAGTTTTGAAATACCCACATGTGAGATTTGTTTATGCTTATTAGAGATTACCTAGATTACCTCAACATTTTTAGGTTAAGAGGTGGAAACTATCTGGTTAACCCCTACAAGCACAGTAATCATTTAATACACAGCTCTTTTTTGTCAGTCTCAGTGTTATCCAAAATCCTTGAGTTATTTCCAGACCAGGATTTTCAGTGTCATTTGTCACACTCTCAGCTAAAGGCCTGCTGCCTCTCAGCTCAAGTCTCATTAGTGGTTTTGCTACTGCATGAATATGATCATCATTTTTCTTCATTCAGATTCTTCTCACATTAAAGTGAAAGTGACTATTCATGTCATGTGAAACACAGCACTGCACAGCACACAGTGAGCCACAACAAAATTAGACCTCTTTTTTTCTCAATTTACCTATACACACACACAGAGCAGGATGGTACCTTGCTCAAGGGTACATAAGGGCAACCTACTGGTTTGGGATTCAAACCCATGACCATCTGATACTGGGGCCAACTCCCTAACCACTAGGCCATAGCTGCCCCAAAAAAACATTCTCTGCAGTTCACCCATACACACCGTGCAGCAAGGGGCAGCTACTTAATGCCCAGGGAGCAGTTATGGGGATGGTACCTTGCTCAAGGGTACCTCAGGGCAACCTACTGGTCTGGGATTCAAACCCAAAACCTTACAAGCCTAGTCCCAAACCACTGGGCCATCACTGCCCCTACAGATATACAAACATATTGAATTGGTATAAATCAGTGCATGAATATTCTATATGAAAAATAGTCTCATGTGATATTTTGTCACTCTTTTGGAATAAAAAGCAAACAACTAATTGTGCTGTACACATTAAAACAAACAACACGTTAAAGTTCTATCAAAAACCAAAGAACGCAAAACCCCTGAAACGCTCCTCAGCATCTTCAAATAGCTATTTTTTTTCTCACCTATTCTCCAGACAAATTTCAAAAGCTAAATTTGAACTGCCGCCACCACCTACAGTCAGTCAGTGCTATTAAACACTTGTGTCATCGTTAATAAATTTGATTAAAGGAGTAATGCAGTGTCTTGCACACATTGCCCATTAGCTTCCACTTCCAATCGACATTTCACAAACAATCCAAGACAAGCTTTTGCGCGTCACACAGCATATGTCCATGAGAAATGTATTCACTATCTGCGGGCTCATATTAGTCCTAAATAAACTGCTCAGTTAGGAAATCTGTGTCATTGGCACAATTTCAGGTAGAGTGAAGGGCTTTCTTGCAGGACAAAATGTGAACGCAAAGCTGAGGGGGGCAAAGAATTGCAATCGAGGGGAAATTGCTTCTCTGCAGTGCCGATCATATCATGAACACTGAACTGTGAACCCAGAAAAGAGAATTTAACTGCTATGAGTTTTCCCCTACTTGTCCATCTTTTTCAAGTTCAAGTCTTTCTATCCTCTCCTGAGATCCCCAAGGGGTATTATAAGCAGACCTTGTCAGCCCTTAAGCTTTATAGTCCACTGAGTGGCCTATAATACATATTACACAGTGTCTGTGTCCTTTGTAGCTTTTTTACTCAGTGCAGAGAGGGGGACTAATCAATGCTGAGTTATATTTCTTATTTATCTTTTATGAAACCATTTTCATGCTAAACTTACTTATTGATAACAATCGATAGACATATCTGTCAATACCAATGATACCAATCAGCTTCAAAACAAAAAACAAGTATTTTAACGAAGGTGCTGCTGCATCTCAAAGTAGCAGATTTTTTACAAATAGATAAAGATGGCTGGTTGTTTTCAGTGCATGTCATTTTTTCTATTGTATTTTCCAATTGGATCATCCATCATGTATAAATGAGTATGTACAGAAAACTGTCAGATAATTTTTATTATTTAGTTTGTTGTGCATCTACACAGTCAAGCAAAATCTCATACATTACTACGGTTATTGTGTTATACGTGTATATATTTTAGACAATGAGGTTGCTGCAAGGTTTGGTAGACCTCTGAAGCTTTGGAGAATAGTTATGTAGAAAAGGTTAGGAACCCTTTTCTTTCACAGTCAGAGTGGGTTCGTTCTTTAATTCCAGTTCACTCAACACTATCAGGTTGAGGCCATCTCTACTCCACATTCCTACTTTATAATGGAATTTTTATAATGGATTTTGCTGCCTAACAGTGCCCAGATCACAATGTCGTCAAATGAAGCAGCTTGGAGCAGTATGGAGATAATGGCAGACTGCTGTAATCTAAGATCCTGGTTCTAGCAACTTTCCAGTTTTGTAGCCCAGACACTGACCAAGAATGCACAATTAGTCCTCAGAGTCAACCCTCCCACTTGCTGGCTTGCTTCACTTCTCTTAACACTATTTTTATTGATCCTCATGGGGAATACAGACTGGTATCCTGCATACTGAAAAGGAACAATGACTGTAGCTTATACAAAGAACGCTCTAATAGTTAATGTAGCATAATCATGAATAACAAAAAAAAAAAAAAAAAAGAAAAAAGTGCTAATGGGCCCTCCTGCTAATTTCAGCAAAAATGAAAACCTTAAAATCCAATGTGTCAGTTTATGATGGCCAAAGGTGAAATTCGAGCCATGCATGCTCAACAGAGCCAATTCAACCAGCTGAGACCAGAAGCACCATCAATTTAATTGAGTGAAAAATTGTCTTTTTATTGAAGAAAGTGGCCAACGTTTTAATGAGAATTGAGAAATAACAGACAGGGACTACAAGGTCCACAGATGGATAGAACTGCTGTTGCAATCGTTGAGCAAAGGCAAAAAACACACAGACTTTTCATGAAAGAAACTTTCTGCCAAGGAGAATTGATCACACCCAGATATGAGATATGTTGTTTATGTCAAAAGGCCTTCAAATTTTGTAGTATTTATTAATGTTCCTTCTGGAAGAGGAGCACAGAAAGCACACTGTAATTCCATTTTCATGTAGCGAGACCACCGGCCTAGCTCTAGCATCTCCTTCCTCATAGCTTCCTCATCACTGCTGCCATAATATTTTGCAATGACTTATTGATGGGGAGCACATAAAAGTTGTAAGGGGAGGGATTGGGATTTCATGTTTCTCTTTCTACCTCTGCAGTGTATAGTTTACATAATCTCTTCCGTGTTGTTGTGACGAGATAGCAAGAGTTACAGTCAGATTTACTGATAAAGTTCACTCTGGCTTATGTACTTTAGCTTTTGGCAGCTAGTGGCCGACTGATCTAATTTCTTATCGGGGTAGACAGTATATTGCTTAAGTAAGAATCAGTGTAGTAATTAAAGCCAGTGCATTTGTTTATCAGAGTGGGGCTTAGACCTAGGCCAAGTCCAACAACAAAGCTAGGCTGCATGGAGCCTTGCAACATTTAAAACGTCTGACTGGCACCACCCTACCACGACTTCACTTGTGATATAAATAAATGAAACGTCCTACATCCTACTACTTATAATTAATACTTAATACAAAACCTTTTAACTGATCCATGCCTGAACTCTCCAAGATTGCAAAAAATAAGAAAGTAGCCCTTCCATGTGAGTGCAAGAAAGCACACCCCCTGCTGGGTTAGGCCCCTAAAAAGCCAGTGAATTTTATAATGGGGGCTTTAGGTATACTATCCAAACACACGTGCTCTTATAAAGGAGCAGCGGTGGCCTAGTGGTTAGGGAGTTGGCTCCAGGCTCAGAAGGTAGTGGGTTGGAATCCCACACTAATAGATTGCCCTGAGGGTCCCTTGAGCAAGGTACCATCCCCATCACTGCTCCCTGGGAGCTTTAAATAGCTGTTGCACGGTGTGTGAAAAGCTTTAATTCGGTTGTGGTTCACTGCGTGCTTTGCCATGTTTCACAATGACAAAAATGGCTTGTCATTCCGGCTGCTGGATTAGGTGGGGTTTGGTCAGACATGCTGATCTGAACTACAGGCTTGTTATCTGTTGGACATTTCTGAACTCTGAGCTGATCTGTGCCCGTACAAGGCATAGGCTTGTTTTCAAACTTTCACCACACATGAATATGTTACTAGTCTAATAAATTTACATTCTCACTGATATTTAGCCCAAAATATTCTCATGGTGTTCACTAGATGTTCTTGTTACGAGATCATGTTTGGCCCTGTAATCACATAATACGTGAAATGTAAACACATTTTGTGTTATGATTCATGCCTAGTGCTAAATATCGTTAAATGAACTGTAACAAATGTGGCCATTCATTTCCCTGAAAGCTTTTTGAACAGTGGTATGTATTTAAGTTTTACCTTATTTTCCCCTCTAAACACACCATTTGCTTAATAGTTGCTTTATTTTAAATATTTTTATCTAGGGTGCATATGTCAAATTCTTGCTATATCCTTAAAATCGACTCTCCTCCAACACCCCTCTACTCCACCCACTATCATTCAGCACTATTCCTGGGTAAGGCTCTGCTCTCCACCTCCTGTAGCCCGTAGATAAATCAATGATGGCCAGGAAGTGGCAGGCCAGAGTGTTAGTGTATCAAGCAGTCAGTATCTCTCCGGCTCTCTCCGTACGTTGGCTCTGCGCAGACACCCGAGGGCATGCTTCACTGGTTTGAATTAAAGTCGCTATCGCCATCGACGCCAGTCCGCTACCCGCTTTTAGAACTGCGTGAAATGAAGAGGATGCATGCCAGCACTGTCAGGAATAGCAGCATCTATAAATTAAAATTCCCTCCAATAGCGCAGAAAGGTGTTAATGGTGTGAAATAGAGAGGAGATGGCTGGGAATTAATGTGAATCCAGGCCTGTTTTTCAATACACTGAGAGAAATGCATGTCTAATTAAAGATTACCAGTAAGCATAAAATTGAACTGCCATATGTGAGGTGAACAAATGCCACGATTGTTAGTGTGCATGTCGAAACCAGTTCTGACAATGCTTGAGCTATGGCTCACAACAGAGACAAAAGAAGATGAATGGCAAAGGCAATGTTAATACTACATATTTGTTTTTATACATTTTAATATTACAAAATCTAAATTAGTCTAACATGCAGTGAAACAGCATTCAACAGCAAACATCTGCACATGTAAGTGGTTTTATTGCTCCTGGCCACTGTGTTCAGTGTCACTGTATCAGGATTTGCCACTTTACTGGAAAAAAAATAGAAGAAAAAAATATCAACAAATCTACGCAAACTCACAAAGTTTATTCCAAAATGTATTATTATAAAAAATATATAATTTTCCACTAAGCAAAGTAGTCCATTAACAGAAGGCTGTAGCTGCCAAAAAATATACCTGTCGAAAAAAAAAAAAAGAAAACTTTAATGGATAAATTTCCTACACTTTCTGTTGGTCTATTTTTGTAATTAATATTTTTTTTGCATTTATGCGTGAAAACAGTCATAATATTTTCAAACCTATTTTGTCCCTTATAACTAAACAAGCAGTTTTTTTTATAGTATGCCTGATAAACTGAAGTAGATCCCTTTAACTGGATATTATGTATGATGGGGAAAAAAATGGAAACACTCCTTATAATTTCAGTGTTAATGGGTGGAGCTAAATCCCTGAATAGGCACCGATATCAAAATATAGCTTGTATACTATATAAAATATATAGTTTGTATAACATCAAGTGTAGAAGACAAGGAATTCAATGTGGATTTTTTGGTGCAGTTTAACTTTTATACAGACTCTATGAGCTGGTGACTGATATGTTTTGAAACTTGAAACTGTTTAATAGTGTCAGTTATTAAGAACTAGAAATGGTCACCTATCTGTAATATGGGCCCTTTGATTCAGTTGGTCTGTGCAACAAGTGTGCAATATTGAGTATTTTACAGCTTCAAATATTACTCAGAAAATCAACTTTCAGAACCAAGACTCTCTTTTATATTATACACTTTAGTCCGTCCATCCATCCATCCATCCATCCATCCATTATCTGCCACTTGTCCCAAACGGGGTCGCGGGGGAGTGCCGGTGTCCAACCCAGCGCACACAGGGCGAGGACGGGGGACGCACCCTGGACAGGTCGCCAGCCCATCGCAGGGAGGAGCGGGACGGGGACGGCACCTTGCTCAAGGGTACCTCAGGGCAACCCATTGGGAAGGGGTTCGAACCCCCGATCCGCCGATCACGTGGCCAATGCCCCAACCACTAGGCCACCACTGCCCCTTATACACGTTAGTATTGACCACAATATATATGTATAGGCTAATGGGACCTAAATTATTATTGAACATAAATCACAGAATTCAGGTTAAAACAGTTTCTAACACATGGCCGGTGATCTATTAGCTTTCAAAAACCAGATCCTCTATGAATAACTTTGTCCCTGAATATGTAGCCTACTGTAGATAAGCTTCAACTGGCCTCAGCCAGTTTTAAGTGGTTTTAAAAGGAGCTTCACTTTGCCAGTTATGCAATAATAATTTCAAATCGCATACATTATTCACATCACATCTCCAGCTCAGGCGTAGCCGTGCTAGAGCATTTAGGATCTTTTTTTTTTTTTGCCTTTTTGTGGGTGACATTGAGTCTAATTATCAGTGCCAATTATCAAATTAACAATATGTTTCAAAATGTTTGGGGTGAAACAGCATGAATGAACAAGTGAAGGAGATCATTTGCAGTCACTTACATTTATCATTGAACATTTACATATTATTTATTTAGATATATCCACATGCATGGTGATCAAATATTGAGAAAAAAAACCTATGAAAAAATTATTTTATGTTATTTTATATTTTTATTTTATTTTACAGTAGTGCGGTCAGGCTAAATTTTTTTTTTATTATTTTTATTTCATTTTTTCATTTTCAAGTAGAATTGCAGGGCATGTTTCTGACAAGTCATGATCATACATTTTCCATCATTTATTTTCATCACATTTGTTATGACAGGTACAGTTTTAATCACTTATATCATTTTAACCATTTGTATACTTTTAGTGTGGAAAACAAAAAATTGAAATGTGAGAAAATCCAGGTACATTTTCAGTAAAAGTAGTCATTACAGCCTCCTGTGTGAAAGCGAAAGTTGGTATGCATGAATATTTATAGGCTGACTATGAGAAAAGTCAGCAGAAGAAAGATTAGCTGACAGGTGGAAGACACAAACACAAAAAAAGGTGTTTCTGAAAAGTGTGTTTCTGGCAGAACATGCTGTGTAGTGTCTTGAAAAGACATTTTTGCTGAGACAATACAGTTCCATCTGAAGTAAAACTTTCTCATTGAAAGTCTAAACATGTGGCCTTTAAAAGATGTCACTTTAAGGCCCAAAGGTTCAGAGTGCTTTTTATTTTTTTGGAAGGGTATGATTTTTGAAACAATGCATATTTATCCACCATCCATGTCACAAAGCAGCTGTACCAGCCATCAAACTGCATATTCAACATTCAGCTCAAGGGAACTGTGCTTGTGACAGTGTAATATTAAACTCATCAACACACACAAACAAACTTGGTTGCAGACACACACACACATCAGTGTGCCTACAGCCCAATGCAGCAGCATGCAAGAGGAAGTGATATAGCATTCACTGCCCAGTCCATAAAGTGCATAATCTCCAACATCTCCAAAATCAGCTCATTTGGAACTAACTGTTTGTGTGTTGTCATGGAAACCATACATTTCCATAAATCAATTTGACATTAATTGGCTTGGGATTCAAGTCTGGGAAATCTGGAGGTCAACACTCTTTCACTCTTCCAAATCATTCCTGAACAATTGTTACAGTGTAGCAGTGGACGTTATCCTGCTGAAAGAGGCAACCTCCATTAGGAAATAACATTTATGAATGGATGTTCTTGGTCTGTAATAATATTTAGGCAGACAATACATCCTAAACTATTATCTCCATGAATGCCGGACATAAGGTGTTCCAGCAAAAGTCACACTGCCTCTGCCGGCTTGCCTTCTTCCCATAGTGGCTAAAGATGGAGATGGTCCCGCAAATGGGGACTTCCTTCGTTGCTCAGTGGTCAGTGCTAATGCTTGTGTGTCCATTGTAGGATTTTTCAGCATCAGACAGGGGTCAATATGGGCACTGTGACCAGTCTACAGCTAGTATGCCGCTCAGCACTGTGCATCACTTGCCACCTAATATATCACATCCCTTAAAAGGTGCCATTGTAACAAGATAATCAATGTCAGCACATCTGTTAGTTAGAATGTTGTGGCTGATTGGTTTATATATATTCTTGCTGAGCCTACAGCATGATTAAATCATGACTACAACTTAAGGCATGGGGAGGAGATAATTAAGCTTCAATGCTCCCGTGCCTTTCTAGCAGTCATTCATAAAGATTTTAAGAGGCTTTTCGTCAGCAGGCCTCCTTACTTCCACTTACAGCTTGCTACATTTACTTCAAGTAGGACTACTTGATTAAGGGTGCAGCCCATTCTACTTGCCTGGGTTTACAGATATCGTTATAAACTAGCTTGTTTCAGGGCCTCCCAGCTCAAGCAAATTAAAAACATCATTAAAAAAAAAAAGGCACATTTAGATTAGCCGATTCTCCGAGCCGACGTCTGATGGCTATAAGATCCATTACTCTTTTCCGTCTGTTTCGACATAGGAACTTATTCATAACAACCGCAAACTCACACCATTCTTCACTGTTTGTCTAATATGAACACTGCGATGATTATTTGGTGTGAAATTGTCTCCCGTGGGTTCCTGAGCTTAAATTTCACTTCTGTCATCTCTAACAGATGAAGCATCTGAAGGAGCAGGTTAGAAAATAACAGCACCTGAGTAAAGGGAGCTGGGATGGGGGGAAAAAGCCTGGATGAATTGCATTATGCTAGAGCGAACATTTCCAATACAGAACAGCTGCACAAGGCAACATCTGAGGAAATTGATTTCGTTAAAGCACTCAGTGCATCCAGCTTGCCATCCTGCTCAAATGGCTGAAGTTGAGATGAAGTTTTCAAACTGCCCTACTTAGCAGGAGTACAGACAGACAGAAAGTAGGCATAAAGTCAGACAGACAGCGTTGAGAGACATTATAGTGTAAAGTTTCCACTGCGCCAGTCCGCAGTTAGCAGTAGTAGGGCGGCTGTTGTTTAAGAATGGCAGCTGTGTGCTGTCTAAGTGGCCTGGCCGGCCCTGCGGGAGAGGTGTGGGCACAGCCCATGCAGACGAGAGCTTTGAGAGGAGTGTGCGTCAGTCGTACAGTAAATGGGTCACACAGAAGGGCCTTGGCGGGTGGGTCCTCGCGACAGCGCCAGCAGTCCTCGATTATTTTTGAACCAGGACAGAATGCACATTAGCCACAAAATGTACAGGAAGTGCTTGAGAAACAGAGAGAATGGGAGAATCTTACAAGAATAGTATGGATGTGGAGTGCAGAATGTGTTTTTGATAGATGGGGTCTGGCAAATCGATTACCGCTTTACAGCTCTTCATTCTTTTGTTTCATAGTAGTCACACTTCATAGCCTACGTTTCTCTCAAGATGACACAGTGCATTTAATCTGATTCGAGAGTGCTATGCAGTGGTGAAGTATATGTGACATACAGGTATATGCGGTACACCTTCTTGGAAAGAGTTTCCCCACCACTTGACATGTTTGATTGTTGGATACAACTGCGACACGGAGCTGAATGAGGGTTAGGAGATTAATCCAAATCTACTATTTGCACTTTTGCAAAGGCAATATTTTTTGTTCCTAAATATGTCATTAATATTTTTACAGCATTTCATTCTAAATCTTTTAATTATATTTCAGGGACTCGTGTCTCATCACTACAAGAAAAACATGGTTGTCCAGGATCACCCACATATACAGGAAGACGGCTGCATTTACAACCAAAGACCAGGAATCTGTTGATTTAACAAGGGTTTTCTAAATGGCAGTGGATACAAAGTGAGAACAAACTCTTCTCTGTTGATCAGTTAAGCATTTTATAGTGAGGGCTGAGGGCAATTAGTGAGGTGTGCTTAAATTTCAGTAACAGTTTTACTATTTTTGACATTTTGGATACAAAGTTAGAGAAGCAAGGTTGTGTTGGTTTGGACATGTTCAGAGGAGAGATGAGGACTGTATTGGGAGGAGGATGTAGAAGATGCCAGAAAAGAGGAAAAGAGGAAGACCAAAGAGGAAGTTTATGGATGTGGTGAGAGAGGACATGCAGGCGATCAGTTTGAATGAGGAAGATGCAGAGGACCGGAAGAAATGGTTGTTGCTAGATTTTTTTTTTTTTTTATGGACCAGACTAAAGGCCTAGCTCTAGACCAGGGGTGCCAAACTCCAATCTTAGAAAGCTGGGCACATTTTGATAGTTTCTCTCCTCAAATACTCACTATACCTGCCACTTAGTGTGAGCCAGGTGTGTTTAAGGAGGGAAATCATCCAACTGTGCTGGACTCCAATCCTCCAGGACTAGAGTTTAACACCCCCGCTTTAGGTGAGATGGCACCTATAAGTGCTTCCGCAAATGTATACATACATATATCAGAGCAAGATCAAAAAGAGCATTTGAATACATGATGATCATTTATTAATCTGTTAACCAGTTTATTAATAAATGTAATTGATTTATTAACAAATCTGTCAATAAAATTAATCTGAGAACAAATCCATTCATCAAAAGTTGATTTTGCTCATCCTGTTGCTTTAACGTCTTTATGTGAAGTATGTGAATGTTGTGCTCTGTCCTTTAAAAATGTTCCCATCACTCCTGAGGTGAAAGCAAAAAACTTCACTGAATGTTTCAGCACATCACTGGGTTGTGTCACAGCTGGGATTTATGCTAGACATGGACCAAAGCTGAGTTCAGGGCTTTGTGTCACTCTTTAGTCACTTTCATTCAAATGAGGCTGAAGTACACCTCTTTTCTTGAGCAATGAGCCCTGTGCTTTCCCTCTAAAAGAGATAATACATGCTGAGCACCTTATCAACTCTAAAGATCTACAGTCTTCCTTTCATTGAGTCATCATAATGAATATGGATGCTACACAAGACCTTTTGACATCTCCTGTCTTAATCTTTTATATGATTTTCAATGAGGGTGAAGGAATCTCTGACCTTGTATCAGATACGTTATCTGAGGCCATGTTGCAGTCTCAAAGCAGAAGGGATGATCTTGGATCGGTGCATGATTTTTCAAAATTATACTAAAGACTTTTTCCCCATATACAATTAGTCACTTTATTTATGTTTTAAAATGAACCTAATAATGCTGCTACTGATGATGGAGATCATTATGTTGGAAAAGGGAACCGCAGAGGACAAATTTTTAGCAATTTGCTAATTGAAATGGAGTGATATGTACTTTTAATGATCACATTTAGCTGTCTAAGGTTTCTCCAGCGGTGGGAGACGTTAGCGGACAATACAAAGCCATAATCACCGCAGTTGTCAACAACCTTAAAAATGTCATCTGAATGAATATTAGCAGAAGATGCTGACTCTGTATTATGTTGTTGTCAACTGAATTCCCATGAAATATTTTAATGAAGAAATGTTTCACTTTTTGTGCAAGGTAATACATCTGGTTTTATTCTTCTGGCCAAAAAAGTCTGACTTTCTGCTAGCATTTCGGTACATTCCTGACTATGAATAAAAAGAAATTAAAGTCATTGTAGATTAATGTGACCAGGGCTGCCAAATTATTAAAACAAATTCATCCCAGTTAATCATATTGTAGAGGGAATCACATTTAATCATATTTGTCTTCTTTGCTCAGATTAAGCTGTCATTTTAAAAGGCTTTGGTGAGAGGTGAATGAGTGGACATAATTATCTTCATCACATGTATTTATTACCTTCAGAATTACCTTTTCATCATGCAAACGTAGAGTTTGCAATAAAATCACATGATTTCTGTGGCCATTTTTCACCACTGAAAGTAAGAGCAATAAAGGTTCCACTCTTTGAGTGTATATATATATCATGTATTCAGTCATTTATTTGAATTCCTAAGTGTAGAGACTCTTATTCGGTTCAGGGATGTTTGTTACAGCGAAGGCTCTTATAAGAACCTGCTTCATTCCATTTTACTGTTGCTTTTGTTATTTTGCTGCTCATTGATTCATCCACACAGTGCATCTATTTGGAGAGTTCAAATGGTCAAACTGGGAAAATGTGTTAACAAAGCAGCGTTTAAACATGGTGATAAAAATGTATTGCATCAAAAGACCATTTGCATGTTTACTTTGACAGGCCTATATTATGAAAAATATGTTATTTTGGAGCATTTCTATTGGACCATTTCCCTTTTCCCATCTTTTTGAATGGATAAATTGATTGACATGATTTTGTTATGAAATCCACCAGTTAAAATAAGGAATTCAGCCTTTTTCAGCAGCTATGAGATGATAATCCTCAATAGGTCAGGCTTCTCTTTATATTTCCATGGGTCAATAAATCTGGTTAAGCATGACAAATCCAGTTGTAGAGTTTCAAAAGAGATTATGCATGGTCTATTACTGCCCAGCCACTGAGAGCTGTCCCAAATATAAGCCTTAGCAGAAACTTTAATGCATAAACACAATGCACTCCGTAGCTCAGACATCATTAATCTCAGAACGAAAAATTACATTCAGTTGAGCTTGTCATTATCCTTATTCACAAGCGTACAGAACAAGAGTGCAGAGGAGAAGCAAGTGTTGTCAAACAATAAAGTAATAATTTGACAAGAAACCTAAACTACAGCTTTAACTTCAGAAAATGACTGAAGTGACTCAGTGATTCATAATATACTGAAATGGTTCACAGTCTTTAAGGACCATGAGGAAGGATGTCACCATTACTGAGTCAATTATTATCCAGCTAAGGTGCAAAAGAAGAAAAATGAAACTCACCTGGAGCATCCTCAAGTGTTGAATTAGAAGAGCTTAATGCAGACTCAAGTTGAACCCAATTAGTATTATGTTATTAACTGAATGAAAATTCCATGTCTGCTTAGGGCAAAGATCTAAGAGCAGATTTACTAAAAGACATGCTAATTACAAGCGGCCTACAGACAATTTGTACTAATAGAGGTGGCCAATTCATCTGGCTATCTACTAAGAATTTTCATGAAAATGAACTCAGGTGCAACTTCATAATTACAACATAATCCCCTAATAATCCTCAAATATATGGTGGTATATTAAGTAAGTATTTTTTAATAATTATTAAAAGAAAAAAAATTCAACTGCATTCTATATAGCAACCAAAAGGGATTCCCTGTTGGGTAGACATCAAATACCTTTTTATTACTATGTAGAACCATTTTACAAAAGAGTAAGACCAAAAATTCCATTTCAAATTCCAAAACCTATTAGTCTGGATAATCTCTGCATACTGCTTTGTTCCCAAGCTGTGTGCTGCTTAGTTAGCCTCGGTTCAATCCAGGAACTATATTCATCTTTAATTTAACAGAGAAAATATCTTTCACCTAATGAACAAAATTTAAGCATTCTTTTGGTGGCCCTTGACTGTACTTTGCTGGTTAATGTCCCAGTTTGTTTTAGTTTTTCTAAAGAATATGCAAGTAGTGGCATGAATTCATACTATTGTGTGACTCCAGTTTGAAGATTAAACACAGTCGGTGGACCAGTAGGTTACCCTGAGGTATCCTTGAACTGGTTACTGTCCCCAGCACTGCTCCCTGAATGTTTGGCTGCCCACTGCTCGACTTGGGTGGATGGGTTAAATGCAGAGGGAGCATTTTTTGGTGCACTGTGTGCTGCAAAAGTCAGAGGAGGAGGTGTCAGTATCACTGTGTGAGAACCCAACTGTTAATGTTTTGTATTTTCTAAATATTAGCAAATGACTTTTTAGACAAATTCTTCAAATTCTAATCTGAATAGTTCAGGCCACCCTGCACACAGTTCATGTTAAGTAATTAAGTAATTAAAGTAGCTTATCTTCGGTGGAGTCACATAACATACACATGCACCCACAAAGCAGCTGAATCGCCCCTGTGTGCAGCTTGCAGCTTGTTCTGATAACCTATAAATGGTTTGGTTGATATAAACCATGCTTGTGTGTTCTCAGTCACTGAGAATGGCTGGTTTATACACACACACACACACACACACACACACACACACACACACATTCTGTGTGTTCTGATATATTCAGCAGATAAACAATTTGCACTTAGCTTGTGCTCAGGACTGGGATGGCTCCTTCAAACACATCTGACAGCAAGACCTTTATTAATAACATTTTAATTTAATAGCAGAGGTTATATTGAGGACTATATCTGAGGTCCCTCAGACTCTCCCTGAGCTTCACCTGAACTCGTCTAGGCCAGAAACCAACACCGGGGTAGCTCCACACATCCTCTTATCCGGAAACTCTTTCCAGAAATGCTTGCCAGTGTAAACAAAGTCGAGGTCCCACTGGTGCAGGCCTGCAGTGCTATAATATCAGATTTATAAAGTCCAGCCTGTCCAGCCTGGTGTGAATTATAAAAGTCATTTAACTAGAATTTCAAATAAATAAATTAGCTTGACACAATTAAAGGCCATGCATTATAATCAGAGAAAAGCTTTCACTTTCATTTTAAACAGAAATATCTGCACTTTCAGCTTCTTACATTTTCTAATCAGGCTCTTTACTTTAGTATTGATGCATTTGAGGGGAATTTTTGTTTGCATCACTGCATGCCTACCCAACATCAAGACCAATTTTAAGCCAGACAATGACACAGAAAAGATGATCCATTATTTTTTCTATCAGGGAACAGATGTAATGAGACATAAACGATGTAACCAGATGAAACAGAAGGAAGACGGCAGAGGAGACAAACTGGATGAGATGTTTAAAACATGAGAACTAGAAGCTTCATGGATGAAAATGAAACGTTTCATGCTCATTATTTTCAGTAGATTGTTTATGTTTTAGTTGAACTAAAACTATATTTTTAGTTGAATAGGTTGTTAATATATTATTATAATTTGTGCAGAAAAAAGGAGGTAGAAACGCCCTTCAAAGATCTACTTCTTACTTTATATACATTTCAGAGCCTGTATTTTTTTGAGTTTGAGTTGAATACTTAAATAATGAACTTGTGTACTGTTGTCAGCTCTGCACAAGTGTGATGTTATGTATCAACTGAAATAAACATCAGAATACCTCCGTAATGCTACTTGCATTGTACTTTTAGTACAATGTTCATTTCTTTTTACCTATTTTCTATTATGTAGAACCGATACTCAGGCTGGTGTGTTAGGACATTAACACCAGAACTGTAATTTAGTCTGAGATCCTCACTATCATAATTATATTTCCAATGACACACTCATCATATTTATTGCTTTAAGACAGAAATGTAATGGAGGCCAAAAACTTTTTACCCAGCACTGCACATTGTACTTAAAACCTAAGAAGTCAACACAAACACAAAGTTTATGGCCCTGTCGGAAGTGCAGCCTCAGTGTCACACACACTCACACATGTGTAGACACGCAGAACCATATGGAAGGCAACAGTCATTCAGAAGAGATCACATGGGTGGTGCAGGTGTTGTTTCGAGGATAAAACTCCTGATCCCTCAGGTGCTAAAAACATCACTCCCACACACTCAGACAGACGACACATAGTCCTCCGCTGCACTCCCAGTGTACTGTAGGGTTGAACAATGTGTTCAGAGCGTGCCGTAACTATGAATCCAAATTTAATCATCTAAGACATCCCGCCCTCCCCTTTTACGTGCCAGGATCATTCCTTAAACTCAAAATCCACTAGCCAATCATGGCAGATCTCCACATGCCACAACACCTGTCGTTTGCTGTCCTCTCTCTCTGGCAGCATCTGGACAGAGTGACCTGCACTAAACCCCTTACCACATTACATCACTAACACATCGCTCCAACCAATCATGTAGTTAAAAAAAAAAAAAAGATAATCTACTAGCGTAACCAGCAGAGCACCACAGATGGGAAACTTTTTGTCGCTGACAGCTTTAAAGAAATTCTTAGAATCAGTAATGAGACCTGCTACATTTTTACACATTCGACCAAACTTGTTTAAGCATTTAGATTTTTTTGCCTTTATACCATGCTAATTTGAAAAGGTCATACATTCTGATAACAAAACCTAATGATTTATTTTTTTTAATATAATTTGATCATTTTACAGATGTTAAAATGCACGGTTAATACAGACTGATTACCAGTTGGCCACCATTAAATATGATGATGACTTCTCAATTGGAGGGGCAGTGGTGGCCTAGTGGTTAGGGCGTCGGCCACCTGATCGGAGGATCAGGGTTCGAACCCCTTCCCAATGGGTTGCCCTGAGGTACCCTTGAGCAAGGTGCCGTCCCCGTCCCGCTCTTCCCTGCGATGGGCTGGCGACCTGTCCAGGGTGTGTCCCCCGTCCTCGCCCTGTGTGCGCTGGGTTGGACACCAGCACTCCCCCACGACCCCGTTTGGGACAAGCGGCAGATAATGGATGGATGGACTTCTCAATTGTCAACTTTGCTGAAAACCAATAAGTATCTACTCATGAAGATTATTAATATGAAAATAAAACAATCACATCCAATTAATAGTAAAACCTCACCAAAGGTGACAAAAACATAGCATTTTTAAATACATTTTTTAAAATCACATTTGTGAGACATTTTTGCTTTCTCAGCATTTTTAGATACATCTGCTGGACTTTACGGGTCAACAGGATGAGTCATGACAGCTATCAGGTCAGCTGGACCCTACTAGCTGCACTAATTGGAGTTGGGAGGTTTCGTTGAAAGGAAGTGCCTCAGCTGAACTCTTTTGGACATGCCACTGCATCACACTTCTCTGACTGGCTGAGGCCATGACCCTTATGCCTCGGTTCAGGGCTTTCTATTATTCTCAGAATTACACCAAGTTCAGTGGCACCAAAAAATTCCCTCTCTTCCCTCAACCTTTTATTTACTAGGCCCGTGTGATCATCTGCACGGTGAGGTCCTCTGGGTTTCACATTGTTCAAGGACGGCACTTTTCCCAGAAGACTCTTATATAAGCCAATGGCAGATGGCGAGAGAAGGGAGTCGGGGCTCCTGAGAGAAACGGTGATGCAATGGGACTAAAGACCTTTATTGAAGGAGAGGATTAACGTCTTTTTCCCCAACCAAAATTCCTCTGGACAAGGCACATCAGGTGCCATCAAGAAATCACTGGAGGAAAGATATCTAGTTATTATGCCCACTTTGTTGTACATTATCCATCCATTATCTGCCGCTTGTCCCAAGCAGGGTCGTGGGGGGGTGCTGGCGTCCAACCCAGCGCACACAGGGCGAGGACGGGGGACGTACCCTGGACAGGTCGCCAGCCCATCGCAGGGAGGAGCGGGACGGAGACGGCACCTTGCTCAAGGGTACCTCAGGGCAACCCACTGGGAAGGGGTTCGAACCCCCGATCCTCCGATCATGTGTCTAACGCCCGAACCACTAGGCCACCGCTGCCCGCCCTGTTGTACATTATACATTTACATTATTTTTTATTACAATTACAGTCAGGTATTCAATAAATTACATGTAGACTTAATGTGACATGGTGTCGCCTCACATCAAAAAGGTTTTGGGTTAGATTCTCAGTTGGGGCAACCAGGGTCCTCTCTGTATGGTTTGCATGTTCTCCCAATACTAAGTTTTCCCCTAGTTGTGTTTGTGTTTGAGTGTGTTTTTCACCCTTTGATGGTGGAGGACTGGCAACCTCTCCAGGGTCTGTCTTTTGCCTGAGCACTGGCATAGCAACCCCCACAGCACTGCTTAGGTGTAGTAGCTTGGATGGTGGACGTATGGGCAGTTTTATTTTCAGTGTTCATTTGGGATCTGTTTGCATTATTGTCAAAAAGGTCTCACCTTTATGAATGAAAACTTTAACTTATGAATGAAATTCTTTTGCTGGCACTCACATATTATTAACTGTGAGCAGTGCATCTTTCCTCTGAATTTAACCCATCGAAACACACCAGCAGTGAAAACACACCAGGATCAGGAGTAGTACTTGGGGACAGTACCTTGCTCAAGTGTATCTCAGGGTAGCCTACTGGCCTGGGACTCTCACAACCCTGCAATCATGAGAGCAAATACCTAATCACTAGGCCACCATTGCCCCAAAAGAATAAATCCTTTGGACACCCTACATAACTTTTCCTCATCAGATTTCTTTACTGCCTACACTACACAAGCTGCTTTTCTAATCAGAAATCTTGAAGTCGTTGTGGTTTACACACAACACGATTGGTCAGCGAAAGTGGTCACATATTACGCAGTCTTTCACCAGGAGTAATCTCTGTGCTGTCTGACTGGTCTCCAATCAGCATTTTGTCACTAAAACACTCATGAGGATGTGATGAGGAATAATGTGATGCCACGCATGAGATGGAGGTATATTTTCATCTTATAATAGATGTCTGCGAGATATTTGTGTGTTTATTTTTTGTTAAAAATATGGAAGAACAACAAAGGAATATGAAATAATAATAAGGAACATAAATTCTTAGGGGAATTACAATAGGCATCCTAATATGATTATGATCCAAAAGTCGTCAAACTTCGAAGAAGCTTTAAAAGTGCTGTCCGTTTGTAGGAGCCAAGGTCGAACTTATGTTTGGGGGTGGAAAATGAGTTACAAAAGGAGGAGGAATGAAAAGAGAGAAAGACATGAAGTCTCTTAATGAGAATTCTAGTCATCTGCCGGTAGACACTGGGTCAAGTAATTGCAAACAGAATCCTGCGCTCATTCAGAGGACTCTCCAAAGAGTTCCTGCTCCGCTGCTCTGATCAGCATACATTACTCCCAGTGTTTTTCTGCACACTAAGGCTAAAGTGGAGCATTTAAACGGGCTTTCAGTGCCACTCCAGCCGCGCCTGCCTGAACCGTTAATGCATCGGGTGATCTTTGTGCAGTGTTGGCAGAAATGGGCATGCAGGCTCATGATCACACACACACAGACATACAAATGTATTCATTCATTCAAATGAGGGGTTCATTAGGATGCATGCCCAGGCATACAACCTGCTGGAGCTGTTTATCTGGAAATGGATGCACATTAAAAAGGTACATAGTGCATTTGTCATAACAATTACTGTGGTTTAAACTGTTTCTATTACATATAAAAGCTGCGGTACAGCAGTACTGCTTATTGCAAATGAAATTACCAGGGGTGCGCCAGTATCACGGCCCCAACTCCCACTTAAAGCTTAAAACAACGTAAAGCATATAGATTCTGCCTTAGATTCTGCCTTTACATTTTGAATTCAATTATATGTTTAAAAAACTGTGGAAAACAAAAACAATTGATTACAGATAAAAATGTCTGAGTGTAAAATGGTGATCCAGGAAACTACTTCTGAAAATATTTAAGATTTTTATCACAAAAAACTTTTAAAAAGTTTGGTTAGCCCAGGCAAATGAAATGCTTTGCTTAAATACAGCTGCTCTATGGGTACTCTCTTTCGTGCAAAGCAAAAATTGCTGCTAATTCACTGTATTTAACCTTTTAGAATTATTAAAAAACAGAAAATGAGGCTTCTATAAAAGTACTGGCACGTTTAAAAAAATATGTTTTTTGTTTTTTTTAGTTAAATGTTATGTTAAACTTAACAGAAATTGTGTGCACCTGACTTGCACTGTTATTAGGGACCATTCAAAATTTTGCAGCGGAGGTGCAAGTGTCAGTCGGAATCTGAGACCCGTCCATATTTCATACACAAGTTTTAATATGAAGTACTAGTGCTCAGTGAATGAGACTTCACTATATTAAAGCAGAATCATTTGATACATTGATACTGTGATATATTATGAAATGAATTTTAGCCACAAATTTTTGAAACCATGAAATTAATGGGTGTTTTGACTTCGTTGTGTGTGTAACATGTTCAAAGACACACTCATTATCTAAATGACTTAAATTAGACCCAAATGACAGTCCTTTAAAAGTTATTACATACAGCAGCTAACTGGCCAAGTTGGCAACCCAGGCCTGTCTTCCATGTTATCCTGCCAAGGTCGGTCGTAAAGAGGACAAACCGCCTCTGGCAAGCTGATAATCAGTTCCTTACAGGGCTGCATCCGCCTCAGGCGAGCCCATTACTGCGCAATGCACACACTTCTAGATGAGGCCAGCAGCAGCCTGAAGACCGGTGTGCAAAATGCTAAGTTACACCACAAGGCCGTTTGAAGTACAAACACCATCTTCTATATCATTTGTGTCAAACTCTTTCCTCCAGGCTACAGCACTACATGGCTCAGCGCTCTCTCCGCTCCAACACACCTATTTCACACCCATCTGCTGAAACACAAGGTATTTGTGAGTTAAATCAGGTGTGTTGGTGAGCAGGGAAGTGCAGTGTCTCCAATGTGGTGTAGTATTTTGATTTTTTTTTTCGAAATGAAAATTGTAAAATTGCTATTATACTTGCTTTTCTAATGTTCATTTTAAATGTTCATTTTTTATTTCATTTTAAAGATCAACATTCATTCAATGAACACACATGGCATAAAAGATGGCTTATACTTTATGCAGTTTTTCTGATTTATTGATTGATTTGGAGCAGCAGTGGCTTAGTGGTTAGGGACCAGGCCAATAGGTTGCCCTGAGGTACCCCTGAGCAAGGCGCCATCCCTGTCACTGCTCCCCGGATGCTTTTCATAGGTTCACTGTGTGTTGTGCCGTGTACTCACAATGACAAGAATGGTCACTTTCACTTGTTCATAGATACCTGGAGCGTATTTCTCAAAGCCTGAAGTTAAGAGTCATCCAGTAGACATTTTCCTCAGTACTTTCCTTTTTGAAAACGCTTAACTCTGACTTAAGTTATCTGACTTCACTGATAAATTCAGCTTTGTACAATAACCCATGCTTATCTAACATTTAGTCTGAAATCAATGGTTTTAATAGGAAGTTTGCCTTCTTTTTGCTGCAGTAACAGCCTCTGCTCTACTGGAATGACTTTAAACTAGATGTAGGAACATTACTGTGAATTGCTTTTGATTGCATTCAGCTTTGAGAGCTTAAATGAGATCAGTTACTGGTATTGGATGATTAGTTTTGGATCACAAACCGGACTTTATTCCAAAAGTCCTGGATGGAGTTCCATTACTCCAGAGAATGCAACACTATTGCTCCACAGTTCAAGTCTGTGGGGTGCTTTTGTACCCCTCTAGACACTTGCCATTGGACATGTGCAGCTGCACCAGAGCGCCCCATTCATTTGACAATGTGTTTCCATGGAGATAAAAACAAGCAGCACAATGGAACATCTGTATCCACAACGGGTGGGTCTTAAAGGGGTTGAATTTACGGATTAAAAGACATCTATGAAACTTTTGTAAAGTGTATCCTTGTGTTTTAGATGTTCATGATTTAATTAACTCCATGAGACCTCCAGAAGCATGCAGAACTTACATCACACAAGTTTGTCTTTTTCTTTAAAATATTACTGTTTATGTGTCCATTTAGATGTGGATTAACATCATATCAACTGCTTGGGTGGCTGTTCAATCAGATGCAATTTGTTGGGCTAGAGAATATATTATTTGTTTTTCAATTCACTTAACGAACTTTCTTGGAGCATGAAATTGCATTAATAGTGTGTTATCAAATGAGTTCAGATGATGTGAAAGTGATTATCTGTCATTGTGAAACACAGCACAGCACACAGTGAACCACAATAAAATGCAACCCATACACACACTGTGCAGCAGGGGCAGCTATGTCACGGGCCTGGGGAGCAGTGTAGGGGACGGTACCTTACTCGAGGGTACATCAGACCAATCTACTGGTCCTGGATCGAACCCATGACCTGCTGATCCTGGGGCCTAGTCACTAGGCAGTGGTCCGTGTATTTTCTGTGTAATAATCATGCCCATCGGTAGCACCTATATATGTTCAGTTTAGGTGCCTCCACTGCAAAACTGAATGACTGATTTGTTTTTCTTTCATTTAATCCACATCACTCAATGACAGCACCCAATGTTAACATAAAAAATGCAAAAAACAGGAAAGCAGGATCCTATAGCATATTCTGAATCTGAAGATTGTTTATATTGACATAACAGAGAAACCCTGCTTTCCTGACCACAGTATAAGACACGGCTGGGACTCAGGCCAGCACGTGTTCTACAGTATCCTGAAGTGCTGCACGCTGAATTATTATTTGTAGAAAATGTGATTCTGTTGATGGTTTCTTATGTTTCTGCCTCTGAGATGATCCATAATAACATCCCAGCAGAAAGTGCAAAATAAGGCCTTTCTTGAGATTGGCTGTGCATTTACCTACGTTCAAGAAGATGGTTCTTTAATCTAAAACCGCCTGAAACGCGTGTGTTGTTTGTGAGCAGTATGAAAAGCAATCATGCGAGAGAAATGATGTATGAGGTGAAACCAGTATGCTCAATACCCAGGTTCTGATGGCTACACGATAACTTAAAACTTATGATTGATGTTACAGTTCATTTATTGCCAGGCACGTAATGTATGGTCAGATTAAGTCTCCTGCAAAGAAATGAATTGTGGTCGTTAGCACTAATGTGAATTTGATATCTAAACCAGCCACATTAATCATTATGTCTAAATACATTTTATAATCCACACCGCAAGAAAACAGCATTGAGAAAAACAGTATTAAATGAAATGAGAACATTTTTTTTTTATTTTTAAATGCAAAAAAGATATTAAAGCAATACTAAAATGTAGGTGATTATTTAAATGTTCTATTATTATTGTTATTATTATTGTTATTATTATTATTATTATTATTATAATAATAATAATACATAATAATAATGTTGTTAGATTTCATTCTATATTGAGTCTTCATTCATTATATATTGTTTTTTTTCAAAACTACAAATCTGAACCTGTTTTGGGGATGACTCTAAAACTGCGTTTTTTCTGTGACCAAGCATCTGTGTGACTCATAAACATAACAAAGTACAAATAATTTAATAATGTACATGAGTATATAAGAGCTTTCAGGTGTCTCCCTTGACAGAAACATGGATGAAAATGAAGCAGGGAAGTTATTGCTCATTATTTTTTAGATTTTTTTATTGTATAATTTAATATATAATAGTTAAATTGAATATATACTAATGATATGGCATGAGGTTCAGTTAGCTCTACTTTTGCAACTAGCTCTGTTATTCAGACAACTCTGACAGTCATTCACACACACACACACACACACACACACACACACACAATACACACACACACACACACACAAAGCCTTCTCATTCTCTCGTCCCAACTGTTGTGACACAGCACTCCACCTCCCTCAATCCATCACTGCGAGAGATTATGATGTATCAGCCCCCCCACACACATTGCACAGCCATAACTCTGCCTCACTTGACTTCACTTTCCTCAACAGGCATTCATGAGTGTGTGCATCAATGCCTGTGTGTGTATGTGTGTGTGTGTGTGTGTGTGTGTGTGTGTGTGTGTGTGTGTGTGTGTGTGTGTCTGTGTGCAGGATCTCTACTTGAAGCTCAGCTTAATCACCAGGAAGCAACATGACGCACTAGTGTAATTTTCCAGGACGTAAACAGACGTTTCCTCTGAGGGAGCACCCTTGAATTAAACAGAAGCTAGAGGCCAGTTTTATCTGCATGTAAATTACCAAGATGTGTTCTTTTATAGCACTACATTTGTTTGTTTTGTTTTTTTTTATTTTTAGAATTGTAGCCATTCCTCTTTGGAACCCCTAATAGATCAGACAGCAGGTCCAGCAGAGAAGATGGAGGCAGTGTGCTATGGTTGGGTGATATCACAAAAAAATGGAAATGCTTGATCATATTTATTTCCTAAAATGACTATGCTTGCAAAAATTTAAATAATATTTTCTTTTCATTGTCAGGTTTTGAATATAAGATCTCCCAATGAAAAAGATTCATCTGATTTTGTCAGATTTACAAGATAGCGCAAGTGAGGTCTCAGTTAGGTCTTCATCACTTGGACTTAAGCCTGCTCAAGCCTGCTTCTTACTAAACACCAAACTATCAGTAATTAACTGTTGTGTCAACATACATATTAATCTTGAGAGAAATTGAGAGAAGAAAATGGGCACTCCTAGGAGGCCTGCCTATGTCACTGGCATCATATCAACTTGAGTGATGCCAAAATGAAGGAAATGAAGTAGCCTCTGTAAAACTGCAATATATAAGGTTGAATTCATGCACATGTCTTTTACAAGCTTCAGATAAAACAGTGTGCTTTCAAACCTGTGTTTAAGCTAGAACTACCAAAATGTTAAAGTGTGCCGCTGCTAGTTCAGCAAGAATAAACAAACCAAATTCCACAAGGGTGCAATCAGAAGAATTAGAGAATTACAGTAGCAATGTTTTTTTGTTCTTTGATTACCTCAAAAAAAGCCACCACTGAAAATGGATTTTTCCATAAATAACTGTATTATGGTTTAGTTTTTAGAAGTTTATGTGGGCGTTTCCCTGCCTTTCACCCTATGAGAGCTGGTAAAGGCTCCAGCTCTACCCACGACCATAGTCAGGACAAGCGGCTAAGAAAATGAATGAGTGAGTGAGGAGTGAGGAGTGAGTGAGTGAGTGAGCAGTGATTGAGTGGAGTGAGTGGAGGAGGAGTGAGTGGAGTGATTGGGAAAGGAGTGAGTGTACTGCATTACTTCTGATACAGGCCACACAGAAACACAGCCAGTGAATGGTTATAATATAGATAGACATGTTCATTTGAAACAGTGTGATTCAATAGTCTTGTCTGAACTCATAAAATTACAATATAAATATGAAATCTTCTATCTGTGATGAAATGCATTGAAATGCGAGTATTGCATATTGCACAAGAGGAAAATAACCTGCCCAGAAAATATCTCTGCAGAAACGTAAGTGATAATAAACTACTCTCAGTCATGTGGATCATGTGCTTTGTACGTTTTGTTTTGTTTTTGCTGCACCCAGACACCTGAGCGCACTTCACAGAGGGCTTGTCTATTAGTTCATGAGTTGTGTCAGGTGTGCTAGACTAGGGAAAAATGTAAATAGTGCTGCACATGGCATCCCAAGACCTGGGAATCACTGCAGTGTTTTATATTGTTTTATATTTCATAAGTCACTGCAGAACTTTCTTGAGAATTTGTATGTAGGGACACTGTCAGCAGCATGCACGAGAAATGAAACTGTAAGTGGATTTGAGCACGGGGGAATTTTCCAAGAGTCCTTAATGGATCTTGTTGGTTTCTGCACAAGCCACCATAATGCTGCCGCATGGCCTATTCAATTAACTCAACCAAAACGCAAAAGTTGTTTATGTATGCAGTTATGGTGCTTGTGGAAGGAAAATGTGGCAAACACCAGTTCACCAGAGCCACAGCATTGCCATTCACGCTAGTGTAACATACTTGCTTCAAGTCATAACCCTTTTCCCATTTGCTGATCAGCCAAGAAATGCCTGCCAAGTCATGTTCGTTCTTCGGCTTTACAATGAGGACTGAGGCTACTGCCACTACTCTGTAAATGATGCTTGGTATGCATATCTGAATATACATCATATAGCATTCTGTTGTCAAGGAAATGGATCTAAGTCAGCTTGAACTCGGTTTTGTCTGTAATGTCCCTTTTCATAGACAACAGTGTTCTTTTCAGACCTAATGTTGTGTAATTCTAGTCTATAACTAAGCATGTCATTCAAATGTGCTAATTGGTGAAATTGTGCTAAACTGTTTTTGATGAAGATCATCCAAGGAAATGTGTGATTTTGTACACTGTTAATGCGTGTTGTGGTCTTAATGGGTCATGTTCTCTGATCTAAGCATATCCATATCTTAACAGTTACTAACACTTCATGTAAAGCCAAGAAAAAAACAGATGGACTAACCCCAGAGTTGTCATGGGACAATGGTGTACCAGAAGGAGGCTGGTATGCTGGTGAAGTTGGCCCTTGGTGCCTTTCAGCGCAGAATACGACGGTGGCAAACAGATGATGGCCATGTGAGGAGAAAGAGAAGGAAGCCAAGCTTCTGATGCACAGCTTTTAGCCCAGGATCGAGGTCCGTGGAATGTCGAGAATCTAAGATCGAAGACATGGAAACCGAGCGACGTATGCACCACTTCACGCCTCATTCTCGGGCATGACCAAGCTAATAATAGGGGCATGATTGCTACCACTCAACGACGCCATACTGAGCCGCATGAACTTGCAGCGGCTGGGCGCAGCGAAGAGTCTCATCAAGTACTCAAAAGTGAAGATTAGGACACAGGCTGTGTCCATGCAGAAGAAGGCAACTGAGTACTTCTCACCACAAGGCAAGTCCTTGACACTGCCCTTGGGAGGCCGGCATGGTACCGTCTCTACCACATTAGCAATGACTGAAACTGCAATGAAGAATCCTGTGACATAGTAGAAACAGCGCCATTGTGCTGGTATGAGGATTCTCAAAAGCCCGCCAGAGGCGTTCTCGGGGTGTGCTGTTTGGTGGCAGTGGAGTATCTGTGGCCATCTCTGCCTCTGTGTCCTCAGCTAACCGCTCCTGGTTCTCCTTCTTGCGGTCACGGTACTCTTCCATGCAGCAATCCCCGATGATGTCTGGCACAATGCCGTAGAAAGCGAGCTCCTCGTCAAAGGCCTGGATGCATTCCTGCCTTGGATAATGCAGCTTGCCTGTACGGTAGAAGTTCAGGATATGACGGAACATCTCTGGGTCCCTGTCAAAGAAGTATTCCTGAGTGTCCTCATTGTAGAAGAATTCCTTTTCTGAGCTTCCCAGCAATGTGTGCGCTTTATTAGCGGTCCAGAGTATTCTTCCAGGTCTGAAAGCGAAGCCCACTCACATTAACGATCAGGATCTCGTCATTGCGGCTCTTCTTGTCCACAGGCGGCTTGGGCATGGTCTTTTTCGCCAGAGGAAGCCAGCCGACAGCGGCTGCCCGGGCAAAGGGCAGCCATGTTGCCACTCCAGCAGCCATAATGCTTCTAGGGACTGCAGTTTTTTTACCAGGGTAAACGGTTGAGTGTAGAGAGTGCTGCCGAGCCCTGAGGTGGGTTCTCCAAACCTTTCCGAAGCAAGAGGAACAGAAAAGGTATTTCCAACTGATCATTCGAGCTGCAAGTCACAGCCAGAAGTTTATTTTTTGTTTTTATTAGACTTTTTAATATTTAAGACTTTTTTCAGCTTGTATGTTCGTTTGGGGTCTATGTGAAAAGATCCTATGAGGGTGAACAGGTTCAGGTAATGGATTTCATCTCTTCAAGAGAAAATACAACAATCCTACTCGACTACTGAGGTCAAATATGACCCCATCTGACAAGCATCCCAAAATATTTTATATGGACCCCAAAAATTTTTAAAAAGTCCTAAAACGGACCAGGTTTAAGTGTGCATTTCAGACTTTTGCGTGCAGAGCACAGCTTCACTGTCTTGGTATCATTCATAAAAAGTGCTTGGGCACCTAGTGGTTAAGTCTGCTGTCTCCTGCCTGCGGACACTGCCTTAAGAAGACAGATTTATTGCAGCACAGTAGCTGTTTTCAAATTCTTATTAAATGGTGATGATTTTCAAAGTTGCAAGATAGGCAAATCTTCCTCTGTTGCCCTTTCTCTGTCTCTCCTTTCCCTCCCTCTCTCTCTGTCGTTTCAGAGCTCTGTTTGTGAGAGTGTTCTCCTCCCTTACCGAGCAAGCTTTAAGTGGCTACTCGATTTCACCACTGGTTGATGAGGCTTTTGAATGGATATTTCAGGGAATCACAGGCGCCTCTATTCCATACGCGGCAGTTCCTTTTTTGTCCCTGTCAAATGAAAACACAACAAAAGCTTAGAGACTGTACAGCTCTGACTTCTAAAGCTCTGACTTTTGTGTGACATGACTTCTCTTTTTTGAACTTTTTACAGTCTTGTTCAAATAAGTGATATGCAAAGTCAACCTCTCGTGTAAAACTTTTCAAAAGATTTGTTCATCCACAGAACAAAGTAAAATAACAGGAAATGCATTACAGGACTTTCCATTTCTTTTACTAAATATCCACAAAACATGATCCCAAATTTCGACCCAAGTATTGACAAGGGAGAGTGCAGTGCAGGACCTATGAATACTCTTTAGAAATGTGCAGGTTAGCAATTTACAAAGTCACATCTTACCATTACTTTATCAATCAACAAAATCAAATAAAGAATGTTCTAAAAAAATTACCGTCCACTTTTCCTGCACTTCGTTATGCATGCTGATATGTTAAATAAATTATCTCCCAGCAGGACCACCTGAGTGAGGTTAAAGACACGCAAGCACCACTACCCATCCAAAGGAGTCCTGCTGAAGGACAGATGACCCACCCCAGACTCACCCCAGAGCGCATATCACACAATCACACAACCAAAAATCAATATCAGCTTAGACCACACTTCCTGCATCACGCACCGAGCAAATATATAGAATATAAAAATTAACACACCCATTTAGGGAAAAGCTGTTTCATAGAAAAAGTCAAATGGCTTTTAATTCAAACAAATAACCAGATCATGAAATAAAATAACATGATTTGCCTTACATGATATTGCTTTAATATGTCTGTCCATGAAGCAGCTTGTTGCTTGGGGCTCTAAAGTAACCTGCAATAAACAAATCCTGACATTTTTGCAGGAAAATCAACTCTGGAATCTGATACCCATGCTCACTTAAAAACACAAATAAGTAAATTACACTGGGAATAGGTAAGCTGGAGTAGAAAAAGTCCTGCCAATCTGTAATGAAGTTACTAGCAGTCAACAAGCTCTATAACTCAAAGGTCTAATGGGCGTCTCTTATGAATAGTAATCTATTTTTAAGCTTAATAAGGATCATAGTTACTCTATTGCTATATGAGTATCTAGGAAGGATGATGGGTCCTGTGTGACAGAAAGCAGATGAAAGAAAACGAAGAAGAAAAAAAAAAGCAATGAAAAAAATGGACTGACAAGAAAGAGCCAATCCTCTGCAGCAGTCTTGGCATATCACGTACGGGCTAGAGGAGAAGTGATTGTAATGCTTAGTCCTCTCTCCCTCTCCTCTCTCTCTCTCTCTCTCTCTCTCTCTCTCTCTCTCTCTCACACTCACTCTCTCTTTCCACTCTCCTCCGCTTGCGCTGTTCCACTCCCGCACTGCTTCCCTCTCTTGCTCTTTCATTTGCTTGCTCAACCCCCCACCCTCTCTCTCTCTCTGTCCCTCTCTTTTTCTCTCTCTCTGTCTCATATGCACACTGGCTCTCTCTTTCTTTCCCATACACACACACACACACACACACACACACTCACAACTATCTAAAGCTTAACTGGCAAATGCATGGCATCATACAATAAGTCAAAGAGGAAAAGAAACTTTTTTTTTTCATGTACTGTGTCACCATGAAATTTATTGAGGGGACCGAGATGAAAACACACTAAAGGTTTGTTTAAATACCTTGTTATAGACTTACAGCAACCCTTCTTTTATACCGCTTTACCATTTCAGCAAGAATCAGTATATAAATCTGCAAGAGTACCTCCTGCACATTACCAAAATCCAGCCTCACTTTTAAGGCCATCTCCTGTCTCCTACTGAAGTATGTTTCCAAGAGTAGTCTAGTGGATCGGAAAAGTTCATTACAGAGTAAAGAAATTACTAAGTCTGTTCTCGTCACTGGTCTTATGGGTTCATTTTAAGATTTTAAGACTTTAACAGCACAATGGCATTATGTAACAGCTCTAGTCATCATCTGGAAGGTGCCGTGCTCTGGCCTTATACTCAGAATGTATCTGCCTCTCAGTCTAGCTTGAGAGACAGCTAGACTTCACAGTGTTTACAGTACAAAGTTTAAATGTGGAGGATGTTCTTCAAACATAACTTCACAGGAAAAGGGAAAAAAATGCCCACTCGTGTGAGTTAATGGAACTTGGAATCATATTGAACCGATTCTCTTCATCCATAAAAGCTGACATAAAATCAGAGCAGAAAAAACAGCTGCTGTTTTTAATGACTCAAAAATAAAATGAAAAACAAAAATGGAGATATAAGGTTTTGATCTAACAGCAAAGATCCACAGCTAAACAACTCTAAAGAGACAGGCGCTGAATTTCAAGATTTGCACTGATGGTCACGGCATCTGAAATGCTATTTTGTGCCACTCAAGGGTACTGTCTGGGTACATTTTTGCCCCCAAACACAATGCAAATATCCCATTAAAAGGTCCAAATATGTGTCTTAAAGCAGTTTCAACTATACACTTGATATGGAATTGAAAAAGTAGATATCCAAACCTTTGTATTATATTATATTTATTAGATTTTATTTTATTATAAACTGTATGGTACACAGTACTGTGTTGGGTCTTGAGTCATTTATTTCATTGTCAGCCTGATTTTATTGTCTTTTTTGTAGTATTGAGTTACTGAGGAATTGTTCTCCAGGCTTCCTGAAGGACAGTGTTTTGGTTCTGATTTTCAGTGCAGTCCCTGTGACGGATCAGTAATTTTTTTTGTTTGTTTGTTTGTTTGTTAAGCCACACAATGACCTATGTATGAAACATTTAAGCAGAACAAAGGTATCTTAAAGCATAAAGCAATGAAGAAACTGGTGCAGATGATTACAGATGATCAGGCAGGTGATTAGCATACTAGTGATGCTGAATATTGAGGCCTTGAAATCTTCATTGGGAGGGACCACACCTGAGAGACTGAAACTGCCAACAATATGGTAGATGGGGGGACAGTGTGAGAACATCTGAATATGTATATATATGTATCAGAATATATACGTTATAATTGGGTGGAGCCCCTGTATATATCTATTTTAAGTCTGAGGACAAGAATCAAAGACTGTAGCAGCTCCAAAGGTATGGGGGTGATGCAACCACTCTATGTACCTGCAAAATACTGCCGTAACCAAAAGTCAACGTTTTTCTCCATGTTTTTCTCTCTTACGTTTCTTAATAAAGTGATGATGCACAGACGCAAGACAATGATGCAGGTCTACCAGAGAATGCAATTTTGTTAAGGTTTATATTCGCAAGCTCCACTTAAACCTCTAAACCGCTGAATAATTCATGTGGGCAAAAGCTGAATACAGCAGACTGACATTCATTCACATACCATTTATAAGGAGGATGCTTTGACCATTTGTACGCAAACATGCTACTGCCACTGTAGTCCCACGTGGCTTATTGAGTAGCACCAAAAATAGAAGGATTCAGTTACGAGGGCATTATAGGATTTCCCTGTTTACCCCAAAGGAATGTACCATTATACACTAAACTGCTTTAAATATGGCTGCGCTAAACACTGTGAGGCTGGAGTACAAAACTAAAGCACCACTGTTACAACAGAGATCACCCGTGTGAATGAATGACACTCGGTTCTGACTCACTGGGGCTTATAAAGCCATTCCCCAATAAAGCACACCTGTGCCCTGACGAGCTCAGGTGTGCTCACTCAGAGCAGAGCGCCATCTACCATGACACACACAGACAAAAATTCGTGGTTGCTATAGTGAACCTAATGTTGAAATTTCTTAGTAATCCAAAGGTATGTGGACGCCCGACCATCACATATATATTAACTTCCATTTCAAAACGATGACCATTAAAACTGTCCAAATAAGCTTTTAATGGTTTTTATGGTCACTATAACCTATATGTTCCATTTATATTGGGCTGGGAAAATTTACGAGCCACCGCATCTGCTGTGGGGTTAACAGAGGTGAATCAGTAGTGAGCTCATTGACCGAGGGTAAAATTGCGATTCAGTACAGAGTAATGAAGAAGAACTGGGCAGGGTGGCTGAGAAGGAAGGAGTAGAGTGAGGTAAATTAAGATGATGGCTGAATTGATTACTGCATTTCTAAAGTCAATGGCTCCATAGAGGAGTCCATAGAAGACTAACTGGAGCACAAATACAAATATCGCAGTGCATTATAACAATGCAAAATAACAGTACTGTGTAAAAGTCATCACACTTTCACTAATTTAGTTTCCACTTTAAGTGACCAGCATGTAAAAGGTTTTTCAATATAGACTTTTTTACATTGTATAACATATTAACATAAATGCAAATACATATTACAATAAATGTACCCATAGCAATGCTCCAAAATGACTAATTTTACTTATTTTACCCAAAGGACTTTTCCCATTTCAATTCCTTCTCTATATTATTCCTTTTCTTCTTTGTGTTATCTCTTTTTTTGTTGTTGTTGATACAGAAGATTCCAGTACTAATAAGGGTATCAAATCTCTCAGAACTGTATAGTTCCTCAATATAAAAGAAAAAAAAAAACAGGAAAAGCCATAAGCAAGAAAGGAATGATTCTAAGATTGAATTTTGAGGTCATTAGAAGAGACATATATGCAGAAGTAATTCTGCACAATTTTGTGGGAAAAACCAAATAATTTTTAGAGCTAAACTTGTAAGACATAATTTGAGCAATTGACACTAATATATAACTATGAATTCTTCAGTATATCAGGTTTTTTTTTAGACAATTCTGAATAATTTTTCAGCAAATACAAGAGTTGCGTTTGAAATCTAATTTAGCAGCGGTGGCCTAGTGGTTAGGGCGTTGGCCACATGATCGGCGGATCAGGGTTCGAACCTCTTCCCAATGGGTTGCCCTGAGGTACCCTTTGAGCAAGGTGCCGTCCCCGTCCCGCTCCTCCCTGCGATGGGCTGGTGATCTGTTCAGGCAAGGCCCTGCCCTTTCGCTCTGTGTGCGCTGGGTTGACACCAGCACTTCGCGACCGCTTGGGGACAAGCGGCAGATAATGGATGGATGGATGGATGGATGTATTGAATATTATAATCAACTCTAATCAATCCTAACATTTCTACAGCTACATCAATACTCTGTAGATCAATAAGGGGGCAGTGGTGGCCTGGTTAGAGAGTTGCTCCAACATCGGAAGATTGTGGGTTCGATTCCCAAGGTACCGTCCCTGTCACTGCTCCCCAGGGGCTTTAATGGGCGGCGGTGGGGTCCAGTGGCAGGGCATTTTGCCCTTGGGTGGGACCCATGGTTCAAGAAGTCCCAGGCCTGAATCCCACCTCTGAAGCACTACCACCACTGGGTCCCTGAGCAAGACCCTCTGAGTGTTCCAGGGGACTGTCCTGTAATTAGACATGTAAGTCGCTCCAACAAGAGCCACTCACAATGCCGAAATGTGGGCCAAGATCATTACTCTGCTTTGGCAGTCTAACATTCATGAGTATCTTTACCTGAACCTGTACCCTGAAACAACTTTAATGCACTATCAATAGCATCACACGAGTGATCCCCTGATTTAATTAAAAAACAGATATGTATCTGATCTAGGGCCATGGCATGATCTCAACTAAAAAGGTCTGATTTGTTTATGGGTGTCGCAGTGATTGCCATTAAAACACACCAAAAAGGTTCTGGATTCAGTTCCTAGCTGGGACAGCCTTGGCCCTTTCTGCATGGAGCTTCATTGAATTCCTCCAGATGCCCTGGTTTCACTGCTAAACATCAGATCTGCGTCACGGTAAGGGAATAGGTCAGTAAAAAATCAGACTTATACATTTTTCCAGGTAAAAACCACATATAGGGCATCAGCAAAAACATGTTTGGTGTTCAAATTTTGCTAGTCTTTGTTGCTATTAAACAGCAGACGTCAATATCCTGCGAAATCAATAAGTTTCCCTTCTTACAGCCGGAGAAGGGAACTTCTCTGAGCCCACTTAAAAACATTCAGCTTGTCATTAAGGTCACGCAGACTGATCAATGGGGTTTAAGACACAGTTCAACCTGGTAATGAGAACGTAGTGCAGGTAAGGCACTTGAATCAGCATCTTCAGAGTGATGCATCACTTTTCTCCTTCCCGCTTATCCACATTTCTGAATGCTAATGAACACATGATAAAGTGTAAGAAACACACAGAGCATGGTTCTTGCAGCTCGTTGTTTAGTGCACAAAATTTGGCATGGCAGGAGTTTGCAGAGGAAAGCAGTACAGGAGCTACTTCTGTAGTGTGTATGAGGCCATTAATAATTCACCAATTTTGAAAAGACCTTGCTTGGAGAGAAGGAAATGGGCTAAAACACAGAAGAGATGGCTGTGGTGTGGGGGGGGAAACAAAGAGGAAAACAACAATGATAAGAATAAAGAGGAAGAGAAAAGAAACCTCTGGCTTGTGGGGAACACCTCACCTTCTAATGCCCAGTTTTCCTCTATAATTACGGGGTTATCACACAGCTAAATGGGGGCTCAGTTCAGCTCCTGATCCTCTTACACTGGGTAAATATATCCCTGTGTTTAACAGACTCAGTGTGACTCAGTATGATCTGAGATCTGTTTGTGCCTTTTGAAACAGTTAGATGGAGTGTGGAGGAGTCTTAGCTTAGCTCAACCCAAGGTTAATATACATGCCAGACATCTAACTGCCTCACAGTCCTGTTAAACAGAAAAAAATAATAAATAGTGCAGACCCAAACCTGTCTGTTGGGCAAATATAAGTGTATGTCAATTTCTATATGAAATGCAATCACAAATGTATTATTTGCAAAACTAAATCTTGGCCCCATCTTAGGTTACAATTTACAGACAAAACTGAAATGAAAGTGACTAATTGTCATTAAGAAACACAGCACAGCACACAGGGAACCACAACAATATGCAACCTCTGTTTTCCCCATTACACACACGTGCAGCAGGGGGCAGCTATTTAAATTGCCCAGGGAGCAGTGATGGTGACGGTACCTTGCTCAAAGGGTACCTCAGTGCAACCTGTTGGTCTGGGATTCAAAACAACAACCTTCCGATCCTGGCATCTTGTCTCTAACCACTACGCCAGCACTGCCCAAAAAGCATGCAGCTCTGCAACAACAGAGCTTTCAAAAGATTTGAAGGGGATTGAAGAGGTTCTGGGTGCCCCCTTAGGCTGTCCCAACAGTGGGTTGCCCTGAGATACCCTCTGAGCAAGGTACCGTCCCCATCACTGCTCCTTGTCCACTTTAAACAGCTGCCCCCTGCTGCATGGTATGTATGGGTTAAAGGCAGAGATTGTGATTCCCTGTGTGTGTGCTGTGTTTCACAATGACAAGTTGTCGCTTCACTTTAAGAGAAACCCAAGCAGGGGAAAAACATGCAAACGTAACACAGAAGGAACACAGGGCACTCCAGCAGGAAATTGCAGTCCTATTGCAAGGGTAATATTACAAAATAAAATTTACATGGAAAATGAAGTGGCATTCACTCTCAGTTCCAAATTTGTTTTCCCAAAAAGACTATTTCTGTCCAATAGTTTCAGTCTGAGTAACGAATAATGGGCATTAGAAAACTGATCCAGCAGAAAACAAACACAGTGCCGTTTCCATATGCATTTATACATGAAACCAAAAAAATTGTCCGTGTGAGTCATGCCAAGTCAAAAGAAACTATTTCCCAAAAAATCTGATTTTACAGTTAACTGGGACAAATCGCATCACCACACACCAACCTCACCTACTTACTGTGCCTCCAGACTCAGCTCGGTCTAAAAATGAGTCAATTTAAGAAGTTAATGTTTGCACACTTACACTGTCTTTTACTTACTAAGCAAACACAACATTTAATTCAATGTAAGGCAGATACTCTCAAAAATAATACTACTAGGGGATTTTTTTTTTTTTTTTTTTGAGTGATGCCATATAAAAATCACTTTTAAAAACATTTTTCAGAGCAGGGGACATTAAGTATTGCTGGATCCACAGTGAACTCGTCCACAGCACCTTTTCAAAAAAGGTGAAAACTGAAATAACACTTTCAATACACTTTCAAGTCCAAAATCTAAACGAAAAGAAAATGTCTTGCTAAGCATAAAGGTTTAAGCTTGCTAAGCCCTGCACTTGTTTCCTTGTCAGCAAAGTATAGTTGTGTTCAAATCCAACTTCATTAAACAGCCAGTTTTTATGTCTCTCAAAATGCAAACACAAAATACAAAAACGGTCTTTGTTTAAATTATGAATTTTTAATGATTCTAAAATTTATAGCCTACATAAGTATTTGTACATATATATATATATATATATATATATATATAATAAGTTATTTTTGCCAGCTATTCTAGAGAGAAGGCTTACAGAAAACAGATTGTTGGGAAAAAATGATCAAAAGTGAGTTTTGTTTTTTTTTTTTATCATTTGGGCATGTCCTCATCATATATAATAATAACCTAATCTAATATCATTTTCACTACAAAACATTGAAATTTATTTGATGATATCCAGCAGCCAGCATCTAACTCAGCTGGGTTCTAGTTCTGCTCTAGAACGAGTTTTTCAGTCAAAGTGGTTTAATGCAGTTGACTTAGCACTCAAACAAAAGAATGAAATATTTCATCCTGCATATCTGGGAGAACATCACATCATTTTCTCTGTTGCTGTCATCTTCTCTCTTCCAATCACTAATAGCTTTTAAATGTCTTTACATGAGCCACAGTGTTATAAATGAAGGCAAAAAGCTGTAAAAAAACCAAGCTCTTTGATTTCCACTATGCATGGTCTAATGCCTTCTGAACTTTTTTCCAAATCAAACTCAAAAATCAAAGCCTGTAGAAGTGAGGATGAAAGGCAGTTAAAGTTTAAATGGTTAAATGTAACATGAAAGTCTTTTTGAACCCCCAACTTTAAAGAGTGCCTTTCAAAGTTTCAAAAGCTTCAATCCAAAGCTCCAAAAAGCCCTCAAGTAGTGTCAATGGAACTGAAAGTGTTGTAGAAATCGCTTTTTAAAAAAGCCTTCAAATCTGCTCATCTTGGAGGAAGGATTTTCTTTATGTGACAAATGTCCACTTTTGCCTCAATTTGTAAAGCATTTATGAACTTTGTCTTTAACTCACCTGCTCACCTGTCTAGCACACCACGGTAACTCTGCTAGTTTGCACCAATAGAAAAATTATTTGGATGAGCTGTATTCATCCTCTAGTGTTCATCCTCTAAATACATGAAATGTAAGAAGCGATCTTTCCTAATATATTCAATGATCAATATATCACAAACTCAGCTGACAACCCTTTTAATTCAGCAAGGTGAATCCCCAAACACTCCGATGCTTAATTTTAAGGATATTTTTATCCATTTCAGCAGTTTGTGACTATATATTCTATTTGTGAAAACACCCAGCACAACACTCTTCAAGAAATGCTTTCTCTGCATTTATACACATAAACACAGTGCAGCAATGGCAGCCATACATCCAGCGCCCAGACAGCAGTGTGTTGCTCAAAGGCCCCTCAAAGTAAACCAATGGTCAAAGTAACCTAATGTCCAGGATTAGATCCCATTTCCCTTCGATCAAACACACATGAAATATATATGAAATCTTAATTCAACTTTGATTAGTTGCTATGGTTTGCAAACAAAGTGCATCCTCCCCCAAAGTTTCGTTTTTGGCGACCCATGCCCCCCATCCATAGTAGGTGCCTATAGTCATCTGCAATATTTATGTATAATGGATAATTAGTTGCAATGAACTGAGGTACTGGTTCACTTTGTTGGCAAGTCACAAACCAGTGCTAATTTGGAGTATTTCCGAGAACAAATGTGGATATTTTAACCACGCTATGCACTTTGGTTCTTCATTGCTTGATGAGCCCAATGACAGAAAATGGAAGGTGACCAAATGGAAAAAGGAAAATGAGCACAAGAATTTAAGAATCCACAAGATCCCAGATTGAGAAACCCTCTCTGTGCAACATTGTTTAAGCATACTAATAATTATAGTTTCTTATTTTACTAAACTCACCCTGGAGATTTGCAGTGCTATACTGCACCAGGCGTAATTAACATTAGAGCTGATGACCAAAGTTTCAGATGTAAATGTGCTTGAAACTGCTGAAAAGTGCTTAGTCTCTGTGTGTTATCTGAATGTGAAAGTCCTTTTCAGTCTATTCATCACTGACATTCTGACTCAGAGTTTATGAAAATTTCATTATGTGTCAAAAACCTATTTTTTCAAACAATGTCCTCCTACACATGTATTCTATGATGGATTGGTACCTAGGCTCAAAAACAAGCTGCATTGTTTTTCAAAGCAAGAGTCGTGCTGTAATGTTTACCCAGCAGTTATCAGTGGTTGTGTGAGTTCTTTCAGGATTGATTGGTAGGCCTTAAATAGACAGAAGCTAATTAGCAATTTAGGGCACGTGTCCTCACTGCTGTTGGGTTACCCTCTGGGACCTGCAGGCTCCATGCAAAGAGAAAGCAAGAGAGAAAGAGAGAGACATGGTGCAGCTGTCACCACTCTGGTAGAACACCAGGTTTCCAGGAAGTTATTCTCTTCTCTTCCTCACCTAATTCATTTTCTCTCATTCTTTTAGCTAGAGCAGCCCTGGAAACGTTCTTACATAATGCTAAATGGCCTTTACCAGCTTTAATGTATTAATAGCAACATTAGTTTTTATGTATGAAGTCAAATATCTCTTTAAGTGAGTAGGAACAACAATTAAAGGCAAAATGAAATATTGTTTTTATCATAGAAACTAAATAGCAATTATACTTCAGGATACATTATTAGACACTGAAGCTAATGAACTACTGAATTTAGTGAATCTGACGTCTGTAAAAGCCTGAGTTACCACTGAAGACATTAATCAAAGCAATAGTTTGTTATATGTGAATTTTAGAGTTTAGAATTCTAGAGAGGGTGGCATGGCGGTGCAGTAGGCCATCTCATAGTGAGAAGGCCCTGGGTTCGATTCCCAGGCAAGGCAGTCCTTGCTGTGTGGAGTTTGCATGTTCCACCCTTTCTGCATGGGTTTCCTCTGGGTACTCTGATTTCCTTCCACTGTCCAAAGACATGCATGTCAGATGGAATGAAGATGCTAAATTGCCCTATAGATGTGTGTGAGTGTGTGTGTCCGCCCTGTGATGAACTGGCGACCTGTCCAGGGTGTTTCCACACCTTCCCTCGTGACCCTAATCAGGACAAGTGGGTAAGAAAATGAAAGAGAGTGAGTGAGAATTCTAGAGAGCAGTATTAAAGAGTGAACTGAAATAGATAAACGGAAACAAAGTGAGAGAGAGGGAATGAGAGAGGGAGAGACAATGGGTTGCAACCATGCAGGTCCTTTGGCTAGCTCATCACATTCCCGTCCCTCAGGAGCACCACTTTATCAAAGGGCCAGTGGCCTCCATTACTTACGAAGTGACAGATTTACTCATAGCAGGCCATCATCACACAACCAGATATCTTTACACCCCCACCCCCATAATTAAAACAATTCTTTGCTTCTCTTGACCAAAGTGGACCCCAATTTAATCAAAGTGATAGCGAGTGTAAAGATGGCCCTCTGTTGTCTTAGACAGAATTAAAGACTTCATGACTTCTAATTCTTAAACCAGCAAAAGGCATCAGTGTTTAAAATGTGTGAGAATTGTCCGAAAACATGTATCGATTTGTACTTTTCTTATTGTGCCTATATGCTCGTCCAGGGTTGCCTAATTTGGTTGTGGCCGCACTTCCTTTGTTTTGGCCCACCTCTAAAGCTTTCACTTATTCTCCTCTAATTAAAAGTGCTGAAGAATCCTGGCCATAAGGATTATAAAACAATCATTGTTCAGATAATAAGCAAATTATCTTGGTTTTACTCCAGTTTACAGCAAAATGCAGTGACGCTACAAAGAGTTATTACCGTCTTACATCTCTCCTGCTTTCTCCTTGTTTTAGAATAGAACAGAATAGAATAATCATTTATTATCCCACGAATAATCCATCCATCTATCCATCTATCCATCCATCCATCCTTCCACTACCAGTCCATCCCCTTATCATCTCCAAGGTGTTAGGGGGTGCTGTAGCCAATTCCAATACTCATAGGGCAAAAGACTCTGGAAAAGACCCTGGAACATTTGCAGGAAAGTGGAGCTCCCAGAGGAAACTGAAAGGGAGAACAATTTTTTGCCAACTAAACAAAAAATAACCCTGACTGGGAATTTAACCTTAAAAGCGACAGTACTAACCAGTACTAACATGCCACTGTGTCGCCTACTGTTTGATTGATTTTATTTTATATTTACAATGTTTATTTCATATAAAATATAACACATTGTAATGTAATGTAATTGCATATGTGTCAACTTTTAGTTTTGAACCAGGACCTTCTATTCAGATTAATATTCGGCCCTTCATAGGTAAGAATTTGGACCCCAGTGTGATCATTGAATCAATGTGAGAGCCTAAACAGAAGTCTAACATGTGGTCCAGTTATTGTTTGCCATGTTATCTGTTCATGGGCTACGTTCCCACATGTTCCTACTCAGTCACTGTCTGGTTGATTAAGGTGCAAGAAAACTAGTCCATTTCCTCCATATGGCTAAACAACTGCTTGAGAAACAGACAAAAATATATTCCTACCCAATTAAATTCTCACTTAGGAAGAGCAGTCTGTGATGAATCATCTCACTGGCACTTTCTGGAAATTATATTTCATCCAAAACTGCAAACGTTGCTAGCAGTGAACGAAAGCTAGTGGAGAAGAGTTTGCATAATCTTATTTTTGGGATATAATGTTAAGTGATCCCTGCTAGCTTTAACTCATTGTTAGTAACCAAACCATTTGAGCTGCTGCTTGTCTGAAATATCCATTCATTTATGCAGCAAAAACATTTAGCAACTGTGCCTTCAGTTAGTATGAATTACAGCACTTTACAGCACTACAGGGCTTTAGAGGTGTTTAGGCCAATGTCACTGGTACCACTGCCAAGTTCCTGCATCACGCATTCAACAAAGCAAAGACGGGGTCAAAGAAACTTATTCGAAGGATGAGCCATAAAGCCAGACACAACCTGCTTGTCTTACAGGATTAAAGAGCTATACAGATATGCAGCGTTGGTGGGGGGAGAATTTGTGAAAATGATCAAAGTGAACGTTCTTTAAAAAATGATCTCAGCTTTTAGATTTTAACGAAGCATAGTAATTTATGCAAGATAATCACATTTGGGCTGAGGCTTGCAGTAGCTTAGACAGCATAGCCTGCACTACGTCCATCTGAAACACACCACAGCTGAACTCCAGCTCCACTGCTTAATGATCTCTGACAGTTGCATTTCCACTCTCCATGCCTTAGCAACGGAAAGCACTCCAAGCATAGCTTAATGGGATCGTTTCAAGCACACAAGCCACAAAAAAGTAATTAAAGCAAAATGAGGAAATGTAGGGACGATGTAAACAGCTCACAGAAAGTTGCAAGACAGTTCCTTTTTCTCTAAGAGTGGCCTATGGTGAACTTATAGGTAGCTACAGTATGTGCTTCTTGTGAAAATGCACACTTTGAAGACCAATACCTGACTTTTTGTCACAAATTGACACAGAATAAAGTGGAACAAAGTCAGAACTGCAGAGGCAAAGCCGTCGATACAGAATGTAAATGTAATTTGTGATGCAGTTGTTTTAATGAATAACAGTGACACTCGTAAACCTTAATGGATTTACGGTATATTTAAAGTTTGGAAATGGCATAAAATAAGCAATTTGTTTTTTGCGTAAAACATGAAAAATAGTGCATGGGTTATTGACGTCCTGTTTTGTCTATCAGAGTTGTAACGATTATTCCTGGCTCTAGATTGTAAGTGTTTTGTCCCGGGTTGCCGTGCTCATTGCAATTTGGAGATAAGAGCTCATTTCTTGATGAATAATGGCCACTCTATAATGGTTTTGGCCTCAATAGACTGGAAATGTTGCCTCATCCACTATAAGGTAGAATAATTTGTGATTACAGTAACCTAACCAGTTCCAGATTAATCTATTGCTAAAAAGTAATGACCGTACTCTAGCTTTATTGAGTGCATTTCATTTTTTCTGCTTTTATTTCAACAGGACTTACATCCCTTCTCTATCTATCTTTTTCCTCCCCCTTTTTTTCCCTCCCACTCCCCCAACCCTTCGTGCAGCAGACCAAGTTCTCTCCCCTTGCCTCATCGACTTGATTAGATTTCAATTAGGCCTCCTTCTCCTTCTGAATTCAGAGAAGTCGGAGGAAGAGAGAGGAAACCCTGCTGAGAAGGGAACGGACAGCAGACAGGGAGGCTAGTGGAGAGAGGGAAAGAAGCAGAGAGAGAGGAAAGAAAGAGAAAAGGACACATTATTTATTCATGATGCCTCCGTAATGATTTCTATTACCAGATAGATTGCCTTCTGTTAATGGCCACTCTCCTTTATCCCTCTCTATATTTCTCCCCAGTCATTTTTATGCTCCATGAAGAGAACGCAGCATCAGTGCTGGATCAGCTATTGGGGGGTGGGTACTCCCCATGGGTAGAAGGGCTTCTCCACCAACCCTCTGATCATAGATGCAGTAGTGTTTGTAATAGCTTCCCTGTTTTTACTGAAAAAGATTCACAATTCAACCAAGTCCCATGCATTTGTCATGCCCAGTGTTAAGTCTGACTGAATTATTTTTTCTTTGCTGAAAGAGTTCATGTTTATGGAGTCTATAACATTATTTTGTTGTGTTTTTTTTTTTTTCCTGTATATGCTTTTTAGATGGGTGTTGTCTTTAACTTATGCTGAACCTTTCTTAACCTTAACCTAAACATTTTAAAGCTTGGTTGATTTTTGACATGCTCTCTGAAGATTCATCCATTGGTATGTGTCTGGCTTGAGGCCAAGCACTGCATGCTTTTAATAAGGCGAACACAATGTGTGTGCACAATTTCAATATAAAATGGAAAATACAGCTTAATAAAAAAAAACAACAGCGTTTAAAGTCACATTTATCCTCAAAGAATGTAATTTCTTAACAGTAGACTAAGCAACACAATGGTTGTACTTACGATTCAATTATTGCCTGTGGTTAAATTTCTACATTTTCATTGCTTAACGGTCATGCGTATCTTTGATGAACTGAGAAGCTTTCACGCCATTAATGATGCTGTTTATTATGTAGTTATTGTTCATGTAAAACGTCGTGAGCCATGACGGAGCCACAAGGAAGTAGAAGAAGAAGAAGGAGAGTTTTCTTTATTGCATTCATATAAAAGTTAATTCTATTAGCAAAAATCAGCTTTTGCCAGAATAGACTCCCTCTTAACCATACCATGGACATGCCAACAAAGGTTCCTCACAAATGGAAGATATATGAAAGTATATTTTAGAAAAATAAGAACAGCCAGGTCCTCTACGATGTACATAAAATGAAAATATAACTGTTTCTGAGAGCAACATTGCACACTAGGCGGTGTTGGTGTTGGGTTTGATGGAGCTTGTTGAAGCTAGACATGCATCAGTAAGCCAGCCGGCAGAGGCAGATTAGTAATATGAGCGCCAGATCAGGTTGAGCTGTGATTTGTTTTGGAATATGTGATGGGCATGTTCATTATATGCATGTCAGACCTATTCTGTGTGTTAAATCCAGCGCATCTTTTCACTCTCCAATAAGATGCGCTGCATTCTGGTGTTCTGGTAATAATGTCGCAAATGTTATAAAACACCACCTGATAAAACTAGGAATCGCTTATATTTTTTTAAATATATACAATTAATTAAATTAGATAATGCAACACAGAACAGATTCAAATGTAATAAAAATTAGAATTTTTTTTTCAATTATTAAATGATAAAGATTCATTTTAATAATCTGTAGTCATGTGTAAAATGTTTATCCTGTAAACTGACAAGAATGTGCTTCTATTCTAAATAAAAAAGGATGGATTACCTACATCTTAGATAATTCTATCATCACAGATAATATTCTCGATGAACAAACACTGCAAAAAAATCCCATTATCATTACAAAATGTGGCATAATCTTTCCGCACGTTTTCTTTAGCGCATTATTGTTCAGTATCAGCAATAATTGTGCATTAATACAAAAATGAGGATTTCTACTTATGCTCTCAAAAGGTCAGCAAAGCAGGTCATGGACTATTTATATATGATGCAAGACAATATATAATGAAAGGAGAAGTGAAATATCTCACAACTTTCTCAAGAGTTTTAGAGCACTACCATTATATTACAGTCAACTTATCAGTTATTTCCATATTATAAAGTCTTCTAAATTTCTGATAAGTATTGCAAATCATAGGCAAGTGTATTACAGGCTTTATGAAACAGAGCAGCTTCCACTGTACATATTGGGTTACAGTGGCTTCTCAGGAGCATGTGGGGCAGCAAGGCCACTTCCACTTAGCGTGACCATGTGGCGGAGCAGGATCTGGTTCTGTAATCAGCATGGAGTCCATTCAGGCCAGAGTACGCCGTGACCCCTCTGTCACACTGATCTGTGTATCTGTTTCATCATCATGTCTGCCTTTGGCATGTCAACCTTTCTTAAACCTCATCTGCCCACTGGATTATGGATGAAGCCTCTGGAGCGGGGCGGAGGAAAAGCTGCAAGGCAATTTAATCTCCAGCCAAAACACAGACGGGTTTACTGCTTGTTTAGTCTACCAGGTTCAGGATTGTCACGCCGACTCGACACGCAAGGCCAGGTGGACAGGACAGGAAGAGTAAACACAGTCTGTGATTTCAAACTTGCACTAAGGCTGAACTACACTGCTTCATTTTCAGCTGTGGGCACTCCCTAAACTGGAGCAGCGTTTTTGATCTTTAACAAACTGAGCTCACGAGGTGCTTGATAATGATATGACTCGAATGAGGTGAGATGAATTAATGCAGGGAAAAGAAAAAAACTAAACTAGAAACTGTTGATAGGAAGTAAACAACCCTCAGCTGTCGCCTGGCCTCTACACCATGCACATATGTTTTGATTGCCCAGCTTTCCAACAAACTGTGGTTTAGGATCCTGACTATCAGAGTGGCTTAGGTGGCATTGGAAAGATTTCGTCTCATATAGTATTTCTATATCAATAAAGTACTCTGGGTTTGTTTTTTAGTATTGGAACTGTCCATCCATCCATCCATTTTCTGCCGCTTGTCCCAAACGGGGTCGCGGGGGAGTGCTGGTGTCCAACCCAGCGCACACAGGGCGAGGACGGGGGACGCACCCTGGACAGGTCGTCAGCCCATCGCAGGTATTGGAACTGATTTCTGAAATTTCTTCCTGTGCAAAACACTGCTGTATTTTTTCTTCCACTGCATCTCAACTAGCTGACTGCAAAAGTGATGAAGTCTATTTCTTTTTTGGCACTTAATCACATGCTTTTAGGCATGTACTTGCATAGGTCTGACTTGTACAATAACACATTTAGGAAGCAAGTGCAGTAATTCAGTTGGATGGCAGTTGTTGACTTCTTGTTAAAATCTAGGTTACTGGAATAATGAACAGATGTGAACAACAAAGTACTTATGTATGTCATGCTGGATAAGAGTGTACGCTAAATGCCGTAAATGTAGATGTAAAGTCCTTAAACTCGTGATGCACTGTAGCATATTGAGCACTGAAATTGAGGATATATATTAAGTAATCCGTGACTGGCAGTTGATCCAACAACACCACAAAATTACTTCTGGTTTATATATCACTGGACAAATTATTGTGATGAAGCTCGTACACTCGCACATACAAGCATTTGCATTCATGCCTAATTAAAACACACCAAATTAAAAACAGTCAGGATGTTTGTATATACTATGCAGTTAGGTCCATAAATATTTGGTTCTAATTTTGGTTCTGTATATTACCACAATGGATTTTAAATGAAACAACTCTGAAGTGCAGACTTTAAGTTTTAATTCAGTGGGTTGAACCAAAAGATGGCATAAAAATGTGAGGAATTAAATAATTTTTTTAACACAATTCCTTCATTTCAGGGGCTCAAAAGTTACTGGACAAATTAAATAACTTAAAATAAAATGTTAATTTCTAATACTTGGTTGAAAACCCTTTGCTGACAATGACAGCCTGAAGTCTTGAACTCATGGACGTCACCAGATGTTGGGTTTTTTAATGCTCTGTCAGGTCTTTACTGCAGCAGCTTTCAGTTGCTGTTAGTTTCTGTCCGAAGTCTTCAACAAGTGAAATGCTGCTCAATTGGGTTCAGATCAGGTGATTGACTTGGCCATTCAAGAACCTTCCACTTCTTTGCTTTAACAAACTCCTGGGTTGCTTTGGCTGTATGATTCGGGTCATTGTCCATCTGTATTATGAAATGCCGCCCAATCAGTTTGACTGCATTTAGCTGGATTTGAGCAGACAGTATGTCTTTGAACACCTCAGAATTCATTTGGCTGCTTCTGTCCTGTGTCACATCATCTATAAACAATAGTGTCCCGGAGCCTCACACTGCCTCCACCATGTGTTACAGATGATGTGGTGTGCTTTGGATCATAAGCTGTTCCACGCCTTCTCCATACTTTTTTCTTGCCATCATGCTGGTAGAGGTTGATCTGGGTCTCCTCTGTCCAAAGAATGTTTGGAAAGAACTCTGCTGGGTTTTTTAGATGTTTTTAGCAAAGTCCAATCTAGCCTTTCTATTATTGAGGCTTATTGAGGCTTGTACCTTGCAGTGCACCCTCTTGTTCAGTCTTCTCTTAATGGTAGACTTGGATATCGATATGCCTGCCTCCTGGAGAGTGTTGTTCACTTGGTTGGGTGTTGTGAAGGGGTTTCTCTTCACCATGGAAATTATTCTGCGATCATCCACCACTGTTGTCTTCCGTGGACGTCCAGGTCTTTCTGTGTTGCTGAGTTCACCAGTGCTTTCTTTCCTTCTCAGGATGTACCAAACTGTAGATTTTGCCACACAGAAATTGGAGCAATTTCTCAAATGGGTTTTTTTTTGCTTTCGCATCCTAAGGATGGCTTATTTCACCTGCATGGAGAGCTCCTTTGACCGCATGTTGTCTGTTCACAACAAAATCTTCCACATGCAAACACCACACCTCAAATCAACTCCAGGCCTTTTATCTGATTAATTGATAATGACATATCGAAGGAATTGCCCACACCTGCCATGAAATAGCCTTTGAGTCAATTGTCCAATTAAGTGAAAGTGACAACCCTTGTCATTGTGAAACACAGCACATCACAACACAACACAACGAAATTCAACCTCACCCACACACACACACGTGCCGCATGGGGCAGCTATTGAAAGCCCTCAGGGAGCAGTGACGGGGACGGTACCTTGCTCAAGGGTACCTCAGGGCAACCTACTGGTGAAGGAATTGAACTCGCAATCTTCCTGGAGTCCAGCACATTTTGGTGATTTCCCTCCTCAAACACACTCACTACACCCACCACTAAGTGCACCAGGTGTGTCTAAGGAGGGAAATCACCAAAATGTTCGGCCCTCCAGGACTGTTTGACACCCCTGGGCTAGAGGTTCAGAGATTGGAGGAAAGGAGAGTATAAGTTTTTATTTGGACTGAGCGAACATGTGGTTTGATTACAATATAATTTTCTGCAAAAATCTGAGTCTCAATTAAACTGAGTATGAACTGAGTTTTGGGCTGACATGCATGGACAAATCATGAGTTTAAATACATTTCTGAAGCTCAACTTATCTATGCAAATAAGCTGCAATCCAACAAGCAGCATAAGGAAAAGCTGATCATGCAAATGACACCAGTGACTCAGGAGATTAGAGCATGACTGTAAAATGAATATTCCTCAGTCAACCAGCCATTTCATTTTCATATGTATGCTAGTAACAATGTGATCCCATGCTGACAGACATGCAACAGTTTGGCATTGGCTTGGGTCATCAATGAGTCATAGATTTCATTTGATTAGTCATATATGGCACATAAAACTGCTGGAAATAATCTTTAATTGTATTTTGTGTAGTCTGCCAATGAACTCCAACCAGGCAACAGCTTGAACACAGCCAGTTTTAGTGAATTCACTCAATTAGTCATTACGGTCAACAGCTTTTATGAGCTTTTATAAGTCTTTTAAGCATCCTCCCAAAGGATCCATTAAGAATAATTTAGCAAAGTAATCCTATAATGGTAGAATAACATAACTAGCTTTTAACTAGCTTACATAAAGTGTCTCCTTTTAGCTCAGCTGGGGAAACATCTAGAGCATTTAAGACCTGCTAGAATCCAAAGCTTTTGACCATCCAAGACCAGACAAAGACCATATGCAATCAGCTATCATCAAAAATAACCTCACAACTCATTACCATGTATGTACTAATTTACATGTATGAACAGTACTGTGCAATACTCTTTAGCAAGCCCTCATTTCTTCTCCAGTTCTCCAGACATTCTGAAGGACAAAGTTTTTGGCTCTCAATTTCAGTCCACTCACTGTATCTTACCAGTTTCAGGATTTCTTGTTCGTTAAGACACGCAGAGACTTACATATGAACCATTCAAGCAGAACAAAGCCAGCTATGGAATGCCATTCAAGAAGACTGTGCTGAAGAGTAACAGTGGTCATACCAAATATTGACTTTAAAGCCCGTTGGAATTATTCAAACTCTCTTTGCGTTACATACTGTATTTACCTATATGTTTGGACATGTTGCAGTAAATCACTGTGCATACTGTTTCATTTTTCTAGCACATTGTCAAGAAATGAGTGGATCAAGACTTTCGCATTGTCCTGTACATTGCTAACAATATTCTATCATGTTAACATATGAGCAACAGTTTGGATTTGATCCCTCCCGAGTCATATATTTCTCTCTATGAGGCGTATAGTGAGTAAAACTGTCTTTACTGGTCTATCTTGTCTGTGGACTTTTGCAAAGACTTGTCTGGGTTTTGAAGCTTTTGAATGAGCCTTTGCTTCGTGCGCTCTGTGACCTTTGCGCTGAAAGACGCCTTTAAAACCCTCTTAGATATCTTCTCTTTTTTCTTATCCAGTGGCTTTGATGCATAATGGAAAAGGGTTTTACCATCAGCTGCTGGGTGTGATTTTTTGCATAGGCCTGTCATATAATACAATGGATAGGGGCTTTCGTTCCTATCTGCCCTGAACTAACACAATGACATCACACAGCAGAGAGAGAGAGAGAGAGAGAGTAGACGTATTCCGAGTCTATTTAAGTTCTTCACACTCCTGTAAATGGCTCGTCACTCTTCCCTTCTTAGTTAGATCTCTCTCACTCACTACACCTCTTTCTGCCTATCTCCCTGTCTTTGCTTCGCGCACTGTCACTCTTTTCTTCTCTCCCAGACACTCGTACAGACTACTTCTCACTGCTTCGGTCTCTCTTTCTCTCTCCTTTCTCTCTCTTTCCTTTGACAGCCTCCCACTCTGCCGCAGTGACACACACCGGGTGTCCCATCCGGCAGATTTCCTTACACACAGGCACTTAGACACTCAGAGGGAATCAATAGAGGCCTGTCCAGCGTTTTAAGCTGCCCCTGTAGGAACGCCCTGCGTAGAGGGAGAGAGGTGATGTATGGAAGGAAACAGTAGTGCAGATACAAAAGGCCAGGAGGACTTAGGTGTGAAAGAGAAGTGCTACAAATAGTAGCATAGAAGAGTTACCTGATGACATTTTCTTCAGCAAGTTTAATTTAGTCTGGCATCGCCATCCCTTCACACAAGACAATCTCAAGGAGACCTTCGCTCCTAAAACTCGAACAGTCTAACACACCTAACTTAAACTATTCACTTTTTAATCGCCACTGATCCTGCTCAGTTCAGACGCTGCACTTTTATAGATTTTAATTACATTTAATTTTTACATTTTGTGGCATTTAATGTTCAAGTAAAGTTCTAACTGCGCTTGTTCCTCACTTGTAAGTCACTCTGGGAAAAAAGTGACTCTTAAATGAGTAAGTGAAAATGTCTCGTTAGTTCAATCAGCCTTGCAGCTATAGTGAAAAACTAAAGAGATGATATTCAGATACTTAACATGCCTCAGGAAAACTGTGACCAAACCAAAGCTCAGTCTGACTTTTTGTGTGTCTTTCATTTTGCTGCTGAAAGATAAAAGAACTTCATGGCTCTTCTGTTCATCATGAGCTTTACCTACAATGAAACTTTATTCATTAAAATGACAACGCAAAGTTGCCCAAGACCACACATGGACTATTTATCACTTAGTGTACTTAAATAATACATTTTCAGCAATGATGCAATTTTTACCATGCAGCATGTGGCTCTAGGCTGCACTGTTTGAAGAGCAGCAGAAAATGGACAGCAGGGGAGATTAGATCGCAGGTCTGGGGGAAACTCAGAACACTGCTCTCTGCTGTCTTGCTGTAGTTTAATCCTTTAATTGAAAGCCAGCTCAGAGACTGAAAGGCTCTCTCTCCTACAGATGTCCCGTGCTGTTAGCTTACTTCACCCCAGCAAAGCCCAGCGAAGAGGCTATTTATAGACAGCAGTAAAGAGGAAAATGGAAAATGGTAAATTTTTAAAGTCTAAGACTCAAGTCTCCATTTCCAAGCCCACCATCTCTTTGTTCAAGCCTCTCTCTCTCTCTCTCTCTCGCTCTCTCTCTCTCTCTCTCTCTCTCTAGTGGCTGCCTGTAGAAGTGGTGCGTCCCCCGTGGCTAAAATAAAACCATAGTTACATCACCCCTCTATAGCTGTAGCATCACCTCCTGAAATTTCATGACTTAAACATGTTACTACTAATCCCTGTCAGGTGTTCAAATGGATCAAGCCATCCCAGACTCATGAGATGGACATGTGTTTTCATTTCTTCAGTTTTAAAAGTGTTTTTCTTATATGCATCAGAATCAAACATTATATATTTTATTTTAGATTTACACAAATATCTGATCATCTCATATCTTCATCATTTAAAGAATTTGTCTTCTAAAAAGTCCTGTGTTATAATCTTATATAAGTGTTATTTCCCCTGAAGTAAGCATTAGAAGTATTACTGAAGTAACCTAGATGTAGCTAAACAAAACCCTTCTTACCAAGAGGATGGTTTTAGACATTGTACTCGATATAGCATATAATGCAGTTCTAGTTAAGTTCTATCTATCTATCTATGTCTGTCTGTCTGTCTGTCTGTCTGTCTGTCTGTCTGTCTGTCTGTCTGTCTGTCTGTCTGTCTATCTATCTATCTATCTATCTATCTATCTATCTAGGTAGCTAGCTATTGACACCTATCTGCCATAACATTAAAACCACCTGTCCAGTATTGTGCAGCACTTTGTTGACTCACTACCCTGAAGGTGTACTGTTATATCTGGAACCAAATAGTTTGCATTAGGTCTTCTAAATCCTGAGCTCTTATGTAGTGGGTCCAGGTGGTTCTAGGTGGCCCAGCATATCCCACATATGATGATTGAGATCTTGGCCATTTAGAAGCCAAGTTAACACTTTGAACTCTTTGTAATGTTTCTCAAACTGTTCCTGAACATTTGCAATGTAGCAGAGTGCATAATCTTGCAAGAATGGGCCACCGTACAGAGAATACTGCAGCCATGATTGTCATGAAGGGGGTACTTAGTCTGCAATAATGCGTAGGCAGATGTTAAGGGTCAAAGTAATATTCACATAATTGCTAAAAGCCAAGGTTTCCTCGTAGAGCAGAGCATTCAATTTCCTCTGTATTGGCAATGCTCTAGTCCAGTCATCTTCCTGTTAAATTTTAGCTCTGGTCAAAATCTTTTCAAAGTCTAGTCCAAAAAATATTTTGTGGTTTTTAAAATATCAACCTTAGCACCATTGTGAGAGGTGGTACTGTAATCCAAAATCAATATCTAAGTTTTTACTTTCGCCTTGCTTTGACATATACCTTCAAGGTATATGTGTGTGTGTGAACAAATAGAAAATGAAATATGATTCAAAGTTAAAATCTGGTCTCCTTCCCTGCTTATTCCAGAACCCAGTCCAGCAGTGTGCAATGCCTTTCTGTTTGTGGAGTTACCCAGAAAATGAACGCCGTATATCTAATGCTCGTTCCTGATATAAAATGTCATATTTAAATCTTGTGATAAGAGAAGGCAAAGGAAAAGATGGAGTCACATTTGGTGATGACAAGCTGACGCCACATGAGTTATTGTCCCATTTTCTCCATCCATCGATATGGTCTGTTTATTTCATGTGACTCATCTTCTGCAAGACGCCCCAAATCCCTGAGAGCCTCCCAACTACGAGTTCCAGCCATGCACACACACACAGTAGCACTCATCAGCTAGTGGTTTTATAGCAAAACAATTACAGATTCTGCTGCCCACTGTTTATCTCCGTCATGTAGGCAACACAACAGCTGCGTTAAAACCACAGCGAGTGAAGGGTTTACTTGGAGAGAAGAAAGAAACTATTACTGACTGGCTGCAGTCTTCCACAGAAAAAAATTTTTTAATTATTATTTTTTTTATTTAAATTAAATCGACCCTGAACACCTGTTCACTGACCCCCTTATATATGTATATATATATATATATATATATATATATAAATATAAATATAAATATATATATATATATATATATACACACACACACACACACACTCTTACTCATTCAAAAGGTATTGCCTGGAGCTGTACTGCTCCCGAGCTCCACTGCCTTTACAGCCCAATGCAGTGGATGCACCTTTAAGAATACTCTTTGGCAAACGAATTGTTTATTTTTGGCTATTTTTGTATAGTTTTGTTTTGGGATAAACTTTAGAATTGATGAGTATCTTTTTTCCACTTCTTTCACCAGCCATAACACAAAATCTAC
>CM029373.1:16914412-17255846 GCA_017165825.1 Hepsetus odoe | reverse complement strand
ATATATATACACATAAACTTATATATAATTATATATCAATTTTATATAAACAATAATGATAATGGAAAATGGAGGTTGTATTATTATTATTATTATTATTATTATTACAATACCTATAAAATAAGCAGATTTTTATCATAAATATATGATACAAAAATATGCTTTTTTAAACTATTTTTGTTTTAAGGTTCTATTATTTTCTAAAAATAAAACACTGTAAGGATAGTAATAGAATAACAAGAGTGTTGTTAGTCAGTGGTCTGCACACTTAATCACAGCACCTAACATGTCTCACTCTCTGCCCACAACTTGCTAAAAATATTCCCCTTGGCATGAAATATTTACTTCAATGTGGTGGCCACATGGGCAAGAGAATTGCAGTGCATGGTAGGGCTTATGCAGCAGAAACCATTCTTCATGACAAATCTAATGCAGCATCACTGCTTCTTCACACCAGGCAAGAAAGTGCTGCAGGTCATCCACAGATTCACAAAGATCTCAACTCGTTTGTCTGGCTGTCGTCCGAGGAAAAAAAAAAGCTTTATCCATCAGCCTGACTTCTTTATAGTATGATGACAGGCAAGAGTGGGTCAGCAATATACAGTTGTTCACATAACAGCACAGATCGTAGCAGCACAGATCATCTGTAGCAACACCGTAAAAGTAGTTAAAGCACCAGCAAGGCCCACAAAGTCTAGCAATAGTGTTTTTGCTGAGGGAAGTCTTCAGACCCTTCTGAGTGCTTCTTATACCCACTAGTTATTTTCAAGCTTTCTATTTTCTTCTAAATAAACATACTTATAGTGAAAGTAAAGTGAAAGTGACTATTTGTCATAGTGCATGCTCTGCATTTAACCCATACACAGCAGCAGGGGGGCAGCCGGAGAGCAGTGATCCGGATGGTGCCTTGCTCAAGGGTACCTCAGAGGAATCTTCTGGTCTGGAATTCATACCCAAAACCTTCTGATCCTGGGACCTAGTACCCAAATACTTGGGCACTGCTGCCCCGGAATGAAAAAAGTGTAAAAAGAAGATATGCTTAGTTTTAGACATTAATGCTGTTCTTATGGAAATTGCACCACAAGTCATTTTAAGCATTGCCATCAGTTTGGTTAGACAGCAAGTAGTAATTCTGGTGACAGAGAAATATCAAAGACTTAAAAAAATCCCTACTAGTACAACCCTCTCAATGATAAGCACATGGAAAGTTCATGTCTCTCACATAAGCCTTTCAGATTAATGATAAGGAAGGTAAAAAGAGAGCCAGTGGTCACTTGAAGGAAAACATCAAAGTAGCAGCACTGCACCATCATTTCTGTTTCTAAAGTACAGAGTTGAGCATGTCACATTTGCACATTAGCATTAGACAAGCCTGCTATTCTGAAATAACAGGCTCTAGCCAGAACCCTTATAATTACTACATATTATCATAATATATAATTCAAACAACCTCATACCCACAATGAATTAGAGAGGCCATGAGGGGATGCTACTGCTGACAGTACAGAGGCAATATTAGTGATGGAAATGCGAACAAAATCATCTATAGGGAGACATTACCAAAGCTTTATTTTAAAACGAAAGGAATTTAAAACTAAAAAGTTTCAAATATATATATATGTATAGATGTGTTGTGCTACTGTTACTGTTACTACTGTTGGCATCTGAATATATTTTCACTATACATTTCTTTTTAAGACACTTGTTAATTCTGATGGATATGAATGATCTTAGTCATGACAATATGTGTAAATCCAGAATTATCCACTAGTCCCTGAATATTAACAACTAAATACACTCAATGCTTTTGTTACTGTGCCTTTAAGACTGATGTAAAAGACTGGTCTGTGTTTTTCCTCCTTGTAAAAGTGGTCTGAATGGAAATGCAAGGGATAAACTGTTATTTCTGGCTAAAATCCTTAGGGAAATCAGAAAATATACACGTCTGCCTCTCCTTTTGGATGTATAGATTCTAAGAAAGCCTCCAATAATCCATTCGCTTCCCAACAGTCAACAAAACAACATGCAATCGTTTTCCCTCACTCTTCAATAAGTCTTCTGCCAATAGCCTGCAGGGACGACATTCCTCATCACTGCTCTTGGAACATAGGCAACCATTAGGATCTAAGCAACTCTAAGACCAAACTGTGAGGGCTAAACGACAGTGTTAGAGCTTCTCTAAACTGGTCTTTTGGGCTGGCCCTAGTATGTAATGGTTAGTACCTGCCAAAAGTTCTCCAAAGAAGGACAACCATGACAATGGGTACCCAATGCTTACTGATGTGCATTGAAAGCAATGTCTAATTTGTGTAGCCTGATTCCATAGAATAGCTGCTTTAGCACAAACTGGCAATAAAATGTATGCTGGATATGAAATCAGGACACTTTTATTGCAGCTTACTGTGTATCGGTTTGCGTAGCCCATGCTGACCCCTGTCCACGGACACAAGTGGAACGGGCACTGCTATTAACCTTGATGCCTGACACCTAAGCCTACCTTCCGAGGTGTTGTGGTGTCCACGCCCTGATGTCAGAGCTATTTTGGTGTCATGGGGAACATGTACATAGTATTATGCAGTAAATGCCCAGTAAACACACTTCCTGGTTGTGAAATTACAATCATCATTCAATTAAAAATAGCAAAATAATCTATATGCATTCCATTCTGTCCAGTCAGCAAGGTTCATTTTGAAACTTGAATAGTGTTTTTACATTGCATTAAAGCATTATTGCAAAAGCAAAGATTTATCGAAAAGCAAAGATATTATTCTTTTTTTTATCATATGGGAATTTTCATGCAAGCAAAAATAACACAAAAGAGTGTTTCGCCCGTTCTGTACTGTAATATTCAAACAATTAGAAATGCTGTGTCTCAACACTGGCCATTTGAGACTCTCCAGTTTAATCTCACACAGTCTAATTACGAAAGTCTGAAAAGTCCAGCAGCAGACACCCCTGTGCCGGCTTTAATTAACAGCAGGTTTGAAAGGGGGCTGAAGTGTCAGCTCAATTAACCCTAGCGTCCGCGCCCATCAATATCTGCTGCCAGCCCAACTTGGTAGAAACTTATGCTCACCTTAGGACACTTTGGCTTCCCAAGGGTGTGCAAAATACAAGAAAAGCAATTAGCAACACTTTAAAAAAGCCCTGCTCACGTGAAGGTCAATTACACATTCACAATACACTCTAATTAGGCAGGAGGGGGAACGGCCATGCACGTGTTTGTCTTGTTTTACTTTTCTTTTTTTTTTTTTCGTTTTTTGCCTTGTCGTATATTAATTGCGTTTAAAAGATCAATGCTTTTTAACAATAACTGCCAAGCTGCGAGCTGTTTAGTGTATATAAATCACAGGAGACTTGTCAGGCACTGCAGGTGGGCCTGCCCAGGCCTGTCAATCAAAACACATGTAAATACCTATTTCTGCCACTAAAGTATAAGCATTGTTTCCAAATGTACCCAGAGAGTTCTCCTAATGAGTGAAGTAGGAGAAGAAGAGCCTGTTCTCTTAGCTGCAGATTTCATCTCCATGATGGAGTAACGTGGTGTTGTGAAGGATGTGAACCCTCATCATTTTCTGTTTCTTTATGACAATGAAATGTTTTTCTTAATATCTGGTTTACAGACAAATCACTCAATGATGGTTACCCATCCTGGGCCACATGCAGCGAAACAAAAGTGGTGAAACTAAAAAAAGTTCTCATTCGTCTACAAGCCACATTTTCTAATAGTAATATGTCTTAACATGACCTTTCGCAAATTGTAGATGGCCAGCTACATGGTAATATTTATGTAGAAATATAGAATATCACCTCAGTCAGCTTTCAAGCAGCACTATATATGTCCTGTCCTGTACTGACAGGTCTGCACCACCTTAATGAAAAGCTGGATTTGAGAGATGTTTTGAGGATACATTTTTTAAGAAATTTAAGGATGAACATTGATTTCTTGTCTCTGTTAGCTATTAGCCTAAACGAAGTTTTTAAAAGCACAGTTTGGATTCCAGGTGTTAATAAGATTGTTTGGTAAAGACTTACTTTAGAGCCAATGTGAATACAGTTGGGCAAGTGAAAGTGACAACCCTTGTCATTGCAAGGTCACAGCCCAGCAGACAGTGAACCACAACGAAATTGGACCTCTGCATTTAACCCATGCACTCAAACACCATGAAGCAGTGGGCAGCTATTGAAAGCGCCCGGGGAGCAGTGACGGGGACGGCACTATGGGGAAGGGGTTCGAACCCCTGCTCCTCCGATCATGCGGCCAGCGCCATAACCACTAGGCCACCGCTGCCCTGCAAATCCACTTTTCTAGAATCCAATTTTTTTAAATAGTAATAAAAAACAGTACTTTTATAGTAGATAAAAGGAAAACTTTTACATTTTCTGGGGGCTGAAAAATGCATTGATTGCACTGATAGCTTTTCTTCTTCTTCTTCTTCTTCCTCTTACAGCTGCTCCTGTTTAGGGGTCGCCACAGCCGATCCTCCATTTCCATTTTCCTCTGCATCTTCCTCCTTCAAACCAACCATCTGCATGTCCTCTCTCACCACGTCCATAAACCTCCTCTTTGGTCTTCCTCTTTTCCTCTTTTCTGGTAGCTCCATCTTCAACATCCTCCTCCCAATTTAATCCTATACAAATTTCTAATCCTGTCCATCCTCGTCACACCCAATGAAAATCTCAGCATCTTTAACTCTGTAATCTCCAGACAGCTACTGATCTCTTTATGTTTCTTGGTTTGTTTGTCTGTCTGTTTTTTATGCTACAAAGAATGACTGCCCGGGCAATGTAAATCACAAGACCACAAACAAAACTCCTTCACATCATATATTTCAGCTGGACAATCAGTTTTGATGAGATACTTCATTGAAATTTCTTCCTTCATTAAGATCCTGCTGTATCCCTTTATGGTCTCACAGATCTCTATTCATTCTCCTTCTCATGTTTCTCTTATTTTCACAGTCACCTTCTCATCGTTCTAGCTTTCTCTCCAACTTTCCTTTAGGTCAAGCTGTAGTTATTAGAGGACCTCTGGAAAAAAAAAGTGACTGTCACCCCTTGCTCCTTGCTGACTCTCTATCTACCCTGATATGAGCTGGAGTGGTGTTCGAGATCCATAACGAATGAAGCATCAGCTCTCTCCAATGCGTTTGTGGCTGAATGCAATCAGAGCATCACAGCAGTGTTCCGGCATCTACTGTGGAGGCTGTTGCTGCAGAAAGGGGTAAAAACTCACTTTTGAAACCTATGTATTTAGAAAAAATGCAGGTTGCAGGATGACTGTCCACACATTTCTGGACATGTGGTGTATAAATAGACAGAGATGTGATTTTATTGCATTTGGGTTTGTATTTATTCATCAAAATAATGTTATATTTAGAAATGCCTGCAAAGACAAGCAGTAAACATAATTTCTACATGGTCAGGAAGTGTTATGATTGGGAGGTTCTGAGACTTGTAGACGACATGTGTGTGTGTGTGTGTGTGTGGGTAAACACACGCACAGGCCAGATTGCCTGTGCTAGAGGGAGGCTCTGACTTATAAATGATGCCGTATATTGTTTAGAGCCAAGGCTTCAAAATTGTCTCCACTTTCGGGCAGCAGACTACAGAAGCCATTTTGGCATTCCTTGCCAGTCTAAAAGGACCACCAGGCTTCTCTAACGAAGGAACCCACATCATTCAAGTCACCTGAGCCTGCGATGTTTCTCTGTTTTTTCTGTAATTCATTTAACTAGCCTTTCTTTTTGGTGTGCACACTCAATATTTCATACCTTTCACCCTCCTGTTAATCTTTAATGACCTGTCCTACTTCACTCTCTGGTACTTTCTTCTTGCTCTGTGCCTATGCACGTGCACATCTGAGCACTGGAACTTGTCCCAAACTAAGGTCATGTGATAGAGCATCCCATTCCCCATTTAAGGTTTACATACTTCCCAGGTGGACGCTGACACCCAAAAGCCCTTGGGAAAAGACAGGATCAGTTTGCTTCCTCTGTAACTGAAGCAAAGCACCGGCAAAATATTTAGAGATCTTGAGGCTTATTGAATGACCTGATCAATACGTGTTGGGCAAAACAAAAACAGAAATCAGAAGCAGAAGAAAGAGTTTAGACACCTGAAAGCCAACTGTTTATAATCGGTTTTTCTCTTTGGCCCCTTAAGACTTATTTGACAACTGAATAATTCAACATCCACTACGTAGCATAAAAATGAGGAGGGCCTTGAAGAAGCCTTGGCATCTCCACCAGCAATAAAGTGAAAAGGAAAGTGACTATTGGGAAGCATGCAAAATGCTTCCTCTGCATTTAGCCTGAGGAGGAGTGATGAGGTTCATAGAAAACCACTATTCTTATGCAACGACTCAATGTGTGAGGATAGAGGCATGCTGTTTGCATGGAGTTTCTATTAGAGGAAGCAAACTTTGGACATTAAACACACCACATTTAAAGATAATGGGAAAACTGACTAAATTAGATTGTGTGTCTTTTTGTTAAGGTCACATAGAGAAAACTAGTGGTCAGCTTTAATAAAATGACTCCAATTAATCCTTTTCAGCCTTCGAATTTATTGCCGTTAAGAAATCCACAGAGCATTTAAAGAGGAAGGAGAGAGAGGGAGAGAGAGAGAGAGAGAAACCCAGAGCTGTTGCAGTTCATCACTGGTATCAGTGTTCACCAGCGTATTGATAAACATAAAGCTGAGAATTGATTTTAAGGATTGATTTTTTACGAGTGCTTTTATCCGTGGAGACACTAACAGGCTGATGAGAAACACTGGAGGATTATGGATCAGCTCCTATGGGATTTCATTCACAAAGGTGAAGAAGTTCTTTCATGTTTCAGATGCTTAACTGTACCTGTGTACTGTCTTTCCAAGTACCTGTGATTTGAGATCTGGCAAAGCTGAATTTGGGAAAAATGTTCCGGAACACTGCGAATAGAAACAGGATGAATAGGAGGGATGTAATTTCATAGCCTCCCACGGTGGCTGAGTGAGCCTAGCCTTTAAAATGTAGCTTTAGTTCCATCTGAACGAAGGAAAACATGGCACAGTGCCAAATGCAGCCCTGATTTCTTTTCTGTGGTGGAACTGCGGCATAACTCTGCTGCTGTACCAACTGTCTGAAGTAGGGTCCTCCATTTAGGGCCTAGAAGGGCACATGCCAGCAGACATTTGTATAGTCCCTCTTCTAACACAGATTTCGACTCATTAAGACTTATGTTGATGAGTTTAAGTAATTCTCAGGCCAAAATTATATTAACATTTGCACAATCTTCCTTAAGACATCATCTAAGACATGTTTGCTTAATGAAATGTGCTTCTTTAAGGCTGCACTAAAGCTTTAGAGCTAATGTTAATGCATTATGTCAGTTCTTGAAGCTGATGTGTTAAAAGTTGGAGAAAGATGAAAATCAGAAGGTTCTAAATGACTTTTCAGGGCCAAATTGTGATGACTAGGCAAGTGGATCAGATTTCTCTAAAACAACAGTTTTGTTTTTTTTTTGATGTTCATTGGATAATTCCTTCTAAAAGCTGTCCAAAGAAGGACAACCATTGAACCATTGAGCATCAAGATCCCTGGCAGTCAAGACTCACTGATGCGTGTGGGCTAGCCCTTCTGGTCTGATCCCACAGAGGAGTTGCTGCTGCACAAATGACTAAAAAAGCTTCATACTGGCTGTTATAGTCAGATTGCAGTGTATTGCACTGTGTTCATTTGGCTGTTTTGACCAGCATCCAAGTGCAGAGCTGGCCTTTGGAGCAAAGTGGAAAATAATCTGGCCAACTCTGACTGTCCATTGAAATCATGTACCTGGACAAGATATGGGACCAGGAAGAAAACAAATCGCCTTTCGCCCTGTAAGAGCTGGGATAGGCACCCCACAACCCTAATTAGGACAAGTGGCTCTGAAAATGAGTGAGTGAGCATACCACCTTGTTAACTGTAGCCTAGTTAGCACAGTAGGTAGCAGGTCAGTCTCAGTCTGAAGTTTGTGAGCTTGATCCTCACATGGAGCAACTGTTCCTTTGGGGGGTGGTGGTGGCCTAGTGTTTAGGAACTAGGCCCCAGGATTAAAAGGTCATGGGTTTGAATCCTAGAACAGTAGATTCTGCTGGAAATAGCTACATTTAGCTGACGCTCTTATCCAGAGCAATTTCCATTTCTTAACTGCAGGGACAGTCCCCCTGGAGCAACTTGGGGTTAAGGGTTTTGCCCAGGAAAACCAAAGATGGTAGTGGTGGGATTCAAACCTGCAACCTCTCAATCTGTAAGCAAGTATCCTACCACTAGACCACCAGCACTCCCAGCCCACAGTGTGTACGGGTTAAATGCAGAGAATGCATTTCATTGTGCTTCACAATCACCAATTGTCACTTTCACTCAACTGACAATTAATTTGAGGCACTAAATTATATCTTTAAACCAAGTAAGCTTGAGCCAAACCCTGCAGGGCTGTGGTCCTGAACTGCAACTCTGTTGGCCCAAAGCCTTTGTTGACTTCCATGAATTTTGACCAAAACTAAAAGGTCCTTTTGTGATAGACTTTACTTAGAACATTTTTTCACACTGTTAGAAAGATGAACTGCAGGCCGTGTCTACTGAAAATCAGGCAGAGAAATCAATAAACCATGTTTCAGTATCAATAATACATTTTTATTTTCTGCACTGAATAAAGAATTGCTGGTTCTTGCAAATTCAAACGGTCAAATTTCTCCTTTTACCTCTCAGAGGGTCTTCATTCAACATCATTAGCCTGTCAAATAGGTTCCCTGAGTTTGTCCGTTTTTATTCCTCCTGAAGAGGTGATCGATGGCTGAAGTTGCTGACAGAAAGAGTTATGAGAAAATAACTACATATGGAAACAAAACTTTTTACTGACACAGTAAAAACTTAACAGTTAAACCTACAAAAAAAATTGTCATTTAGAGTCTCTAAAAGGATTATCAGTGCTTTACCAGTGTGAAAATTAAAATAAAAAATGATCAAAGATCTAAGTCAGCGAGAAAGCCTTTGTATATATTTTTTTTTAAGTGGAGGTCAGGTTCCCCAAAGTGTTCTTTTAGGATGTTTACATTAACGGCATTTAGCAGATGCTCTTATCCAGAGTGGCTTTCATGTCCTAATTACAGGGACAGTCCCCCTGGAACAACTCAGGGTTAAGGGTCCTGCTCAGGGACCCAGTGGTGGTAGTGCTAGAGGTGGGATTCGAACCTGGTACCTCTTGAGCCATTGGTCCATAGGCAAGTACCCTTCGACTAAACCACCACCACGCTGCCCGCCACGTTTAGTTACTTCCAGTCACACATGACCAGGCTTATGTATCTATGTATGAGGTGAGACTGAATCTGAAAGGCTCATTAATATTTCAAAAGCATGAAGTCAAAAATAATGTAAATCGTTTGTAGCGTATGGTTGAAAAGCCTTTCTCCTCAGGTTGTTCTGACTACAGGCAGCATGGTGGCTTAGGCACCTGACAGCGAGAAAAGCTCTGGAGTCTAATTCACAGCCGGGGCAGTTTGAGGCCTTTCTATGTGGAGTTTGCATGTTCTCTCCGTGTCTGTGTTGGTTTCATCCAGGAGCTCTGCTGTTTAGCAGATGCAGGTTAGGTGGATTGAAGACTGGAGTCCGTGCCCTGCAGTGAACTGACGACCTTTCCTGGGTGTTTTGCCCCGTGAGAGCCGGGATAGGCTCCAGCCTCACCCACGACCCTAATTAGGACAAACGGCTAAGAAAATGTTCTGACTACTGTACATGCATCCACAAGAGCAGACCTTTAGCAGCAAGCGGATTGGCTCTAACTAAAGGATGGGGTCTCCCTCATAAACATACACAAATGTTAAGGATCATTTGTTTTGTTTACTAGCAAGTTTTTTTCTTTTGTGCCTTCTGTGAAAACACCTGCCCTGTGTGCATCTCATAAATGACTGGAGCTTGGGCCCACTTCCTGCAAGAGTGACAAATGTGACAAACGACATGACAACCAGGATCAAAAACTGGCCAAATTAAAAGGCTGTTCAATGACTCATGTAATTTGTTTACATGGCTCTGCAGTAATGGGCAATTCTGCAGAGAGTGGGGGCTTCTAAGAAAAATAACTGCAGAAGGAGGGTAAAGAAAGACAATTGCAAGAAAAAGTGTGAATTTAGCAGGCCAGTATTCATAAAAGCACTCAAATAGTGATGCTGCATTGCCACTAGTGCAACTTCATTCATCAATGCTCGCAAAGATCTAGTACAACTAGAGCTCACCATGAATGAATTGTGTTTGTTGGCTTAAAAAAAAAAAAAAAAGCCCCTCACCAAATTAGTTTCCAGTCTTTATTTATTGATGCTGCAAGAAGTCAAGGGAGATCTGTTCGCTGGGCATGATAGGTGACAAACACTGATAGATAGATAAATAAATAGAAAGAAAAGCAAGGGGATTTAGAAGGATTACTGTCGTCTTGCTTAAGGTAATTAGTTCGTAATGGTGCCCGTGTTTAGAATAGGTGAAATGGCAGCAGTATAAAATTAAAAGGCAAAGAAAACGCAAGTACATTTTCAAAGAGATGGACACGAAAGAATTACTAATGATAAGTTCATGTTGAACGACTCATCACAAGTAAAAAGAGCTGGTCATTTCGCCGTTCACCATAATACAGTATAAATAATGATGTCTGATCGATGTCAGATGAACGCTTTCAGTAAGATTCCTATTTTAATTAGTGTCCAAGCAAGGAATTTAAGATACATACTATATAACATGCTCATGATTATTTATAAATAGTATCAAATCAAAATACAGAGGAAAAAGTTCAAAGACATGAAACCCCCGCCCAAAAAAAAAAAAAAAAAAAAAAAAAAAAACAGCCAGTAAAAACATGATAGATTAGCAACTGCCCAAATGTGAACACCACCACCAAGCCAACAGACAAACCTGTCTGGCCTGAAGACACAGTTAATATATTTCCTGCTAGACACTATACACCTCCCACTTGCCTCACTGGAGCCACTACAAAGGCTATGTGGGCATAATGTGAATCATAAAAACCAATCCATTGTCAGTATGGGGAACGAGTAACAAACAGGAGCAAGCCATGTTCCACCCACAACAGCATCCTTTCATAGCAACCATTTTGAAGCTGGACAGTCTTAAATGAACGCTACCTCATTGATTAACTCAAAATACAGCAAACACTGAAAGAACATTTCAAATGATGCAACAAAATATAGACCAGGTGGATCCAAACAGTGGTCGGTCTAATTGCATCACATTGCCATTTTCCTAGTTTTGAGGACCTACAACAACTCAAGATTATAATTTTAAATTGGAATATATATTGAGATTAAGCCCTGAACTACATTAGTTTTACTTTTTTAAATAGTTTACATTCTGTCCTTGCAAGAGCTGCTGTGAAAGAACACATTTGGTGGGCGAGCACAGGCAGGTCAGTTACAGATGAGCATTCATACACATAGAAACGGTTAGCCTGCACACATACGCAGGAAATATCAAGACAGATTCTTGGTTTTAAGAGCGTACGGTTGAGCTCAGCTCAAACTATAGTGTCTCAAAAATTCAAGAAAACTCCAAGAAGTCCTCCAAATGTTCTCAAAGAACAGGTGCAATTGAAATGTTCCGCTCCTTTACATTGGGATTTCTTCTTACGTGTGTAACAGAGGAATGGCATGACATTCAAGTGTGAGAGAGGCTGCAGACAAAAATGGGCTGAAACTGACTTAATAGGCTGGAGAAGGGATGAAATGAACCACAATAAATTGGCAGAGAGAAATAGAAGGGGAGAGAAAAAGAATAGTGGCCATGGCTGACAAAGTGAGGCCATGGGGTGCTTTTATTTCATAGCAGTTCTCTGAGCAGTCGTGTGCGAAATGCTCAATTATCAGCCTCCAAAAAACTTTGTTTCATTTGTTGCCATGATGAACTTGGCCAAACTCATCCCACTTAATGAGCTTGACTCCATCCTCCTCCACAACCACTGCAGCCCAAGAAGCACATCTCCTTATGAGACCCTCACTTCATAAGACTAGGTTCAATCTTACCTAGAGCTCAAACTTCAATTGCAAGAAATGAATAAATTACTATTTATCTTTTTCATATTTACACTTAGTCAAATTTATGAACAAGTAAAAAAAAAAAAGAAAAAGAAAGGAAATGATGCAGACAGACAGGACAATCTGAGGCAAACACTAAAAGCTGTGAGGGAGCTGGTAGTGACTGCCGCCTCTCTTCTAGTGGGTGGAGGGAAATGGGCTCCTTCATGGTCAAAAATAAACAAAGACGGTCAAAAATACATCATGTAGCTAAAAACAATATTAAAAGCCATGCTGGAGCCTGCATTTTGTCTGTAATTTTGCTCTGTGGGACTGCACCATTCCTCTCCCAGCATGATGGATCTAGGACGCAAAGCAATCTGAGACAGCTAGCAAGTGACCATCCTGCACTTGTAGCACTGGGGAAAGAAAAAACAAAAAACAAAAAAACAAAAACACCAGAGTGTTACAGTGTAATTACATTCAGTAGTACAGGACTGGCGAATGGACATCCTTCTCCTCCTCTTGGTCTATATGAGGTTCTACCCATATATCCACTTTGTGTGTTACGTAGGTGCAACATTCTCTTTGCAGCCATGAAAATGTTAAGGAAGGAGAGCTTTGACCAAGAGGTTGAGCATGGTGATCAGTTTTAGCCTGTGGACTTGGGACCTTCTGCAGGAAAGGTGTCTTTACTCAAACGCACAATCTCCTGAGACAAGACCTCCAGATCCTGCAAAGTAAAAAACAAAGAGCTCATACAGGTCCTGTTAAAACTGCACATTGAAGCAGGAAATTATGCTTTGTGAGGTAGGTTGTAGCATGAGCATCTCATTAAATGTTCTGTTTATAGCCCAGTTCTTCCTTCACAGAGGGCCACACCTATTCACGATTTTGTTGACAGGACAAATAGTGCTCTCCAACAAACCAAAAGCAATGTAATGTTCTAAAATATAATATTAAATACATTCGGTTCTATGCTCTTGCAATAACACCATTTTACAAGCCCCTCCCCTCACAATGTTCTAAAAGGTTCTTGCTCAATAACACCATTCCAGAGTTATCTTCCCCATTCACATTTATCAGGAATGTTCTCCCTCAGTTCAGGTGGCTTAGTGGTTAGGGACTAGGTCCCAGGATCAAAAGCTCATGGGTTCGAATCCAAGACCAGTAGGTTGCCCTGAGGTACCCTTGAGCAAGGTACCGTCCTCACCACTGCTCACCGGGCACTTTCAATAGCTGCCCTCTGCTGCACATTTGGGTGTATGCAAAAAATGCAGATGTGTAATTTTGTTGTGGTTCAAATACAAAGATGAGAATAGTCACTTTCACTTCACACTGTTCCAGACTCACAAGATCATTACACGATGGTCTCCTCCATTCAAAGCATTATAAAATTCTTGCCAGTGGCTCACTGGTAGTCGTTTCTAATTCGACACAGCATTAAGCCAACTATCTACATTAGAGGTGTTTGAAGAATGATGGAGCCATGTTCCATATGTTAAGGGTGTAAGTCCTGCGTTAACATTACTTATGTTCTCAAATTCTTAAAAGCTCAGTATTTGTAGTTTAGTTCAACAGAGAAAACCAGTAATCCTGTAGTTTCCTACGGCAGAGTTCACACTCAGGAAATGAAACTCTTTCCTTACACACATACAGGTAAGGAGGTAACTTCTCTCCATGTCTCACTCTCATTCACACACAAACACACAGCAGCGCTCCATCTGCTGCATGCTCATTTCGAATGCTATCAAATATTAAGCGAGCCGTTTGTTTCTGGGCTGGAGGCCCCAACTGGCAGCAAATATGCATGAGGCTGCTGCAGCTGGAGCTGCTGGCTAAGCCAGGGTGGAACGCTCCAACAATGAAGTACACCTCAGCAGGTGGCAGCCATTTTAGTCTGGTTGTGCTATTGGCCTCTGGGTAGGATTCTACAGTCAAGTGTGTGTGTGTGTGTGTGTGTGTGTGTGTGTGTGTGTGTGTGTGTATGTTGGGGGGGAGACTAGGTTCATAGAGAAAGACAAAGTGAAAAAGTGAAAGTGAAAATTTGTCATTGTGAGGACACAGCACGAGGTGAACCACAACAAAATGCAACCTCTGCATTCAACCTAAACATACACTGTGCAGCAGTGGGCAGCCATAATCTGTACCCACGGAGCAGTGAAGGGGACGGTACCATGCTCATGGGTACCACAGTGCAACTAGTCTGGGATTTGAACACCACAATCTTCTGATCCTTGGACCAACTCCATAACCACTAGGTTAGATAAAGCCTAGATAAAGCAAAAACATGATTATATATCTGAGTAAGGATAACCCAACTGAAGCGTATTGTGGGTAGACACTCCTTCTTTAAAATCAAAAAACAGTTTTAGAACAGTTTTATCATATAACTTAATTACAGAAAACAGTAACTGCATAGTGACAAACAGCTGGTAAGAATTCAGCCCATCACTTGGTTATTTTACTACTGTATTTTTACCAACTGTTAAACTTTCCCTTCTGTTTCAACCTGAAATCGAAAAAAAAAAAAAAATGGCATGCATAACCTTGTTAGTTCATGTCAAAGTTCATATTAACCACATAAGCACCGTGCAGCAATAGGCCAGGAAAATGTTTAGCACGCTTTTCAATGACCTCATTTAATAGACTCAAGTTCCCAAATTCAAATTTTACTTGAAAAGCTGAAACAGAATTGAAGACATACCGTTTTCTGATTAACACTGACTGTAAACGGTTGCTTGCAAATGTTACATTACAAAAAGCGTACTCGGTTTCAACTTAAACCTCAGAATGAAAAAAATGATTACAAATGAAATATCAGTTTTAAACTATACAAAATACCTCAATTATTTCTGTACAATAAGCTGTATTTACACAAAGTAAACAGATATATGAAACTTCCGTATTCCTCTCGTAATAAAAACAGCGCTTGCTGGTCATGAAAGACTGATGGATACCTAAAAGAAGTGCAGGATTATTAAAGAAGTGTTTGTTGGACTGCAGTTTTCACCTGCAGTTTCTGCTTTCTTTAATGATGTCAACTTGACCTGCCACAAGGCAATGGCATATAGTGAACAGCAGTCAACCCAGACCTCTTCTCACCATCACCGAAAACATCACAGACATTTTCTCCACTCTGCTTGTGATGTAGCCAGAGCTCAACAGCAGAAGAGCAAACATCTCATTATCTGCTGCTCAACAGGACACCAAGCTCCTGAGGAAGAATTACTGCAGTGGTTCTAGTTCTGGTCCAGAAGTAACATTGCCCTGTTCTCCATGTCCTAAAACTACCTCAACCAATCAGCTATTTAACAAGCTCTTACTGTGCTGAAGAGTAATATTTAGATAAGGCAGATATTTAGAAGCTTTTTTCACAAAGCTAACACTTCTCAATGGGGGAAAAAAAAAAAAAAAATATGCAGTGATACTAACAAGGTAACCTATACATTTTTCAAGAACCTCAAGATAAAGCAATGTCAACAAAGTTAAAAAGAGATGTAAAAGGAATCTTGCTTAATGTGCTCCAGACACATCACCAATTGGACCATTTAATAGTACATTTTAAGTCAGAGGTCATCTTTTCCTGATTTCCCAGTTCAATGGTTCCTTAGTAATGATAAGGTTGGATAACTTAAGTACTAAGGCTGACTGTTAAATAAATGGTCACTTTCTTTGTCTTGGTCTTCCTTGACATTTAGTGCAACTTATCTGGATAATTGAGGAACCCTGCTTTAGTACTACTGTGATCTTCTGATGTATAGTCCAGGCAGTCATTGCTTTAGCTGATAAAGGCCTCAGTGCAGGTCTAAAACGCTGCAGGGTGACCCTGATGTCCTTTAGGGCAAACTTTCGCAGGAGTACATCTCAGTCCCCTCCTCCTTCTATTTCTTTTTATTCTGCTTCTCTTTCAGTGCTATTTCCTCCTGCCAAGGTTAAAGCTGGGTGTTTGTGTAACCTACAACTCCCTCTGGGCACCAACAACGCCTACACACCACTCTGCCAAAGATCCAGACCGTCTCAGAGCCTTGTACAGCCAAAATAAATAAATAAAAAAATTAAACACCCCCTCAGTGTGGACAAGCAGCTTATCCCATGTCCACGTTCTATAAAACAAACATATACACACACACACACACACAGCATGAATATATATCTCCCTAAACGTGCATACAGTAAGCACTCCTACGCAACATGTATAAAGAAATGCAAATCCATCTCAACACAAGTGGGCAGAAATTACATAAGAACTTTGATACGTGTCATTTTTTGTCATTTTCCCCTCCAAACATTCAGCTTCAGCACAGTTGCTAGTGAATCAGACTGTCTGCGTGCTGCAGTTGAAGCAGCAGGTGTTGAAACTTGCAGTGCAATGTGAGAGGTTAATTGTCATTAGTGAATCTGTGTGATGGTGTAATCCCATCAAACGCATCGCCCGGCAGGCCGCCCGAGGTGCCGTTTCTATTCCTGCGCCCCGAACCGTTTTATCGTTCAAAAACACGCCCACCCGTTGGCTCCCGATGAATAAGCCCCTTTCGGTGAAGTCTGGAGCTGCGTGACAGTGAGCCGCCTCCACACTCGCACACACATGGCCCGGCACCCTGTCAGGAGTCAGCACTGTCACACAATCCTCCTCCAACATGCTTATGGCTTATGCTGCTTATTAAGCAGCACTATGGGATCCATGGAGTCATGTTGGCTAAGCTTCAGTCCTCCTTGACCCACCTGACCCCCTCCTTACTTAACATGAATCAGCTTTTAAAGGAATACTCCAACCTACAACCTAATCTCCATCCACCACGTGTGTACAGGGCAATAATTCGATGCGCATTTCAAGCAAAAGTGCAAGGTTTAACTTAAAATATAGATAATAATAATAATAATATAGAAAATAAAAATAGAGTAATATATGGATAAAATGAGGCCACATTTATGTTTTATTTCTTTTTCAATATGTTAAGGTTCAAGTGACTGTGCATTCAAATGTGCAGAAAAGTGTTCTCTGTAGTGGATGTACACTTATGCTCACAAGAAAGCCAACAAGTAAACCAATACAAGATCTTAGAATGAGTCAGAGTGGAGAGAAAGTTTTACCAAAGTTGTTCTTGTGTTTTCTCCAACTACTGAACAAAGGGGCAACACAAAAAAGCTGCTCCGGTTATTTTCCGCTTTTTCTCCAAGGTTTTCTGTATCTATAGGGATCAGGTGGAGCCTGTGAAAACTTCACCCACGTGTTTCACTTGAAAACTAGTCCCATCTCTGGAAGAACGACTTGCACAGATTTCCAGTTGAAAATACAAATACATCAATAATCCACAAGTCATTTCACACATTTTTGTCAGCATCTACTGTAAATGTCCTAAATCAGCAGGTTTTCTGTCAAGTTTTAACACTTAAAGCTCTGTTTGCAGTAGTAATCTAATGTATGCCTACTAGGTTGAAAAAACTGGAACATTCCTTGAACAGTTAACTTTTTTTGGTTGTTTTTCTTGCATGCTGTCTGCAAAAATCTTTTCAAATGGTCAGTGTAGCTAAATCTAGAAAAAATAATCCCTTTCACTGCTGGACCCGTGATTCCCAGGTCTGGTCCAAGAGGAAGCCTGCCCTGCACGTTTGAGTTTTTGTTCCCACCTTCAGAGGGTTTGCTGAGGCAGGGCAAGATGCCCCCAGGACCAGGGATAAGAAGAACTGACTATTTTTCTTATTTTCTCTGAAAATAATCAAAACTGTCCGATGCTCAATAAAATCTACCTCCTCCCAACATACCTTCTGGAGGTGCATGTTCTTTGTCAGTTGCTCTTCCAGCATATTTTGCAACTTCTTGTTCATCTCCCGAAGGTTCTCATCTCCAGGCTTGACCAGGTCCCGCAACACCGAACTGAGACCACCTCTCTCTGTCTGGTGACCAGCTGCTGCCCCTCCACCATCTGAAAGAAAGAGTATGATATGACAACTATGGAAATGATCTAGATTTGGAACATTTTTACCAATGATATTAGCCAATACAGCAACATGTGATGCCAAACAGTGTAATAAAAATGGCTGCAGTATCAAAAAAATTCTCCAGCACAATTTCTCTCTTTGTATCAGCAAATTATGTTTTTAGGAAAAGCAATTATTCATTTTAAAAGCAATCTTATTTAGAAAGACTTGATCAAGTAATTTGGAAATGTTTCTATGGGTCCATTCATTAGGAACTGTAAACTAAATGAGAATATAAGATTCTGTTCCAATAGAAATTATATATTGGGATAAAAATAAACACCACAGCATCCATTTTGTGAAGCTGTCAAAAATTTACATAGTAAAACCAAAGAACTGGGTCTCTTCTGCCTCAGTCAGATGGTTTAGAAACTAATTAAGAAGCTAATATTTTCATCTCGGCACTGCTGACTCAAACCAATGTCAGAGTAAACCACACTATGAAGCAAAGCAGACCACTGAGAAAATGCTACCAAAACATACATCTAATGAGAATGTTACTGGACTCTAAAAGGAAATAATGGATTTGAACTGGAATCCCTTGACAAATTCACAAAGCAGAAACTTGTGGTACAGACCACAGACAAGAGATATATTACACATATAGTCTTTGGGTCAGGTGAGCCTAGACTGTTTGTCCTTCTTTGAAAAAGTTCAGCCCACTGGAGACACGTGCAGAACTGCATTAAACCAAATGAACATTTACCATTAGCGCAAGACACAATGCAGCACACTGCAACAGCACCAATGAGATCACTGCTTGAAAAGCAATAGAGGAAAAATTCAGAATGTGAAATATGGAGGGGTATAACTTTGAATGCAAAATGCCCTCCTTTTAACTTATGTAATAATTATGCAAATCATGTTTAAAGAGCAGGGGCCAAAAACAAGCATGAATAAAGATGCTTCTGCAAATGTTCTCTCCAGGACAAAAGCAGGGAACCATTAGTGTGTGATATAAGATGAGAGAGAGTACAGAGAGGACATTAAGCTCCAGTTTCTTTAACCTCTAACACACCAACACCAGAGAGAGGCTCACCATTGCACCAGCCACATCAATAAACCATTCAACATCAATTAAAAAACAGTAAGTGTGTGTGGCCTTGTAAATGGGGGAGGGGATAAAGGATGATAAAGGAATAAAAGGGAAAATAGGCACAGGACAAAGAGACAAAGTGAGATACAAAAGAATAAAGAACAGAATCAAATGAAAGAGCAGCTCAATGAGGCTTGCTGGCTGAACCCACTACCTGGCAGGTTCTTGAAGGGAGAAGCGGCACAGAGGCCACACATGGGTCTAGGGCTGTAACAAAATGAAAGGCAGGGGCGTAGGTGGCGAGTTGTGGAGGACAGCTCCTCTGTTAATGAGCTAAACGATACAGCAGGGACAGCTCTTTAACAACAGCGCTCATGAATGGCAGGGCTTCAGGTAAACCAACAGATCCTCTGGTGGAGTTTCACTGAAGAGGGCTGGAGAAGTGAACTGTGAAGCACTTGCCAAGCATGTCAAGGGTAAACGCCATCAGTTCGATTGGGCTGCGTCTCTCTCAAATATCACTCTATCTGGGAGAGATTCAAGGTCAACTTGAGACATTGGGACTGCACAGTGCTGGCCAAGTCACTGCCATAACTAACAGTGTACTTACAGGCCTTTGGTTCAAATACGCATGCACTATGGTAAACTTCCCTCGTGTATGTCTCAAAAGAAGTAGAAGGAAATACTGTGATTAATCAAACTTACTTTTAAGTGTGGAGAAATACACATAAAGCACCAAGCTAACAAAAAGCAATAATGTAGCTACAACCACACATGAGATGAAACTACAGACTGTAGACAGGATGCAAGTTTATACATTTGGGATCATTTGATCATGACTTTTGACAAGTTCAGATTTATCCACATCAAACCATCAGATTAATCAAAGATTGAGATTAACAAAGTAAGAAGCTGCGGCTCTCTTATTGTAGTTGCGGCAGCATTCTAGTTGCCCTGAACAATTTACCTCACAGAGTGTCCAAAACCAAATTGATCAAATCTATAGTTGGCTGATTAAAAATCACGCATCCCCCTTCCTAACACACAGCCAATAGCTGGAGCCTGCAGCCACTCGCTGGTCAACAATAAGAATAGTAATCAGAGATCATTCTATGGAAATCATTCAAACGAGGCTAATCTTTTCACCCCACTCATTTATGTAAAAGATAATGCGTTGCATGAAAAACAGGCAAATAAATCAAATTCAATTGTTACTTAAAAAAAGATTAACTGCAAATGTTATTTGTTGGCCAAACATATGTCCTGTATCTCATTTTGTGGATGGTTCAATGCATTATCTTGAAAAACTCATTAGCAGATGTCAGTGCCATGATCGGAAAAATGTTCATTTTCTGTACGTCAGACTGGATCTAATACAAGGAGTCGGAATTTTATGTATAAAGTGCAGAACATCTTTTTTCCATTACAAAAATTTAGAAATTAATTGTTACTGGGAATTGCACCAAGACAAAAGTTTGCCAACTCATGCCCATTTCATCTTGAGGAAGTAGTCCGAGGGCAGCATCCAGATTCAGTAGAGTAGAACTTGAAGACTGAAGGACTATAGCACACTTAAAAAAGCTGAAAAAGTACTGCAAGTCTCTTTGCACCTCGAGCTCACAGCAGGGAAATATTATGTAGTAAGTGACAGGTCATTGTTAATGGAGACATTAACCTCAGCCCAGATGCAGACTCAACCTTTGAGTGTTTTGCGTGCAGTGTTTGAGGCTATGCCTGACATTTCCCTCACCCTAGAAGGGCGACAGTAAACAGCACAAGGAGCCAGCCACCTATTTGCTCTCCGTCACAATCCTAGCAGGGGGCGAGCCATGCCAGCTCTGAAACTTTCAAAAAAGAAAGAGGGGTGGCAAGGAAGGTACCTAATGAAGGCGAGTGGATGTAAATGCAGCCTAGAAAACATTTAAAGCAGGAAGTTCAATTTTGCTCTAAAAGTTGAGAGGAAAAAAAAAAAAAAAAATCAGCAGCCTTAAAATACTTCTTTACTCCTTTTTTAAATATACAGTCCCCTCAACAATCGATCGGTTTCGATTTCTTCCGGTCATCTGCATTTTCCTTCTTCAAACAGACCACCTGCATGTCCTCTCTCACCACATCCACAAACCTCCTCTTTGGTCTTCCTCTATCTGGCAACGGTGCTTCTCTAACTTGGTCTTCAAAACGTCTAACCTGAGCTGTCCCTCTAATATACTCATTTCTAATCCTGCCCATGCTGCTAAAAGGGTTTTCAGTGTCATTTCAGCACTAAAAACTGTATCAGCTCTTGTGATTAAACCTAGACATTTGACCATTAATTACACAATTATCTAATGTAAATAAATAATTACTTTTTAAAAATAAATAAATTAATTAAATAAATAAATAAAATCTAAAGACACGTGCACAGCTTCTAAATGTGCATATTTTCAGTGTTGTGTGTCAGCAAGCAATCAGGCCAGCATGAAAAAAAACCTTTGGGCCATGAGGTCAGAGAGATCCTCACCTCGAAGCAACAACTGCTACATCAATGTCAGCACTAATGACGCCCTCGATGGGAAAAGGCCACACCTGCCTGTAACTTGTAATTCGTATATATTGATCAGCAACATTAATTCTAATTTGCTGCAGTGTGGAGGCAGAGCTCTATTGAAAAGCTTTGATGAATCCACAAAGCAGATTTACAGAGAGGACTCCCTCCTCTAATGGGTGGAAAATGCTGCGGGGATGGGTTTCAGAGACGTGGACCTACGCCAGAATCACTCTTCTGCTTAGTGCCCTGCCACAAGCCAGCAGCAGAACGTTTAACGAAGAAGCCTGGCTACTCAGAGACATCAGATGAAGAGGGGAGACGCTGATGTCATCAAACTCCCAGCTCAGGGGATCCCCAGCCACAGGGATGGCCGGAGAACTGCAGAGGTTTCCTAAGGAAGGAGCAAAAAGTTGAGAGAAGCAGCAGAGCCAAGAAGTTTAAAAGGGAACGTCTGCACCTGCAAAACATGCAGGATATCACAGCCAGGTCACCTGTCTGGGGAGCAGTAACGGGGATGGTACCTTGCTCAAGGGTACTAATAAATAAATAAATAATCATGATATTTTGTATGATCAGTTTCCTAAAACCAGCCACAAAACTGAAAATCTGTGTGATTTAAAAACGTCTTTAGCAATTTTGTTAAACTACACAGGCCCGTGGTGCATTGGCTGGAATAGGGTGAAACACTGAATTTTTTGTTGGCAATTACAGTTTAAAGTCAGTCTCTGGTTAATCTCTACAACACTACTATTCACCTAAACGGGGAAAAAAAAAAAAGAAATGGAGAAATAAACAGATGTGAGTTCTGTGTACATGTTCTTTAAATTTAGTCATTAATTCATTTAATCCTCAGTATCATCAGAAAATCGCAATACTGCCCTGCATCACCCAGCGCAACCTCCAAACCAACAGGAAAACCTCGTCTCCTTCGATTACCTTAAATGAAGCTCTTTGAGACTGAGAGCAGGGGCCAGTTGTTCGGAAGCTTCATTAGGACGCTGCTAAGGCTTTTCCAGCAGGCGATGCTTCCTGACTCACCGGGACGCCTGCTGCCTACGCAACTGACTGCAACCCTGCAGCCTAGTCCCACTGGAGCGAGACAGGTTAAATGGAAAAAGGATTAAGGGGAAACAGGCTATTTCATCTCTACAACTAGGTTCTCGCCTGCTCACTGCTGTGTGTCATCCGCTGTCATGGATCTGAAACGGAGCATGTGCTTTTTGCATCACCTCCAGAGAAGTTTGGTAACAAATAAGAATCCATTCGTGCCTCTATTAGCTGCTACCTAAAATGCAGAAAACCCATGATTGCTGGCTTGCAAATCTCTTTTCCGCTAATTCAGGATTCAGCATGAGAATGCTGATTTAACAGCCATTAAATCCTTGAACAAGTCGTGAAAAAGGAAAGTTGTTCGAAAAGCCTATTTTGTTTCCTCTTTAGCAGCACAGTAGGTGCAATGGTGCAAAGTGAAAGGTTAGCTTACTTCATGCACCAGTGCATGCCCACAACAGGACACGTAAGGGGTGGGGCAGTGGGCCTCCAGACTGCAGTAAGGCTCGAGTGCGCCTTAGAGCTTCACCCTGACTGACTTCACCCGGTCTCCTGCAGGGGAAGAGCACTTAGCAAAGAGGCTGTACTTCTCACACACACACACACACACACATGACTGCAGCGTGTACCTGAATACATGATTAGTCCACTCCCCCTGCAGACATCACTTGTTCAGCACACACACCACCACACAGCCTTCTTACATCATCCAGCACCCGCACTCTTGAACATTCACAAACTATAAATGTTAATCTGTGTTTTTATTAAGAAGCCGGAGAGAACAGCTCCCAGCAGCAGGCAAAACTGAGAATACACCACAGATGTAAAAGCTGACACTATGTGGGTTTCTGGTCAATTGATTACTGCTGTTTATAAAGGGACCATGCTCTAGGTTTTAAGGAGAAAACAGAAGATGAAGATATGGATGCATTGGTACCACCTCGTATACGGCTACCTTGAGCTGAAAGATTGATCATTTCTTTTCTGAATTGACAGCTTGAAAAGTTTCAAGCTGGAAGAGACGCAATTTAAATGGGATCCCACATAATACAACAGGACTTACGTCTCCTCCTTCTTTTTCTTTTGGCTGCTCCCGTTTAGGGGTCGCCACAGCAGATCAACTGTCTCCATTTCTTCCTGTCCTCTGCATCTTTCTTCTTCAAAGTGACCACCTTGTCCCCTCTACTGCTTGTATCCTTCCCACTCCACTTTCCTCCCTTTCATTCACACTCATGTATTCTGTCTTTGTCCTACTCACTTTCATTCCTCTCTAGAGCATATCGTCACCTCTCCAGGTTCGCCTCAAGCTACTCCCTAATCTCGCTACAGATCACATTATCGTCCACTGGGACTCCTGTCTAACCTCGTCCATCAACCTGTTCAACATTATTGCAAACAAGAATGGGCTCAGCGCTGATCCTTGATGTAATCCAACCTCTACCTTGAATGCATACCACACTCCCACTGCAGATCTCACCACTATCACACTGCCCTCATACATATCCTGCTACTCCCACATGCTTCTCTAACACCTGTCTTCCTCATACAAAACCACACCTCCTCTCTAGGCACCCTGTCATATGCTTTCCCCAAGTCCACAAAGGCACAATGCAGCTCCTTCAACCTTTTCCATCAACACCCTCAGAGGAAAAATTGCATTTGTATTGCTCTTTCTCAGTTTGAAACCATACTGCTGTTCACTGATCACCTCCTCTTTTCTTAACATAGCTTCTACTACTCTTTCCCATAATTTCATGCTGTTCAACTTGATCCCTCTATAGTTACTACAGCTCTGCATTCAGCTCTGTTTGTACATTTACATTTACGGCATTTAGCAGACGCTCTTATCCAGAGCGACTTACAACAGTGCTTTATTTCCACAATAGATCATCATCTTGGTAACCAGCACAGATCAGTAACTGCTGATTAGCTAGTACCACCTAAGTAACAGACTAAGAGCCCTTGTAACAAGTATACACCATACACTTTTTTTTTTTTTTTTTTTGAGAGGAGGAGCAGGGGTGGGAGAGTAGGAAAGAGAGTAGAGGTTTTTTAGGAAAGAAAGAGTAAGGGTAGGAGAGTGGATGGTTTGGGAGGGATTAGTCCCTCAGAAATGTTCTTCATGTAGACCCGCTGTCAATACCTGAATTAATCCATAGGCTTTGCGTACAGCATTAGCAAAATAATCTTCATTTTGGAGTGAATCATCACTTGTTGAGCTGATCACACCTGTGTTGGTGTTAAATCACTAATGAGTGGACAGAGCTTATTGCTGAAGCCATCTCTCATTCTGTTAAAAGATCTCTTGCCTCTGGCATTGTTCCACCTGATGTTGAAACTGCTGCAGTTGCTCCAGTGCTAAAAATAAATAAATTAAAAAACATTAAAAAACACACCTGGTCTCAGTCAGAATTTAGTAACCATGGACCAATCTCAAACCTGCTTTCTTGAATGGGTTGTCATTTCCCAACTACAATCCCATTTTACTAATAACCTTTATGAAGGTTTTCAGTCTGGTTATCATAGTACTCACAGTACTGAATCAGCACTTCTGAAGGTAGTTAATGACCTCCTTTCATGTGCTGATACTGGTGCTCTAAAATACTTCTCCTTAACCTTTGCTATGCTTTTGATACTGTCTGCCATGAGCTCCTCTCCAGACTACCAGATAGGCTATTGGTATCTCTGGTTCTGCATTCTCTTGGTTAAGTTCATATCCCTCAAATAGATAGCAGGTCATCTCCATTTCCAAGTATAAATCCTCTTCGGCTTCTGTTAGATGTGGTGCTCAACAAGGATCAATTCTAGGACCACACCTCCTTACCATTTACATGTTATCCATAGGCCAAATCATCCACCAAAATGGTCTCAACTGTCACTGCTACGCTATCTATCTAACAAATCTATCAGTTGTTCCCTACTAGTCCCCTACTACTGTTCTCCCACCTTCCTTCGCTACTTGCATTAAAGACCTTAAGCTTTGGATGAAGGCCAATTTCAAGTTTAATACATCTAAAACTAATCTCTTATTAATTGGTTCTGAATCAATAACCTCCTCTTACAGAAACTTAAATCTTGTCATCAATGGCGCTGTTATTAAACCATCACCCACTGTATGCAGCCTTGGTATTATCTTTGATTCTGCACCAACCCTAAGACCACATTAACTCTGTGTCTAAGACAGCGATTCTCTGAAATTTCTCACGTCTCTGCCCTGCTCTCAACACAAGGGATTCTTATGCAGGTCTACAGCATATTCAAAATTCAGCTGCTAGATTTCTCACCCACGTTAAACGTTCAGCACACAATTCCTCTTCCATAACCTTCAATGACTGTCTGTTCAGTACCGGATTCAGTTTGAAATACTCGTCTACATTTAAAGTCCTTCATTGCCTCACTCCACAATTTCTCTCAGAATTACTGCAGACATGTTCTCCCCCTCGCAACCTCAGATCTTCTTCCAACCTAATGGCTGTCCCTTATGACCTCCAGGACATTTAGGGTACAGCCCCCTAAGCTGTGGAACCTTCATGAAGTTACTATTCTCCCTACACTCAAAACCCAATTAAAAGATTGTAATCCTCCCCTTGCGTTGCCTAGTTGTTGTTTTTTAGTTTGTTTTTGGTGTTTTCTTGCAATGCAGTTCTATAGCATCCTTGGGTTTCTGAAAAGGTGCCATATGAATAGAACTTCTTGTTTCTGTTGTTCCAGGGTGCCCAACACCATCTGTCCTATTAATAACCTTATTCTTACACACCTGACCCCAGCTCATTAAATCCTTCAGGAGGAAATGACAGGAATCCAAGTGGGTGTAAGAAGGGATGAAACTGAGGTCTACAGGGTGGATAAAGCTCCAAGAACAGGATCGGGCATCCCTGCTCTATGGATTCACCCAAAACCAAAGAGAGGGGCTCTCTTGCTCGCTCACCCCGCCTTGCTGCATTATTAAGGAAGAGTGTGGAGTTCACTCAGGCGTGTCTGCATGCTGAATCATTTACATCCTTGCTAATGTCAGCTCTCATCTAGCACCAAAAATCATCATCTTTTCTTCTGCGTTTCCATAGTCTTCCTGCTTCTTTAACTGTGTGCGCACGCGCATCTCCTGCTCCTCTGCTGTTCTGTCCTCAACTATTAAACGTCCGAAGCCATTCTTCAAGCAGGCTCTCTGCCATCCTGCACTGCATCAAGAGATTACCATTATCTGGACAAGTCTTTTTTTGTTAATATATGACTAGTAATAAAAAGGTGAAGGCCCTTTTTAATCTGGGCCCCGAGCATTACATCTGGTAAATATGGCAAGCCAGAAATTAATGACTTCATAAATTCAACTGACCTCTAACAGTCTGTTGCTATTTTGTGTTGCATATGTTGCTTATCAAGTCGATCCATTTTATTCCAAATTTTTGAGTCAAAATAAACCAGTTGTAAGAGAACTTGAGCCTCACACATCAGGAGCTGCATATAGTTTGTGCACCTAGAATTTAAAATAAAAGTAGAGCTAATATATAAGAGAGTCTATTTAACAAAATCCATCTACTGGGCCTTGTCTCAATGCTTTAAAATATCCCAATGGTACCTACCAAACCTTAAACACCACCCACCTTGAACACCACTCACAAATTATTTCCTTTGGAAGTCTTGCAAACACAGATGGCTTCAGGGGAGAGGGGAGAGGGGGAAAAAATCAACTGTCCTGTTCCCATCAATAATAAAAGCAAAAGCATACAAAAAGCAAAAAGGAATTTATGGTTGACAATGAACACAGGACAAGCATAATAATAATTTAAATATGGGGGGGGGATTCTGTGAAATCTGCAGCCTGACAGGTTTTTTGCAATGACAAAAAATGAAAATGAATGAAGCTGAAAACCATTATGATAAATACATAATAAAACAAAGCCCTGATTATCAGCTTCATTCCATGACTAGTTTAAAGTTGGTAGTAATTTACATTTACGGCATTTAGCAGACGCTCTTATCCAGAGCGACTTACAGGGCCTAATTACAGGGACAGTCCCTCTGGAGACACTCAGGGTTAAGGGTCTTGCTCAGGGACCCAGTGGTGGTAGTGCTAGAGGTGGGATCCGAACCTGGGACCTCTTGAGCCATAGGTCCATAGGCAAGTACCCTACCACTAGACCACCACCCATGTGGTTGACCAGAAAGCAACAGGGAAACAACATTAAAAAAATTTTTTTTTTTTTTTTTAGCTTTTTCTGACTCCCATGAGAAGAAGGATCAATGACATAACAGAAAAGAAGAAAAAAAAAAAACACCCAGAAATTGAATCGAACATAGCATTCACAAAAGCGAGCCTACAGCCTTAAAGGTTAAAAGACATTCAACTTTAATATATTTATTAATATATTTATAGCACAATATTTACTATTAGAAGACACTGCCCTTAATAGAATCTACTCTGGCATTAAATGTTTAATCAGTCAGTCATGAAATTAAAACAGGAGGAAAGCACATAGGGGAGTCAGGAAGAAGGCACATCATCTTCCCTCTCCACTGAAGACACAGAAAAGTAACCCATTTACCGTAGTGCCTCGTGTATAAGTCGCACAAATTTGTACCAAAATCCACTATAAAAATGGGGGTGCGAACTATACATGGGGAATTTCTTCAGTGATTGACACTTCCGCATACAGACCAGTGAATGTTCATATTTCCAGGCAATTATCCTATAAATTATTACCGAATACACGTTTTTTGGTGCTTTTCTATCAAGCAAAATACATAGTACTACATGTACCTGTAAAATCTGAAAGTGTCAACATAATGCACTAAATAAATAAATAAATAATTAAATAAATAAATAAATGTTTTTAATCACTTTCATTTCACAAATTTCAATCCAGGAAATTCACATGCCGCCATTTTGAATACCTAAACCGGCGACCGCATACGGAGCAACTCCATACATTTTATCATAACTCTCAGTTTTTCTGAGTTATGTGATACACATATGTACACATATTAGCATTTTTGCCTACATTTAATCCAAAATCTCAAATGTCAAGATATCACTCTAAAATACATTTTGGACCAAATTTCAATGCCAAAACAGGGATGTGACTTATACACGAGTAAATAGGGTACTTAGAACGGGCATGGGAGCACTCGCTGAAGATGATGACCATAATCTCAAACCCCTGGTCAAGGTCTTTACGAGACACAAGAGGGAGAGAAACAACATTTCCTCGTCAAAGGAGTCTCTCAGCGTGTGCCTGTTTGATAATCTCTCTCCACAAAACACAAAGTAAAAAAGATCCAGTCGATGTGGAAGCACAGGCCAAAATAGCTCAATTAAGTAAAAACGGAAAAGCGTAGGGGGCAGGACTCCTACGGATATTATGTTACTACTGCACTGCGTTTCTTCAAACTCTGTTGATCTTAAAGTTTTTAAAAATGCATCATCAATTCGGTACACAATTATAATGTTGGGTGAACTATTTTTCACCCAAATCATCTGGTCCGTCTACATAAAATCAAGATTGGAATTGCAAACTGTAATCTAAAAGCCATCTCTCCAAAACAGTAAGTTTACAGAGGAGGAAAAGAAAAAAATCTTAAACTTTATAAGGATTTGCATTAAAAGTGCAATCTGGAACAATACTGTATGATTAATTGAAATGTTCCAGTATCACACGAGATGGAATGATGGCAGAATTTCCTTTCCCAAATTATACTAGATACGTCCGTATATCACTCCCATTCCCATTTAGGTGCTCTGCCCATACCTTTAGCTTTCTATCCTAAAATAAGGAGCCACCATCATCCCTACATCCTTGTGGAACAGCTCATATCAATACAAATCCAATATTTTAAGTAAAAATATATTAAGCTTTTTTTCTTAACTGAATCACTTCCCATGAGCCTCTATCGGTGGCTCGTCATGCTCAAACATCCCAATCGAATACCCAACAAGAACAAATACACCCAATATGACCTCCCACAATGTGTGCTATTGCAGGTTAGACTTGGACCAGGATGGCATTAGATTCATTCCCCTTGAATAATTGTGAAATTAAGCAGATGATCAACCTTGGCTAGTTGAGTGCTTCATTCACTGCCCAGTGACAATGTTATTATTGTCCGAACACATTTTTTTTTCCCACCCAGCTGTGCTCTTAAAGTTTACCAGGAGCTCTCAAGGTGAATTCTGAGGCAAATGTAGACTTCTTGTCTCAAGTTTAAAAGTAAATCCCCATGAGGATACAGTGCTTTTTACGATCCATCCTTTGCCTGCAGTGCAGTGTCTATGACTCGAGCCAGATTTTCGTGAGATGAACCAAGGCAATATTATTGAGCTCGAGTGCCTTTATGCAGTCTGACTGTCAAAAACTGACTCCAACTCTAAATTATGAAGCACTCTGACCAGTTCCAGACCTAAAAGTGTCTTTGTGTGTCAGGGGTGCTTCTTAGCTCTTGGAAATCGGACCTTTCGTTATTTTTTACTAGAAATTCACCTGCAGTTATGCACTCTCGAATTAGCACAACTGTAGAAAAAGGTTCGCTATTGTGGAGGAAACTACGTTTTTTATAGAATAAATGTACTTAACATTACAATTTTAATACTCATTTATCGTTACAGGTCACTTAAAATGCATCACTAACACAGACAGCTTTCTTCTCTAGATGAAAAAAAGAAACACCAAAAGACCAATAAGGCAATCCAATTATTTTGGATTTATTTTTATTGCATTTAAATAAAGTAAACAAGCTATACATATCATCAATCTATCTACCAAAATCCAAAATCTGCTTCCCTTAGTCCATAAAATCACACTTCAACTCAAATATAATGATGTCAGTAAGCACTGGTAAGTTTCATTCAGCAGATGATTTTGTACATTTGGTTACCAGAACCGAATTAGAACACACACACGTCCATGTAATCTCCTTGAATAGCTTACTAATCACAGCAGAAGTGACAAAAATAAATAAATAAATAAAATAGCAGAAAGAAGAGGAGGGTACCATTCGTCCTCCAAGTCGATTTTCATTACAGTAATGTTCTTTTGGCCTGCAAGAAAAGCCAGTGTGGCAGACAGATAACGTACATGGAGGGCTGGTCTGATGCTAATCTAACTAAAGGGAAGAGCAGTGGAGATGCTACAGGAGGATCTTTAAAAACCACAGCCCTCTACAATCACACAGACTTTATTAAAGAGAAACCCATAAAGCCTGGAGGAGGGCCTGCAGCTCAGATCATAGACTTATTAGATTCTTTTTTTCCCCCCTCTTCCATGAAAAAACGCCGCTTCAAAATGTATCCAAGAGCAATACAGGGCCAACCCAAAAATAGCACCATTATAAATAGGCACGGTAAAACATTTAGAGGGATATTACACAAGCAAGACAGCCAGTCAAGTTCAAAATCGAATAACTATTTATGCCAGCTGTTTACAAAAAACTTTTTTTTTTTTTTTCGTGGAGATTTTCCAACTGAAGTGAAGAACTTTCAAGACTATGGTGCCAATCTTGGTTGCTTTAAAATATTTAGTGCTTTAAGGAAAATGCATGAAAGGCTTTGCGATCCTAAATTTATAACTGTGCTGGCCCAAAAAAGCAGAGAACACTACAGAATACCTGATTATGATACCATAAGTTAAAAACGATGCAAGATATGGCGTACAGAAGGAGGCTTTATCGTGACAGCCTTTCATTTCATGCTCCCATAGCTGTCTGGTTTTCTCTCCAAATAATGAATAATGAAAAAAAGAGCTCAGGCACGACTATCAGCTGACCAAAACCACCAACAATGCAGGGATGCAGTTCAGGACAAAGCTAATTAGCCTGGGGCCAAAAACGCAAACCGAGAGACAGTGAGCCTCTTACCTCTCCTGCTGTCCATGACGTACATCTCTATTATGGCGCTCTTCTTGCAGATGTCTTCTGCCATTGAGGAGCAACTGACCTCCAAATGTTTCACCTTGACACAAATACAAACAAATGATGCCGTGCCAGCCCCACACTGAATAATGGACCTTCATTAATCTAACCTGTGTTGTACACAGTGTTAGTGTGCTAATCCATTAGCTGAGCTTTATTATTATTTTTTTTTCTTTACACAGATATTTTTAACAGTCCTAGTCATTTAAAACAGGAAAATGTTTAAGATGAGCTTTTAAAGAAGGCAGAAATAAAAACACTGCATATTCAGAAACAAATGAATGAAATCTGTTCTTTAATAAAAACCATATCCAAGATGCTCAGAAAAGCAAGAGACATTCAACGATATTCACCTTAGTAATTCTACACGAACCAATAAACCAGTTTTTCTGAAGAAGGGCTAAATAAATAAATAAATAAATAAATAACCCCAAAACATTAACCATCAAAGATTTTAAAAAAGCATACTTTCTCCTCCAGTAGCCACTTTTCCTGCTGCACTTCAGCCAGTCTCTGGAAGAGTTCACCAACCTCATCATCAGAAAGGTCTGCCGGTCTTTGAGACTGGGGGCTGCTTGTATTTGACTAGAAAATACAGAGGAGGGGGGAGAAGAAGACATCTGCTTAGAATTCCACCTTCTATAGTTACTTTTCCTCAAGTCGTCGATACAAACCCTTTCAAACAGACCTGCACAGAACCACATTTTGGACGAGGTGGAACAGACAGCTCACCTCTACAGAATATAAACACATCCCAGACCAGTAGGTTTCCCTGAGGTACCCTTCAGCAAGGTACCGTCCCAACTACTGCTCCCTGGGCACTTTAAATAGCTGCTCCCCGCTCCACGTGTGTGTACAAATTAAATGCAGAGGTTGCATTTCATTGCATTTCAAAGTTACTTTCACTTCACTTCCTTCCAAATCTATTCCAAATATAAAACTTATAAGAAAGTTTTGTTAAGTTTTAATACAGTTTTCTAAGCATCATGACAAATCTTTATTGTGAGGGATGCTTTTCAGATCGGACACGTATGCGCAATACACCATAACGCAAGTTGTTCATTTTCAATAAATAATTATAATCAAAGCACTGAAAGGATTTTTCCTAATGCTGATACATTTTGACACTGCACACATGAAATCAGTTAATCCCATTGGGCAAGCCCTATTTCCCTATGAAATCTTGATTACTTGTTAAAAGATCATGAAGCAAACCGTGAAAGTCCACGTTCAGCCGTAATCCTTTCTGAGCGAAGACTTTTCCTTAATCTCCAAGCCAAGCCAGCATGTACAGTTTATGACTGCTCGTTTCAACATGCATCTAGAAGTTTGTTCATTTGAGAGGAAGTGGAGTGTATCCAATCAAAAGAAGGTCAGCTCGTCCCTGAGACTGGAAGCAGTCCCCTGCGATTGCTTGCTTCCCCCAGGAGTCTTATCTTCCCCTCAGGCTTATTAAATGAGCTTCTTTTACTGAAGGACAAAGACAATTCCACTTAAATACACTGTTCACAGACATTCTTCCTTATTTTTGCTTTAGAATGTTTGATAAAGTTAGACAGTGGGTGGATGGGGGTGTGTTGGGGGGCCTGAGGACCGACGAAATATCTGCTCGCAACAGGGCTGCTCTACATGAACCTCTTTACCAAGAACCAAGTCTTTTAGTCTCCAAGTAAATCAAGTACATTATTGCACTACCCCGATTATTCAGAAGTCCTTCCATTGCTCTCAGCCAGCAAACACGCTGTTGCCATGTTTATTTAAAGGCACTGTATTTATAGCTTCTACACTATACAAGAGTCTATTAATAACTACTTGGGGACATGGACGTGCATATGAGCTCAGGGAGCTGCAGAGACAAGTAGTTGTCCATGGCAACAGAGTTAGAGGAAGCTGCTGTGTGTGTGTGCGCGCTCAGCTCTGGCTATAAAGGGCCGCTTTATGAGTGCTCTATCCATCACGACTGAGTTTGGAAGAAGAGGAAAACAGGTGTGTGCAGTGTGTATTCCTTCACATGTATTGAGTTTGCTGTAGTACATTTTCAGGACAGAAGTATCTTAAGTATCTGGTACCATCCTAGAGAAAAGTTGATGCTGGTTATTACAAAAAGTGTAACAGAGCTTACTGCATGCAAGGACTTTTAGGCCACAGAAAACTCAAAATATCCATGTTAACCCCTTGCCTACTTGTGAAAAGTACCTACGATGGGCAAGTAATCGTTTACATTTACGGCATTTAGCAGACGCTCTTGTACAGAGTAATTTATAATCCCCAATCTTTGTGGGGTTGAGGGTTAAAGCTCTCAGGCGATGAGCTCATGAATCCAGTGGTGGTAGTACTGGAGGTAGGTCTATAGACGAGTATTCCTCCACCCCAACATCAGTACCAGACCATGGAGCAACAGAAGGTGGTCTGGTCTGATGAATCCCCTTTCACTTTTACATAACATTAACAGGCAGGCACGTGTGTATTGATAAACTAGAAAAGAGATTTTGAAGCAGAACACTTTTTGGGAAGAAGGTAAGCTGGAGGCTGTTTTATGCTCTGGGCAATTTCAGGTGATGGTGGTTCACCTTATTGGTGGTCTGTGATGAGGCTCCTTCCTTCATCATGTCTCTGTAACTGAAGGAAGAGACGCTGCTGCTGTCTCCCGTTTGCTGCGTCCGACTTGGAGAACTGATCTCAGACAGCACTAGCTCCTCCAGACCTACAAACACACAAATAGCAAGGTATTTATAGGCCCGACCATTCTAACAACAAGCTCTTTTGAACGTAAAACATCATTCATTATTCGGCACACATTACTTAGGAATTCAATGTTTATGTTTTAAAAGTTAAACAGAAAAAAATCTATTTTTTAATTAAAAAACATTAATAAATAAATAAATAAAAATGCCACACTGCAGTCCCTTTCTTTAGCTGTAAATCTGTGACGAAACTTAAGACTATTGCTAATGGCTCTTTCTTTAACTACCAGAAGGACACATTCGTGCTTTGTTGAAAGCAACTGGGCAACTGGAAAGGTTCAGACAGTAGCAAAGGTTATGCATGTAATTACATGTTTCAAAACTGGTGATATTTGATTTAAAATTTTAGCTCTTATAGAAAATACATATTTAAAGATTATAGTATAAAGAATAATACTAGTGCTACAGAGAGTAAGATTTTTCATTCTTATGAGTAAGAAATAAAATAGCCAACTTTCAAGTGCAAAGCATGGAAGTTTTCCCTTACGTTTGTGGCAACCTTTTTCAGAAATGTTAGGAGTTGCTTTTATTAATTATTATTAATTTATTGCATTATAATAAATACTTCACAGCTTCATAACACACCTGAGCGTGTAAGGAATCAATTTATTAATAAATGCTGCTACTTTGTTCACAATAAAAGGGTATTCTGCAAAATACTAGGCTAGACACCGGAAGGCTACTTTAAAGATAATTTCAAGGAGTCATTAAATGATAATACTGTAATTATACCATTTGAGGCATTTATCTGCTGGAGAGCTTATTTTCACATTTAAAATATAAAGCATGAGAGAATGCTTATTAAAACTTCATTCCTATAGGTGTGAACAAATTCCATAATGATTTGAGAAAGCTGCATCAATTTTAATGCAATAAAATTATAATAAAAATTTATTTAAAAAAAAAAAACAATTTTTTTTTTTTTTTTTAAAAGAGCTGACGCCTGTAGAAAAAGGAAATATCATAATAGAAATAAGTGAAACTTAAAATGTACCATTTCTGTTTTAAAAAGGTGGGGAGAAAGATAAGGGGACAACCTTATTGCAAAACACCAAAACAGCCGAAAGTACAAAAAGGCAAAGTCATACCAAGCAAGCACTAAGTGCTGCTTTTTTCAAGGTGTACAGCAGGAGGGCACAAATGTGTGTGTGAGAGAGAGAGAGAGAGAGAGAGAGAGAGAGAGAGAGCATGCAAAGTCACCAACTCTTGTGGACAATGTATAAAGATAAAGCTCCCTACTTTAAAATGTCTGATACCAAACTTTCTGTAGAGCAACCATTAAACATTAACAGGCATTTAAATAATAGATGACCCAAAAGAGGAGTGCCCGGGCATCACCAACAATCTATAGAGAGCAAATGTGCATATGTGTGGCGCTGTGGCACATTTTTAGAGGGGGGCACCATCAAATATTTACACCCCTGCCTCTCTCTGATAGTTACGTGTTGGGGAGGGCAGGGGTCTCCATAGGAGCGGATATTTTGAAGATGCCAATGCAGAACACGTCACAGGTTTTCCTAAAGTATGTGGCAACTTCAACTAACGCTGTTGACCACACTAAAGCTCTGATTTGTGATCATGTGGTCAACTGAGCATAGCTTCAGGTCAAGAAAGCCAGGCCCCTGAAAAATGATTTTTAACAACAAAGAAGGCTCTTAAAATGCAATTTATCAAAGAACTTCTCGAGCCGGAAGCTTTCCTGAATGGGATCTAATTAGTGTTGTATACAACACTGTTGATAAGGGAATGTTAAATAAGTATTGAGTGTGAACAGAATCACAAAAAAAAAAAAAAAAAAAAAAAAAAAAAAAAAAGATGGCTGATCTTGCAGCTTCCAAAAGTTTCGTTCCAAATTATCACCCACAGCTCCTTCATCGCAACAAACCACCAAGCTATGAAGGCACGGGTGACCACACACCTCCTCCTGAAGTGCCACAACACTGACGCCCTGACGCAAACGTCACTGGACAGTTAACATCTGGAGGACATTTGGTGAGCCTCCTACCTTTCCAGAGAACAAAACCAATTATGCCCTGCTAAACTCAACCATGGATGGTTTAGGCATTGCCAGAGATAAAATCATGTAAACTCCTGGTGGAAGAACACAATGCTTACATGATGATGCCCTGTGCTCGCACTTTCAAATACCATTCATTAAGAAAATCAGACAATTCAAAAGCAAAAGATGACAGGTGCAGATACTGTAAGTACATTTGTCTGTGGTAGACAGAACTTGTTTTGTACACTGCTTCAAGTGCACTAAAGTCAACATGGTGCGAGTAGGTGGAGGGGAACGTGGTACGATTGCTGATTATTCTTTTTCCCCCTGCCACTAGAGCATGGTGACAGCTTAAAGTCAAAAGAGGTTTTAAAGTTATGATGTTTTGAAAGAAGAAATGAGAATTTTATATTTAGAAAGAGAGGATGAGTCACACTGCATAAAAAAAGTCACTGTTGAACATTGTTGAAAAATACCAGGTTGCCTTAAGATTATCCCCCCCCCCCCCACTGAACTTTGGTAATAATACATTGAACAGTATGTTTTTTTGTTGTTTTGTTTGTTTTTTTTAAATAAAGACTTCTGTTCTTAGAACTGTGAAAATGTGAAGCATGGTAAACTGCATTAAAAAAACCTTTTCTTTTTACAGCACAGGCCTTTATGAACTAGTAAGGCTAAATTAAAAATCAGGCTGAATAAGGTACTTGGGAACCCCTTATGCACGACTAAAACCTTTCTTAAAAAATCATTTGAAGTCCTCACACACCAGCACTGCATCATTAATTAGTGGTACAATTCAACACTTCTTGCTGAAATATAAATGGAACACATTCATTTTGATTTCTGCCAGAGATGTCCCAATTATTTAAACAATATACAGGTCTCTCATACACTTAACGTGCTGTTTTTGGGGTTTTTGTTTTTTGTTTTTTTTTTTTTGCATTTCTAGTTATGCAGCTGATTCAAGCTCAGACTAGACTGCAGAGATACTGAACTGGTGATCATCCCTTTGGGACCAATGCAAGAACACGCCACGGTCATTCATGCTCTTAAAGTATTATGCAAGCAGATAGGCACATACCAGTCAGAGCTGGGGCTTCGTCTCGTTTTTACTGCAGCTTTCTGCAGAGAGCACAAGGCAGTTTTCATCTGCTGTCTTATTTATGCGCAGCGTTGCATATTCACTTACCTTGTCTAAATCTTTCATGCTGCATGAACGGGACGTAACAGCAATTGCACATCCTGAAAGACGTCTGACCATCTGAAAGGACGCTGGGGAATCTGACGTGCGGCCAGGTCGACCTGCTCATCTTCACAAGCTTCTATCCCACCCCAAAATGACCATGGAGCTTTATTTGCCTCAGAAAAGAAAAGTTCTTGCAATAATCATAGAAGAGGGTTTAAAAGAGGTAGATGGATGGCACGGAGGTTGCCGCCTATAGAAGCGAGATTTTGTTGCTGTCCAAGGACACCCGTATCTCAGTTATTTCCATTTTTTCTACCTAACTGGAACAGACCTTTCATATTGTATGAAACTTTCAGAATGAAAAGGCCAACAGAAGTGTTCCATAATGGCTTTAGATTTTTTTTTTGCTGCCATTTCTTTACATTAACGTATGTTAGAAGTTAATTTAGCAGCTACTGCAATGTTGGCAAAATTTCTGCACAGAAAGCAAACAGCTCTTAAAAGATGCTCTTGTATTTGCACATACTTATGTAACCTTGAGGGCTACTGTAGCTTTAAAGCAAGAGCATGCCCAGTACAGACATGACTAAAATCTATAAACAGTTGAAACAAGGGCTGCACATCCTCTGTCAATCATTTTTATACCATTTAATGTTTACTTTACAGAAACTAATACTATTAAAATACTTTAACATGCGATTCCTTTTAATGTGCAGAGGAAAAAATTGCAGTACACATCGAGCCATAGCAGACACTCCTCTCAGCTGATTTCAGACCTTTAGTTTGAGGCATGAAACTCCGTATACTTGATCATTATGAATAGATAGATAGATTGATAGATAGATAGATAAATAAATAAAAATTACAAAAGGGGGTTCAATCAGCATGAGAGCTGATGCTTCTACTAGTAGTTTGCTGTCAGACAGGGGCAGTCACTATCTTCTACACAACTTCCATCTTCTCCTCAGTGACCTACAATTTTCCAATGTCAGCCATCCCACTCAGTGTAGCCACGCTACTTCTGTACTCAGAGTCATGTTCAGGGCAATGCACTTAAGATCTGGGATTCCAACACACAACCTTCTAATCCTGGGATCTAGTCCCTAACCACTGGGGCCACCGCTGCTGAGCAAATTACTGAGCAAACTAGACAAAAACAATCTGAAAGTGAAAAACGTGAAAGTGACTTCTTATCATTGTGAGGTCACAGCACAGCACACAGTGAACCACAACGAAATTGGACCTCTGCATTTAACCCATGCACACAAACACCGTGCAGCAGCTATGAAAGTGCCCAGGGAGCAGTGACGGGGACGGTACCTTTCTCAAGGGTACCTCAGGGCAACCTACTGGCGAGGGGTTGGAACTCACAATCTTCCGATCCTGTGGCCAACTCCCAAACCACTAGGCCACCGCTGCCCAATTTGTTGTACAATCCACCTTCAAACCTTTACCGTTTCTTATCTGAAAACCTGGACCTGTGAGACTCCTTTATCAACTTCAAGCCTCTTCCTTGAATTTATGTTTTTGATTCTGAAAATGATAAACAATATTTTAAGACACTTTAATACTCAGAGCACCCAGCAAAAAAAAAAAAAAACAAAACCCAGAATCACAGCAGCATTCGTTAGGTGCCAAGAAGCAGAAACTTAGTCAGGAAGCCTGTCTACAATCCCCATGTCTCATGAGAAAAGCCTCATATGGTCATTTGCATAATTCTACTAATAATTCTAAGTTTTTCCCCCTTATGTTAAACGCGCTCATTAAAACTAAATATAAATATTGCATAAACATTTCCCTGCTGAGAACTCAAGTATAATTTAAGGCTAAAATTCTCTTTCATTCTTTTCTATTCCAGTTGCTTTACTGTCCTAATCATGTAAAGCACTTGGAATAAAGCACTGCGGAGCAGATTTCTCCTGCTGTTGACCTTATGGCTGGGTAACCCAGCTTACCTGTTCTCGTTTTGGTATTGGTCAGGATCTCCTGCAGCCTCTCCTGCAGTTTGTCGGCTCTCTTTCTCTCCAGATGGAGCTGACGCTTCAAGTCTTTCAGCTACAAATGTTGAGAGAGAGAAAAGGTCCATTTAGGAAGTCCGCACTTGTTCGCACATTCATTATTTAAACTTCACATTTATCTGTTTAGAAGACACTCTTTGGAACGGTGGCTTACAAAAAAACACTAGCGGTCGAAGGAACGGCTACAAGGACGCAAAGACCTGTGATGTAACCAGATCAACACAACAGCTTCTAACAGTCTTGTTCATTAGAAATGATCAGAGGGAAAATGTTGATACACATCATGGTTCATGTAGGTACCATTTATGGGATGATCATATTTTTCCTCAAACAAAATAACTTTTCAGTCCAGCCCTAATGAACCACCATAACGCCCCTCTAAACATTTTTAACAAATTTTACACATCTTAAAATTCATACATATACCTTATATATACACATATACATCATATTTGTCTATTAAATATTTTTAAATATTAAAATTTTTTATTTATAATTATTTATTTATTTATAAAAATATTACTGTGTGCGCTGGGTTGGACACCAGCACTCCCCCGCGACCCCGTTTGGGACAAGCGGCAGATAATGGATAAATATTTTTCTATTTCTATTAAACCACTGGGGGTGGTGGTGGTCTAATGGTAGGATACTTGTCTATGGACCTGTGGATCAAGAGGTCCCAGGTTCGAATTCCACCTCTAGCACTACCATCACTGGGTCCCTGAGCAAGACCCTTAACCCTGAGCATCTACGGGGGGACTGTCCCTGTAATTAGAACATGGAAGTCGCTCTGGATAAGAACGTCTGCTAAAAGCCGTAAATGTATTAAGATTTTTAAGAAACCATGTGAGCCTTGATTGTCTAACATTAGACAGCTTAGAAAGCAATAAGAAATAAGAAGGCCCACTCAGTCATAATGAGGAAAAACCAAGAATCTTCTGTTTAAAGCTGAGAAGTCAACTGGCCATCATCAGTGTGTTAAATAATTCTGAGAACCAGTGAGATGAAAAGACCTGACTCAACACTTACTCTCAAGCGGTTTATGTTTGTGTGTGTGAGAGAGCGAAAAAGATACCGTTAGAAGCCTACTTACTGCTGAACTGCCTTTCTTCTCCAGGATTCTCTGTTCATCTACTGTGTCTCTTATTTCCTAAAACACACACACGCACAGCAGAAAGGTCAGTCTTAATAAACCATCTAATGGTTGAACGAGCTCATGAAACGCCAATTTTTCGCTACTGTGAAAATGTTACATCCCCGAGGGGACTCTGTTCTCCGGGCAACAGATGTAAGTGATGCAAACTTTATGATACGTAGACGCACATGTATGCATATGTTTCGTTCTGCTGCTGAATCACATTTCGAACTGGTTCAGTGACCACATCTCTGTATATGGCTCTTGTTTGGATTAGATTTATCTTCGTAAAACACACAAACATCCTCATTAGAGAGTCTTCATAAGGGGCAAAAGCCTTTTGCCTGCAGTACAGCACTCAGAAAAGCAGTCACAAAAAAAATAAAAACGGGTTTTGTTTAGTACCTGTTTTAGTTTACCAATGGTGGTGTTCAGCTCCTCTTTTTCTTTTTCCATAGTGACAATCTGTTGCTTCACAGCCTCGATGTCTCCTGCTTTCTCCTACACACACACACACACACAAATATGACCTCTTCCAGCTACTGAATTCAAACCTCACTGACATATATCATTTGATTACTAAATTAATTCTCTAAAGGGACAAAGTAAACTTTATCACTATTAACAGATTCCATTAGTTCCATGTGAATGCACTTATGGCCAAACAATTAAATTAGTTTAAAAAAATAAAACGTAATAGGAGACCTCATGCTCATAAAGTATTCTTAGCCAACACAGAGGAGTGTATAAGGCATGCACAACAATGCCTGAGGAAATGCAGGATGACAATGATGCAGGATGCAGGTTTACAGGATGACAGCCATGTCAGTTCATCCTCCCTAATGTGTTAAATAAGTAAATAGCCAGGCCTGCATTATATGGCTTTTCCACTCACGACTTCACTGACTGTAGCTCAATGTTCTCTCCCATTGCCACATATCTGGAGGAATGGGGTGCAGTATGTGGCCTTTGCACATATGAACACGCACGAGCATGCATTCAAAAACACACGTTTACCTCAAGCTGGCGAGCGTGCGCTCTCTGCAGTCCCTGAATCTCCTCTGCATGTTCCAGATTATTCTTTTCCATAGTCTCCTGTTCACAAAAAAACAAACATCCAAAAGTATGTCAAATATATATATTAAGATATATTCAAATGAATAAGATGATGCAAACATTTCTTTATCATTTAAAATAAAAATGAAGAAAGACACTTGGATGTTTATGGGACCTTGCTATAAATAAATAAATAATTTAAGTGAAATAAATAAATAAAGATTTTTTTTTTTAAAAACACACACAACACTGACATCAAGTGGCCAGAGTGATTACAATGTAGAAAACATTCAGAAGAAACAATAAAAATCTATTGTTGGAGTTGGACACACACAGACACACCTCAGCCTCTTTCAGCCTACGTTCGAACCAGCCCTTTGTGCCCTCCATGGACTGCACCTGGGCCTGGAGCTCCTCAACACTCTGCTGCAGACCCTCCAGCTCTTTGGTACGCGCCTTGCATGCAAAGCAACACGTGAGACTTCTATACAAACATTTATTTTCTTCCCTCCAATGTTGTTTCTCCCTTTGTCACAAAACCTGAAGGCAACTCACAATTTCTTTGCCCTAGCATTTTTCTCCAAAGTTACACCACTGCTTCCAGCTTCATTATGCCCCAACCTTTTATGTACTTCTCCAACTATGACCCCAAAACCAACCACCCCACACCCCTTACCTTCTCATCTCGCAGCTGTGCTCGGATCTCTTCCTCTGTACGGTTCTTCTCCTCGTGAAGCCCACGAAGCTCTTTCTCGTATCTAGCTCGGACACTTAGCACCTCCTTCTCGTGCTGAAGGCGCAGGTCGCTCAACTCCTCTTTGTGTCGGGATTTCTCCTGTGCCGTCTCAATGGCCAACTCGTCCAGCATGGCCTTGCGCTTGTCTGCAGTCTGTCACAGAGAGGAAGAACGGTCATTCCAACGGTCTAAGGCAGCGTTCAAGCTGTAGGATCTCAGAACAGATTTGAATCTCCTTGATCAGATGAAAGATGCAGTTCAAAAGCAGATGTAAAAGATTAATCACTTGAACATCAAAACCAAAATAAAATCAATGCATTTTTCAAACCACAAAACCTGCCATTTTAATTATATCCCAGCATTTTGTATTCAACATGGTCATCCGTTTTAAGCAGGGAACTTGAACCCAAAACAGTTGCAGACTTACAACCTGGCACATTGTATTCAGTGTGCAGCCTTCTGAAGTCTGAAAAGTTGGATGTCTTCTAGGCCAGAAAAAAAAGACCTGAAGACTTTATAAAGAATAATGACTGTTTAATCACTATGGGCCAGTGTCTATCATTTCAGATCAATAGCGTTTACATACTTCAAGATGTTCTCTGGTACATGTAAAAGGGACTTGTTGTGATTGTGCTTGTCTCGAAGATAAAGCATGTGTAGAACTTGACATAGTTTATCTAAAACAGCACGCAAGGCACTGGTGCCACAGGACCCGAATTAAGAAGCACTCATCCAGAACATGACAATTAAGCCTGAACTAAGATATTAAAAGGCATTTTGTTTCATCTCAACACCCCTTACCAATATGCCAAAACAATTTTTTCTTCTTCTCCAGGATTATTATACTCCATAAACTCAAAATGGAAAGCATAAATTACCAACTGCCAACATTTGGTGGGAACATTAACATTTTCTAACACACCTTTTTGGCTTCCTCTAGCTCTTGCTGTAGCTTGTCCTTTTCCAGGCCCAGTTCAGAAATCTGCTCCAACAGTCTTCCGCTGGCTCGGTTTGCCTCCTAAAGAAACCAAACACTCACTTTTGACATACTTGATACATAGTTTAGTAAGACAGAAGTTTACAAAACTTGCTTATTAAAATAGAGCCAATTTGTTTTTCTTTCATTTTTCAAGTTTCAAATGACAAGCTGATTTGCTTAAACAGACTGTGGTTGCATTTCCTTGCATATTCATAGTAGACGCCACAGTAATAATGCATTAGTGCCCTAAAAGTCATTTCCATTCCAAGACCTGTAGACAAAGAGAGAAATGAAGGATGAATATAAACGTGCTCTAAATTGAAAAAAGGACCCCTCGTGTTTCCTGCCTTATTTAAAATTTCTTTTAAATTTGGAAAACGAACTAAATCACATGGAAATGCGCCATTTTTAAAATCACAAAGTAGTAAAACGTTAGGTGATGTTTTACTTGTGGATTATCAATTATGGTTATTCGTTCTTGATGTCAAACATTTAAGTTCATATAGATATATATTACATTTATAGTTTAACATTTCGTGTTTTATTTTGTCAGTAAGCTGTTTTGAATAATACAAATACTTTCAGCTTCCTGTGCCCCATTTAACCACCTTTTTGAGATTGAGATTTGAGAATGCAAATAAAATATCTAGTCGACTAGTTACTAGTCGAACACATATTCTACATGTACATTTTCAAAAGTTTCCTCCCTCTTTGTAGATACACGCAAACAGGATCTCACTAGAAAGACTTCCCCAGCACAACTGTAGGGTTTGCAAGCAGGCATTTCTTTTTGTCCAAAGTGTCCCTTTAAAAATTGTTGTTTTCCCTGACTACTAGGCAGACCATGCATTTTCTTTCTCTGAGCTGGTAAAACAATAACAGAAATGCAAACCATTGCACACTTTAAAATGATCTGCATGTGAATAAAACTGTTAAGGTGGTAGCTGGTCAGGTGGTGGTGTATAATGACCTGTAGCTGGGAGCTAAGATCATCTCGCTGTGCCAGTAAACTCTCCTGCTCAGAACGTCTCTGCTGAAGCTCCATGTTTAGAGCCATGTTCTGATCCCTCAGCAAGTTCAGCTCCTGAGTCTTAACTGTCTGGATCTGTGAAGTACACACACACAAAAACACGAGGCACCATTATGTAACAGAGAGCCCACAGTATCGGCTTGAACCCCAAGGGTAAATAAATAAATAAATAAATACATATTTAAACCATAATGAGGTTCAGTGGATATCTGATTATACTGCTGATATGACACAAGAAGAGCTGCTAAATGAGTGAGAAAGTAAAAATAAGAGGAAGGGTTATAATATAAAAAAAAAAAGAAAAAAAAAAAACAAAAACAGCAGGGAACTGAAACCAAGGAGAATTTAGAAAAGCAAAATTAGATTTTAAGATAGTCGTGATTAACTACAAACTTCAGATTAATGTATTAGGAGGCCGGCTTCACAGAAAAATTGCTAATTGGTAAAGTTTATTGATAAGTTCAGTACTTTCTTGCAATGTATCAGCAGGAATTTATTTTACTGAATAAAGTACAGGAGAAGAGTGACATTCGCTTGCAAAGGAGTGTAATCTGAGATGGCATTGGTGGTGATGATGGAAGTAAATTATGGACCAGCGTGTTTGGAATGTTAGACTGAACTAGAAAGTTTAGTCCTATGTAATTAGTTCAACTTGGCCTGAAAGTGCTTTCATAGCACAAGAGAATGGGTGGTAATGGTTTAGAACTGCCACTATTGCTCATTTAATTCCATATTTTACGTTGCTCTGGAACTGTCGATACTTCAACTAAGGCCTTCTTTGCTGAATGGAGTCCAAAATCTTTCAAAATAAAATGTTAAATAGATAACTAAAAGGAAGGTTGCCAAAAATATTAAACATGAGACTTTGAGTATATATTTATTATCCTAATGTGCAAATGTTTTAGGCACTTAAAAACCTTTTTATTTGAGCCATGAGGATTCATTTACCCAGAACAACACTAATGCTAATAAATACCAATGATTTAAATTTAGTACTACAGTTGATGTCGATTGTAGACTGGCGTATTCATGGAGATGAACAGCTGTAGATGCTGGAAAATAGATGGGTCAAGCTGCGTTGTACCTGTTCAAGGGCAGCTAGGTTAGTCCTGAGAGCCTCATTCTCACTCAGCATGCCCTCCACCTGCTCCTGACTGACCGCACTCTGACATTCTACCTGCAACTCCACCAAACAAACCCATCGGCCAGGGGAGAGCAGAGAGGGAGAAAGAAAGAGAGAGGGGACAGTCAGAGAATGGCAGCTGAGTAGTTGAGAAGTTGAAAGGTGTCACATCACATAGAAGTGAGGGAACGGAAAACGGAAGGGTGAAATCTAAGCAGGGGAAGAGAAGTCACAGAAAGGAGAAAATAAAAAGGAGGGGGGGGGGAATATTCAAGAAAAAAAAACGGAATATGCATCAATAAAGTGCGACACACGACAAAGGAAGATAAAGGGGAGGAAAAAAGGAAAAAAAGAAAAAAAAAAAACCCTCAAAGTCACGCATTACCTGACCAAAAAAAAAGAAAAGAGCTTCTTAAGGACACAATGAAGCATCAAAAAGAAGATAAAGAAATAAATGGACAGTCAACTTTTCTTCCTAATCTCTCTGAGCTGTCCATCACAGACTAGCCCTTAATTAAGATTTGTGCCCTCACTGAGGAAGACAGTGACACTCCTGGAGCACTGCCTGTGAGCTTATACGGTCAGAGATACTGGGCCCTCCCACAGGGCTAGAGCCAATGCCAATAAGCCCCGTGGCCAACCTTATTCTTAATTATTCAGGTGATCTTTAGCACACTCCTTTATTAAAGCCCAATTAAACACACTGTTCTCCCGATAACGGTTTTCTTTAAAGGTGCTTAGATAGATAGAAAGAAAAAAATAAAAATAACATTAAACTTCACATTCAATCAAAAGGAAATCAGTTGGATCAAACCAATGCCATGTATTTCTCATTACTATGGTTTAATTTCAAGTTAAGACTTACGACTCGTTTCAAATAAAAATAATGTACGGTACCTACTGGTTAACGGTGTAGTTAGGTGTGTGAGAAACATGCAAGTAGGCCCACATACAAGCCTTTCAGCTTTAAAACGATACATTTTAAAACTAAACGAAATGCCATCAGATGAATCTTTTTATTAAATAGTTAGATTAACATGCATTTATCTTGTCTCCATTTCATCCTAACACCCTGAATGCTTGGAAGTCAAACTGGGCTTTATTTCACATTGTCCTTAACACCCTAATAAGCTTCCGAAATCTGATTTTTGAAGCAGTGAGAGGAAATGAATCAAGCATGCACATAAAGACAGGAATCATAGTTCACATTAGCATACACTGTACACAGACCTCTAGCCTCTTTCCACAGGTCTGCTCATTTGTAAACAGCACACTGACAGGTGGAGAGATAATCGCCTGAATCTCCAGGGCTATGATAATGAACATCTGCGCTTTCTCCAGAGCAACATCTAGATCCTAGAAAACCCACTGCGGGCTCAGCGCTCAAGAACCCTTTCTGTGGTTAATCATGACCGAACGAGTCTATAAATGAATGAATAATTCTCCAATGGCTTACACAACCGTCTAAAAAATATTTTTTAGGCATAGAATGAACAATTATTAACATTTAAACTAAAATGTTGTGCAAAAGGGTATAGCTGTAGTTTTTGTTTTTCTGTTTTTTTTATTAGATGCTATTTTATTCCGTAATGATTTCGAACTGGAACTAATATGGTATCATGAGCATCTACCTGCAGTCCAAATCAATGCCGAAAAAGAAGGTGGGATAACAAAAGGTTATGTTTACCAACTGTACAGACAGCTATAATGAAATTTGAGAAGATCTACTTGGTTCTAATCCTTGGGGCTAAAAAAAAATTTTTTTGAAATTTTACACAGAAAAATGCAAAGTCTGATTACACAACCAATGCTAGGTGGTTGCTATGTGGCCACTATGGTATTACAGGTGGCTGCGAAGATTGGTTGGCATGTCACTATGGTACCACTTGTGGTTACACACACGGCCAGGTGACATGCGCATCAAAATGTGTTAGAAAAATAATAAAATTTAGCATGACCATGGAAAAACGGAAAAGAATGAGCAGACGGGTCAGTTTTACCTGATCTTTGAGTGCATGGAGAGCCAACTCATGCTCTTTCTGCTTGCTCTGCAACTGCTCCTTCAGCTCAGCCACATTCTGCGGACACACACACACAGATTCAGAGGGCACTGAATGTGACAGTGATTCAGTGGTGGGCAAGGTTCCATTAATCTGTATAGGGTGTTCCTGAAAGTCTGGCCCTCATAGCAAAACTAAGTGCAGCATTCAGCTTTTCATTATAGCCTTGACCACACATCCGCTGCTCTCAAATCTGTACAAGGGGAGCTCAAAAATCATGCAAACGGCCCTGGGGAGGAGGCAGACAAGGAAAAATCCCATTCCTTTATTTCGATACTTGGGTAGTCTAGTCTAGTGTAACTTTGCAATGATTTCTTAATAAGGAAGTTAAAAAATAACACATGTAACATGTTCAGAATGAGCCAAACCTAGCAGATTCAAAACCTATGGAACATTACAACTGACGCTTAAGGATGTTTCAGAAGATATTGATTCATAAAGCAATCCCAGATATTAAGTATATTACTACAGTATATTACTTAATTAATACCCTTGATTTATTCATTAAACAAAAGATAAATCAACAAAAATGTGTATTCTAACTGAGGAAAAAGTTAGGACACCCTACCCCCCAATAACTAGCGTTACCCCCTTTGGCTGAAACAGCCACAGCGAGATGCTTCTACCAGTCTCTGAAATCGGTCTGAGGAAAGTTTGATCCACTCCTCAATGCAGAATTCTTTAAGCTGAGATGTTTGAGGGGTTTCTTGCTTGTACAGCCTGTTTCACCCCACAGCATCTCAATGGGATTAAGATCTGGGCTTTGACTCGGCCACTCCTGGACTCTGCTTTTCTTAGTTTTCAGCCAGGGTACGTTTGGGTACGAATGGGTACGTTCTGGGTCACTGTCATGCTGCAGGGTCCAGTTAAAGTTGTGCAGTCTCTAATTGCAAACTTGCTTGGAAAGCCAGACCTGGGCATGCTGGCAGTTGTTTTGGAAGTCGTCCACTTGTAAACTATTTTCCGAACAGTGGAATGGCTGATCGCAAATTAATTTGAGATATTTTTAAATGCCTTACCAGACTTATAAGCTGCTACAATCTACTTCCTGAAGGCCTCAGACAGCTCTTTTGATCTCACCATGGTGTTCACGCTCACCTCAACAGTCATTAGCACCAAACTAAAACCTCCTTCAGATTGCTGAGTAAGGATGTTCTAATCATGTGTACCTGATGTGCTACACCTGTGTGTGATCTGAACCATTTAATTTAAAATAAATAGGTGAGGGTGTCCTAATTTATTCCTCAGCAGAAGTTGCATTTCTTTGTAGAATTTTATTTTACAGAAGATTTTGTTCATAACAATTGTTTAGTTGTATCACTTGAATCTCCCCAGTATTGTAAAAATTGAGATTAAATATCCATATGTCCAAGAATGTTACAAAAACCCACAGGCTTTCATAATTTCCAATTTTTTTCACATGACTGAATATATTAAATAATGCTAATAAAATCTCTACATTAATTACACCTAAGGGCATTTGCATATTCCAGCCTTCCCAGAAATCAATATTTAAATCAAAATGAATGAAAATGTGTTGTGCCAAATTCAAGAGAAAGGAAATGATAACTAGACACCTAGAATATAAATCCAGGCGAAGAAGAATTTACCTGGTTAGCGGTCATTAAATCAGTCTGCAGTTTTTGCACTCGCAGGTTTATGGATTTCAGCTCCTCCTCTTTGCGCTGCTGAATCTCCTCTATTTTAGTCCTGAGGTAAAACACACGCAAATCATTTATCATAGATATTATCTGAAACATGCTTCCTCCAGCACTATAAATGCATATTAAATGAGCATGTTTCCTCAAAAAAAAACAACCAAAATAAATAAATAAATAGACCCTCGCTTCAAGTTACTTTCTCCATTACGTCACAAGAAGTTATCTGCAAAAAGATGCTTGTGTCATTCTCTCTTTCTCACCTGCTGTCGTTGTAAAGAGCCTCCTTTTCACCCTGGAGTCGTAGAAAGCTTTAACAAAAGGACATCCAGAGTTTAACACCATCCACAAATACAAGCTGATAGCACTTCTGCTAGTCGTTCTTGTGCAATTACAATCAAACATTTCATTCATTATTTAACATTTAAAAACAAACTGAAACTTTGCATAAATTCCTAAACATAAAGTGCCTTTGAGAGGCTCAAGGTTTTAGCAGAGCTGCCAATTTAACCTACTTACAGTAATCGAGTGTTGGGTATAAACAATGTTTTATAAACTAATGGGCTACTTTTGACCAACGAACACAAGCATTTACAACAATTAGGCAGGCTTTTAAAGAGGAAATGTTAAACAAGGGGAAAAAGTCCGATACAGGATGCGGCCGAGGTTCTGCCTGCCGTAAAAATACCAGTGTGTCAGAGGGAGGCACAGTGGCAGCAGCTTTGCTGAGTGAGCAAGTGTCAGCAAGCTCAAGAGCAACGAGCTCCTGTTCAGAATCATTACTCCTGCTCACTGACTCGCCGCTGGACCAGCATTCAGTTAGTTCAGCGTGCAGGGTCGTGACGTCATTAAGAGCACGCTGGTGATTGGATGAACGGTCCCAGTACATTACAGAGGCTCAATGCCTCGCCGTGGCACAACGGGTACGAGTCAAAAGGGTGAGAGAGAAAAAAAAAAGAGAAAAAAAAAAAAAAGACGACAGTCATTTATCTTCTGCAAGAAGTTTCTGCAGTTTAAAACCGAATTTCACACCACTGCTACCGAGAACAGAGCCACACTATCGACAGTTTTAGCTTTCTTGAAAACATGAAATCATCTGCGTCTAAAGTATACAGGTCTCTGATCCGATTATGCAAATTCTGACCTAGAATATTATACATCACAAATGTACTTATTAATCTGTGCTAATTTCAATGATTGTTTTAAGGGGGTGATATGAGGGATGTTTGATGAATATTTGGCTCTTACCTCTCCTGTTTTTTCTTCAACTTCTCAGAGAGCTAAAAAAGATAAAATAAAAATAAAAAATTATCAATCACAAATAGCTGTACTTAAGCTGACTGCAGCTATGATACTAAGAGCATCTGTTTCTTATACACAAGCTCACATTTACCTTAGCAATATCCTCTTGGAGTTTAACTATTTCTGTCTGCTTTGATGCCTGAAGGCAAGGAACAAACAAAGAAAAGCAGAAAGTTCAAGCACTACATAAATACAAAAAATCTATGGTACAGGGGAACTTAAAGGACATACACATACACATGTAGTTTGCACCCCAGAACTATTTTTCACAGCCTTAAGATTTAGAAGGTACAGTGTTGCCGAAGCAGTGTTTACCTCTAGTGCCTGCAGCTGCTCTTTCAGTAAGCGCTTCTCTTCCATCTCTGTCTGAAGCTTCAGCTCTACCTCTGAAAGTTATAGGTAAGCAGAAAGGGCAAAAGTGCATTTGAGGACACAGACGGAAGCCAAGATGCGTAACAAGAGTTCCACTGCTGACAAGCCATTGAAAAAGTGGCTATTGATTACAATATTGAGTAATTTACATTTACTGCATTAAGTTGGCGACTTCCAGTTCGTAACTGCAGGAACAGTCCACCTGGAGCAACTTGGGGTTAAGTGTTTTGCTCAGGAATCCAATCGTGGTCGTGCTGGAGGTGGGATTTAAACATGCAACCTCTTGGTTCACAGACCAGTACCTTACCACTAGACCATCACCCTATCTAGAGTGAACAATCAAGTAACATGTCAATAAAAGCAGCAATTGCTTAACTGAAGTGAATTAAGCTGTAACAGCTCCCCTTTGTGGACAATGTTCACATTGCCAGGGTGTTCTAAAGGCTTGTGGATTCAACGAGAACCTGCTGTGCGCTTTAACCGATCCGTTTTAACGGAGTAATCAACTTTAATAAAGTAAATTTTGAAACCCTTATTCAAACCAGCAATGTAATGTATCTACTAGAAGGCACATATCTTGACACAGAAATCCACAATAATCCTTAATGTCTGGAGGTATTCTGTGCATACTGTAAGTTATATAATTATCTTTTCATTATGATAAGATCATTACATTTTATAGAATGTCTTATTTGGGTCTATAAAAATGTATTAAACAAAAATCTAAACTCTTCAAGAAAAATAATAAATGATATGATACCATAAAATAAAGCACACACACACAAAACATCACTCCCTCGAGCCCAAACTGTAAAATTATATTATATAATATATAACCTTCTAATAATAACCTGAGCAGTTTCTTTTTATCATCAGTATATCAAAATTCAGGAGGACCTGTGTACATTCTGGTATGCCAATGTAAATAAAATAAAATTTAGTCCACCTTGAACTTTTAAAATAAGGATCTGGTCTTAAAAGTATTTATTTATTAATCCAGCATTTTTATTAGCTCACTTCATAACAATCATTAAGGCAAAAATCTCACCCACAGCAGGAAATTTAACTCAGAAAGGTAACCTCACCAATAAGAGCCGTCAGGTACAGTGTGACACCACTGGATTTTTTTTTTTTTTTTACATTGAAAATGTTGTATCAGGGGTTTGAAAACCATTTCATCTCAGTTTTTCTGAATCATTATCCCATGTTCAGTAGAAGTCAGCAATGTGAAAGGCTCAACTTACCGCTTAACTCATTTGCTCTTTGCTCCCTAGTGTCACTTTTTGCTTTGGACTGCAAATTAACACAGTACACAGTTAAGCCAAAATAGTTACAGTCCAAACTTTCCGCACAAAAAAGGTATATAAATGTACATTTCTGAACGTTAAGAATGGCATGAAAACTTGAAAAGTCCTCTGGTAATATCATTTCTCTCAAACAATCATGGCTCACCTGCTCCAGTCTGTCATTGGCTGAAGTCGCGGCGCTTGCATCACAGGTGCCGCTGACATGAGCGTGCGACCGGTGGATGCCATTAGAGTCACTCTGACCATCAATCACTGCTTCTTCCCCATTATTATCTTCTGCACCCCGCAAACGATTCAGCTCATTGTCATATCGCTCCTGAAGAGCTGCACGTACACACAGAGCAATAAAAACATCACGCTGACACATTATTATACATGCTTGAAAACAAACTGTATGCGTCTCTTTTTTTTGCTCTTTGCATGGACGAGCTCTCTTACCTGCCAATTTCTTCTGCAGGGCAGAGTTCTCAGCCTGGAGACGCAGCTCTCCATCTGTTGGTCCAGACACAGGGCTGGGTGCTGGAGCCAAGAGGCCTTTCCCTTCCTTCAGTCCCCGATTCTCCAACTCCAAGTGCTCAATCTGTGAACATAACTAGACACAGACCACCAACCAGTTACCACTCCCAAAGTATTGCTCATCTTCCACAGGGAGACTGATCAGATCAGGGTGTTTAAACTATTGAAACTAGCTTTCAAAATGACCCTTTTCAGATGTTTCAACCAGGACACAACTTTTCTTTTTCTATGTCTTCTATATTTCTTTAAATACTTGAGGTATAAATATTTTGCTCTTTGTGGTCATGACTTTGTATCTTTTTACTAATTGTACTCCGTATTATCCAATTATGTGAGCAATTACCCTAGCAATATAAATTTCATTACCATTCAAGGTAAGGCTGCATGGAGACTAAAAAAAGCTTCTTGAACACTCCAAAAAAAATCCTTCCTAAAAAGTAACTAGCTAAGTAATCTGCTTTACATTGTACCCATTTTGAGCTAAAATATCTTACGTATTAAATGAAGATGACAGTAAAACCGTATTTAAAAACCTTGCATTGACAGTCCCTAATAAACTGTTAATTGTTTTGCATAATTTTATTTTTCACTTTTCACTTGTGTGCTTTGTCTGTCATAGGAACATTTGTAAAAAATAATCTAATTGTTAATGCTTGATTTCAAACATATACGAGTTTTTTCGAAGCTCTGATGTCTTATAAAATAATTCTCTACAAGAACATGCTACTTTACAATCTGATGTTTGAAAATGAGCCGTTTTTCTTTGCATTTGTGTAGAAATAAATACAGCTTTTCTTCACAATTATTACTCTTCCATCCATATATCAACTATTTTTTTTTTTTTTTACTTTATTGCACATCACACTTTACTGTACTGATAACACTGCTTCGCTTGTTGTCATGTATAGCACCAGGGTCCTGGAGGAACGTTATTTCGTTTCACTGTGTATATGGCTGAAATGACAATAAAATCCTACTTCACTTGAGCTTTTAAAAATTAAGACAATATAGTACATTATATACCTTTACCTCAAAAACATTAAAACGCAAGCATGAATTAGATACTGACCAATTAATTTAAAATAAATAATTTTATCCATCACCTGAATCAGGCATGGTAACGTGAAGTTGTTGCTCTGAGTGTACTGGTGTGTGTGTGTGTGTGTGTGTGTGTGTGTGTGTGTGTGTGTGTGTGTTCAGTACCTTGGACAGCTCTTGCATAAGGGTGCTATTCTGTAGTCTGAAGTCATCCTCCTGGCTGTGCAGTTTCCCCTGGAGCATCTCATTTTCACTCAGCAATGCATCGACCTCCTGCAACAACAAATAGGAATGTCAGCACAATAAATAAGGAAACACAGCATACTCCCTCTTGAAAAATCAAGCAACTTGAAGAAATCATAGATAACCTTTTACACACTGTATCGAACCCCTACTTGGCCATACAGGAAGTGTTATAACAAGTCTGTAGACACTTCGAGGCAGGAATGATTTGTATCAGCAACAAAACCGAAGATAAGATTCAGGGCTGCAATTATTTCAGTCACACTTCTTTTCTGCTACGTTTCTATTTGTAATCTAATGAATATTCAGGAGTGCCGCTGTACACTGTGCAGTGCATCTAGAGAATTAGATAGAAAAAATAAATACAAAAATGACCCAATTTAAACACACACTTTATTTTAATTGACAACATTAAGCCGAACACCATGAATTATAATAATCAAAAGTGATTTTTTTTAATAAACAAGCAATAATTGTAAAGTTTCAAAAGATTGTTTCATTAAATAATTCAGAATTAAACCACCTTAAAATATTATCAATAATTAGGTTAATCAAGAAATCATCACTACGAGTGTTTCACTGGTACACAAGGAACCATTACTTGCTAGACTGACAGTAAGAACTCAGCAAGCTGTAAGATACAGAAGTTAAACAGAAGTTCAGGATCGAGTCTACAAGTCTGTAAGACTGAGCGCTCTAGAGAAAGGACAGATTAAAGGACCATTATCATACATTAACCTTAGGTTTCACTTTTCAATGAGGTACACTTGGAACAAATGTGCAGTTTTACATACCAAGATATTCATAATTACGACTAATATTCAACATCTATTTTTATTATTTTAATAATTATAATAAAAATCTTATTATAGACCTGTATAGGAATATATTGTGCCTTGTTCCATAAAAACCATACCAAATAGAAACGCTCCTACGAGAGGATTTGCATCGGTTTTTACCCAATATGGGCCCTGAAATGTCTTTCCCAATCTGCTGATTTAAACACCTTTGATGTCCCCCTTATATGGCCCACACCTTAGAAAATTACGAATAAACTGATATTAATTTCAAATATAACAAACTTACCTGAGCTTTCTTGCTCTTATTAAGGGCCTGCAGTGGGGAGGAAAAAAAAAAACATGATAGTGTAAATCAGATCACTCCTGACTGTGAGGGAGAAACAGCCAGTGCAAGTTCTCGGAAACGGGAGATTGCATTATATCTGATTTCATCAGCAAATGGCCATCTGGAGCAGTTACTTGGTCAAGAAGAAGCAGCTTTTACAGTCTTTAGTGAAATTTGCCTACTTTATCAGCCACCTCTAGACACTGCGCTAAAGGACATCTAGACATTTGGTAAAATGTCTTATCAGTCAACATTAGTGTGATCATAAACCCTTAATAATGAAAGATAATGGCTACAAAGCCATGATACTGTAAGACTAAAGGCTGAGTAGCGAAATGAGCTTCAGAGTCAATAAAATCTCAAATTCCCATGATGCTACTGAGCACTCTCCTGCTCTGTATCAAGTTAACTGCTACTTTTGGCTGACATTTACCAAAATTTGCATTTAATATCAGTTCCCGGGAGCTCCAATGAACCTTTCAAATGCTAAACCCATCACGTGGCGTCTACAGTAAGGACCAGTTCCACATACCGAAGGAATGTAATAATTACATATTTAATATCAACAGATGCCAGTGACATCCTAATACATCCTGTTTTAATATTATGTTTTCATCAAACCTATTATTTCTATTATATTACTATTATTTCAGTGTGCAGCAATACTTCAATCAGACAATCTTAAAACCGACAGGTAATGAATGACATTGAATATACTGTTACAGTGGCACACATAGAGGCAGAATAGATCAGGCATCAAAAGAACAATCAGGAAAATGGGCAAGTGTAGGCATCTGAGGGATTTTGACAAGAACCAAACTGCAAACCTTTCCTTTTCTGCAGATGTTAGTTCCTTACAAATGTGTTGCAAGGAAGTAGGAACTGTATATCGACAGCATGGTTGTTGGAGCCCATGGCTCACTGATGCACATAGGGAGTTTCAGGAGCAGCAAATTTATGAAAATGTTCATTTTGATTAAAACGGATAAGGTGTCAGAACAGAAATGTGCATTGCAGCTTTATTCATATGGGGCTGCATAGGCTGTTAGAGTGACCATGGTGACCAGTCCACCCCTGAACGTACATACATCAGCCATGTGGTGATCAGACCATGGCCTGGAACATGGAGAAAAAGGACAATGGCCTGGTCCAATAAGTTGCATTGATTAAGGTAAACGAGCAGAGCCAGATTAATGCTGGGTAATGTTCATGTACGTGCAACTTTGAAACGTACCACCTACGTAAACTTTTATCACGACTCCCTTCATGGTAATGGTATTCCTCCATGGCAGTGACCATTTTCAACAGTATAAGGTGCCCTGCCACTTTTTTCAGGAATGGTTTGGAGAGAATGAAGAGTTCAAGGAATTGAACTGGCCTCCAAAGTTCCAAAAGTCAATGTAATAAATCCAAGCATTTCTGCGACATGCTGGGCAAAGCCTGATCCAAGGAAGCCTCACCTAACTAACTTGACTTTTGTCTAGGGACCAGAAAGCATCCTTCAACGGTCTAAAGGAATCCATGTCTTGATGGATCAGCTGTTTCAGCAGCTCAAGGAAGAGCCTCAATTGGTTTTACTGTTATGGCTCTCATGAGTAATTCATTCACTTTTAGGTCATTGCCATTTATCATGCCAATACTCTCTTGCCTCAGACCACACGCAGATGTTAAGTGATCCCAGTGTTGCTTACATGGTTTCTAAAACAACTTTCAGACAAAATACAAACTTTAAAATGTCTACTTCTGTTGTTTTTCTTAGCAAAGTGAAATGCAGCACACTTGTCTGACAGAAAAGTGAAAATTTAGGTTCACCTTACTTACCTGATTAAAAAAATAAGTTTGGCAATTCAAAAATTAATGATATCATGGTGTGTACCTTTTGTGCTTTGACATATTCTTTCTCCAAGGTCAAGGTCTTCTGACGGACACTGTTGAGTTCTGTGAAATAGAACAGATACAAAAACCCAGTCATAAGCAAAAAAAAAAAAAAAAAAAAAAAACATGCTACAGACTACACTTGGGGGTGAACAGCTTGGTGAAAAGACCTAATTGTGAACAGAATTGTGTTTCATGAGCGACAACTTATGCCCGAGATCTTTTCTGCAAAGATCACCAACACCCTAGCAGCTTGAACACTGAATGTAGTACATCACTCCCACACCAAGTGCACAAGCTCTGCTCAAATTCTGATTCATTTTGAAACAATTAACAATTCAAACTTTTATGAACATGAATTTATTAAGTACCATTTAGTCGTGGTAACCATATGGATTAATACTAGTATATCTGATGATATCCATATATCTTATTGCTGGCTTCCCTATTCCTAATAATACAATTTTCACAGTTAGCATCAGTTTTGCTCCCTGCAATGGGCTGGCGACCTGTCCAGGGTGCGTCCCCCGTCCTCGCCCTGTGTGCGCTGGGTTGGACACCAGCAGCCCCCCGCGACCCCGTTTGGGACAAGCGGCAGATAATGGATGGATGGGCATCAGTTTTGTTATCTAGGTTTAAGTGAAAGTGACTATTCCTGTCATTGTGAAACACATCACAGCACACAGTGAGACACAACGAAATTCAATCTCTGCATTTTACCCATACACACACATGCAGCAGGGGACAGCTATTGAAAGCACCCGGGGGAGCAGTGATGGGGACGGTACATTGCTCAAGGGTACCTCAGGGCAGCCTACTGGTCTGGGATTCAAACCATGACCTTCTGATCCTGGGACCAACTCCCTAACCACTAGGCCTCTACAATCTATGCATTTAACCCGTATACACCTGCAGCAGGGGGCAGCTATTGAAAGTGCCTGGGGAGCAGTGCCAGGGACGGTACCTTGCTCAAGGGTACCTCAACTACTGGTAAGGGACTCGAAAGCCACAACCTTCCAAGACCTTTTGCTCATGAACTACAAGGCCACCGCTGCCCCCAGCGGTTTGATTAGTGCAGAAGTTCCTTTACCTTCTTTGCTATCTAAGACATCCCTAAAAGTCTTTGAACTGCTAGCGCGCGTTAGGAAAGCCATCAAAGTAACTGCTTATTCTATTAGGAAAATTAGCTCTAGAAAAAATTAAAGTAAACTGATTACTTCTACCAGTAGAAAAACTCTTTCTAGGTGCTACAGAACCTTATAAAGTACTTAAAAGACACAAGTTAACCTCTAACATATTATAACCATCAACACTGAAAAGCAAGATATTAATTATAGTAAGATGAAGAAAAAGAAGAATTAATGCAACAGATTACATTAATTGAACATCACGACCTAGTGGAGACTTTGCGAGGATGAATGACTGAGGGAAAGTGGCGCAAAAAAAAAAAAAAAAAACTCAACTTGCTATAGCTTTACTGTTCAATAAAGCAGGTAAGCAGTTACAACAAGCAACAAGAGCCATGAGCACTGAGAGTTCCCGAATAGATGGATATTAAGCTCGAGGGGTGGAGTTTCAGATACGGCCTTTTTCACCAACTTTAGCAAACATTAAACGTGGCTGGGAGCTTTTAGCGCTACTCTCATCTTATCAAGATAAACACCTTGGAACAATATTACAGCCTTTTGTCTGGGAGACAGAGTGCCATGGGAAATCAACAAGCCTTGTAAAAGTAAAACATCATATAAGAACAAAACATTCTGTTTAAATTCAACCTGAAACTGAAATAATGACAACAAAAGGTTAAATCTAAGTTAAAATACTGATATGAACTGCATTTTCTACACCACTAGACGATTCAAGTGTGTACCTCATTAATAAAAACCCTTAACACACAACACCACAATTATTTCTAAAAGGAAGACCCCCAAAAAAATCTTTGTGAAACTGACAGGCAGTAGCAAGATGGTCTTTATACACTGAACAGCCTTCAGTACCACACACTGAATTATAGTGTTGACTCCCTCTCATATTGTGATATGCAACACACCCTTGCCTTGGTGAGTGACACACCTCACATGAAGGATTCAGCGTCCTGCATGCTGCGAGCAGCTGCTGCTGCTGCTTACCTGCCGTGTTCTTTCGCAGGTCATCCGACAGCTGGTAGTTCTGGGTTCGCAGTTCGAGCAGCTGAGCCTGTTGGGGGAGACAAAAAAAACAAAAATTAAAAATTAATAAACCCATCACAAAGAAATGCAATTCAGCTGAATGTTATGAATCCTCTCCATACTTAAAATTATTATTTTTTGTTTTGTTTTTTTTTTTTAAATAAGACAAAATGTCAAAGTGGCATATCTTTAAAATATGCTGTTTCCTTTATGAGAAAAAATGATTACTTCAAAAAGTGGCATATTTAGCAGGGGACATTTCAGATCTTCATCAGGGGAGAGACTTCTGATTATGCACATGAGCTTCAGCTAACATTATGAAAGTGAAAGTGACAAGCCTTGTCATTGCGAGGTCACGGCACAGCACACATGAACCACAACGAAATTGGACCTCTGCATTTAACCCATGCACACTCAAACCCGCGCAGCAGTGGGCAGCTATTGAAAGCGCCCGGGGAGCAGTGATGGGGACGGTACCTTCCTCAAGGGTACCTCAGGGGAACCTATTAGGAAGGGGTATGAACCCCAGATCCTCCGATCATGCGGCTAACGCCCTAACCACTAGGCCACCGCTGTCCCGGTGTCTGCATTTCCGGTTATCTGCACTGTTAAAATGAAATAAGTGCTACCCATTACTGGGCCTGGTTTCATCTCTGCCATGCTAAAGGTTAAAGGTCATCCCTATTCAGGAACTGCGTATCAAACTTCTCAGGGTTTCACAGTTAAGGGAAGGGGACATTTTAATCTGCTAACCCTTCAAATGTACAGTTCTCTTAACACAGACTAGCTGGAATTCTTCTTCAGGCTTTCTCCACACAATGTCACTTTCATCAGTTTGATCACATCAGTACATCCATTTTTAAACTGTAGTCGCTGGGGCGCCGAAGCTCGTCACATCACTTATTGGGTGAAAGGCAGAGGACAAGTCCATTACAGTTCTGCCACAAAGGCAAGCACAGTCACATCCAAAGCATCTCCACCTGACGTTTAATCCATTAGGTTGGTGCTTCTTGATGTGCAGAACCAACCACTGCCTTGCCACTAGTATTATGTGCTGCAAGTGTTTTCCTGTAATTGTAAAATAGTAACTCGAACTTTAAAGTCTGAATACTTTGAAATTCAGCAATTCAAAATAAAATCGCCAAATTACACACAAAGTGAAAGTCAAGGGAAAGTGTGTATTTGTCATTGTGAAACATGGCACAGCACACAGTGAAACAAGGAAATGCAACCAGGTAGCAGCCATTTATCCAGTGCATGGGGAGCAGTGACAGGAACGGTACCTTCCTCGATGGTACCTCAATTCAAACCCATGAACGTGAGATCCTGGTTCCTAAACCCTACCTTCTAGCGCACAGTTGAGAAAGAGCCACTAGTGTTTTGGAGGTTATCCCAGATGTTCTACCTGTGGCTCTCCAGCCTTGCATGAAATTTCTGTGCCACCCATCCCGACTGGATCTTCAGCAAAGCTGGAAAAGCTGTCTTTGATGTGCTCGTTTCTAAAAGCAGGCCATGTTTACAGGTTTCTAATCTTTAAAAGATTAAAACATTTTAAATAGCCTGTAACATTGCTCATGTTATTTAGTGTGAGTGAATTTAACCAGAGATCACTTATTTTTAAATATTAATAGATTAATTTTTTTATGTATTAATTTTTACTGAAAGTTCAAAGAAAAATGGACTAAATGTTAATGATAAACAAGGCCAGTAAAGGCATGATGTTTCCAGCATCAGTGAGCAATCCTGTTGATTAATCTGGATTAATCAAAATCATCAGGTTTCGGATTTTGGTCACTAAATCTGTGGACAGCGCAACTCTGAATGTCAAAAACCATCAGATGTGCTGTCAGGATTCTTTATCGGAGTAAAAATCCAGCATCTTCAGATTGTCACCTCTGGCTGGTCTCTATAGTCTCCATCTGATTAAGTGAGGTAACTGGAAAGTTTAAATAATTAGCCTTGCCTCCCACATGTACGAAACTGGATATGAGGTTAGCATCTACATTTCGCATCAAGTTCCCCAAAACATGACGCTCCGAAATCGACCAGACGTTTGACAGCAATGTCAATGAGCCGTCCTCATGTAGTGCGAGGATAAAAACAATGTTCAGACATCATACACGGCCATTCACAGCTGATTCAGGCTTACCAAACTAATGTAAACAGATGTGTAGTACAGCTAAGGAAGCTAGCCGGCTAGCTGGAATGCTAACCCCTTATTAGCTACAGAGCGTCCATTTAAAGCTACATATTAGTGCCAGGGAGTTTTCTCGTGTGTAGAAAAAAGGGGCAAATTGCTTAATAAATATATTACCAGCACAAAATCAAACCCTGCTCTTAATGTTCACGGTAGTTTGTATGCTAATCAGTAGCATTAGCCACCCTGTCGCCATAGCAGCGGAATGGAGCAGATTGCAGGGCCCTGCTGGCGCGCTCACATGTCCTTTTAGGCCAAATTATTTGTGAAAATGCACAACTCGACACATTTAACGACTGACTCCAAGGTGAGGGACTGAAGAGGCAAACTAACCTGCATACGGTGGAACTCCTCTTCTGACAGAGCCTGCGCCATCTTCACCCACAGGGACGAGCTCGAGCCACCGAGAGGGGCTGTTGAGGCTCCTTCACGCGCTCTTCACTCTATTACACTGCTTTCCCATGGCTTTCTGTTAAACCGGCGAGATGGCAAGCGAATAAAAGCTTCCACACAGATCACTAGCACTCCGGGATCACAGCAAAACAACGGACTTTCGCTCACCTGTCCTGCAGGTGGGGCAGCTCCCTCACATTACCGACACCCGAGCTCTTTCTGAGAGAGCAACCTGTCCGGCGTGCTGGCACGCTTGATTACAGTCCTGTGCTAACAGTTTAAGAGAAATACAGTTAAAACGTGTTTTACCCGGGCATTCAGCATTTATTCGATTGATAAACATTCACGTGAATAAAAAAGAAGTCCGTAAACAGCAGGCACGCGCTGGACTCTTAAACCAGTGAGCAGTCTGGAGTTTCGGCCAAAAAACTTTATTTAAAATAATTTTTATAGCCTGAAGGTGTGTGTGTGCGTGTGCGTGTGTGGTTAAATTATTTTATAATAATTTTTTAGATATTATAACAATGATAAAAATAAAAAAGGAATTACGTAAGTTATTATATATGTTATATAATATATACATATTTTTTACATGTTATATTATGTATGTGTGTGTGTGCGCATGCGTGTGTGTATTTTTTTATAGTTTCATATTAATGCAGGATGTTTCCAAAGTCAATGAGTAATCCTGTTAAATAAGCATGATCCCAATAATTACCAAATAATCAGGATTATGATTTTAACCACCACTAAACCCTCTCCACGTCTGAATACTCATATTGGTTTATATGCTAATCTCATTCATTGGGTTCAATGGGTTTTACAAAAGCAACATTGCCAACAGACCATTTAGAACAAGTAACAGTCGTGAGCTGTTTAAAGCACCTCAAACTCCAGTAAACATAGGTTCCAGGTTTATTATGTGTAATGATTACTAATAAACTATTTTTTTACATTTCCCCTTACAGTTATAAGTTTCAATAATGGATGGCCAGTCAGAAGAGCAGCTCAGCACCTCCTCCACCCGCACAACAACACCCAGCAGAGCATTAAAGTTCAGTCAGGCCCAGATGATACAGTTACCCTCATAACCAAAAGGATAAAAGAGACCCACGTTCTCAGAAGTGTATTTCGGGAACTGAAGTCAAAGTCTAAACCTTGCACATTTAATACTAAAATGGAATCTTTTTGCAGTTTCATATCTGTCAAGTGTCGAAAATGCCTGGGAAGTGAAAGACACATTTTAAAATGGTAAAATGGTATAAGTCTGTAAACATGGCTCTTTTCTGCTATGAGGGGGATTTCTTAGGCTTTCATCATCCCTATGTCTTTAAAAGACACACACATGCACACATACACACACACACATCGCATTTTTCATAGGCATTTGATTTATTTTTCAGCTGCATGTTTGTTTCATATTTTCAGAAAACTGTAATATGAGACGCACAAAGATCACAATGAATTTGCATTAAAAAGATCCCCAATACCACATGGTCTTGTATGTGAAAGTCATTATTACCACCCGACTGACTAAATTTAGCTCATAATTGGGATCAGCTAGACTAAACACATCCAGGCTCTATCACTAGCCCTGTTGATTGTAGACCAGATATGTCCTTTGTAGCAATGAAGCTAAAAATGTGACAATCAGCCCAAAATGCTTAAAGAAGTTAGAAGTCTGGAAAGTGTTTTCAGCAACTGGAACTGAGAACCACAGTGCAAGCTATGATCTCCAAATGACAATAACTTAAAAGAGTGGTGAAACTTCCTAGAGGTGTGTTGCCTAAAAAAACTCCTCCAAGGGCACATATTCAGCTCGTCCAGAAAGTCACACAAGAACCCAAAGACCCAATTAAGAAACTGCGTACCCCATGTTCTTAGATAATGTCATTGCTCATGATTCTACCTTTAGAAAACAGGTTGTCAATGGGAGGGCTTTCATACGAAAACTGCTAATCAAAACGATTATAAAGTCTCAGGTTTGCCAAAAACACTTCTATGACCTCAGTGGCCTTGATACAAGAAAATGATGAATCAAATAGTTTTGGAAGGCAGAGGTTCCATTACGTCTGGTGATAGCTTCAAACATCATTACACAATAACAACATCCTAGCAACAGTAAAGCATGGTGGTGATAAGGTGAATGTAAAATTTTTTTGATGTTTAGCTGTTTCGGGTGATTACTGGGACCAATCATACAATTCTATTAAAATGAAGTAGATTTCCAGTGATGAAACAGTCCAGTTATCTAAAAGCTTTAAACAAATGTTAATTATCTGATGTTTAAAAAGCACTAAATGAGCCTCAGTAGCATCAGTTACATTATGCACGCATGCAAATTGTTCCCAATGCCAATTCGCCAATAACATTTTTTAAATCTGAATTTTTTTTTATTTTCTCTTTTTTTGTCAATCAGGTAAATAAGCAGAGAAAATTTGCAGTGGCCTAGTGGGGATTAGTCCCCAGGTTCAGAAGGTCATGGGCTCGAATCCCGGACTTAAAGATTAAAGATGGGGCAGCGGTGGCCTAGTGGTTAGGGAGTTGGCCCCTGGATCAGAAGATTGTGGGTTCGATCCCCTCCCCAATGGGTTGCCCTGAGGTACCCTTGAGCAAGGTACTGTCCCCGTCACTGCTCCCCGGGCGCTTTCAATAGCTGCCCACTGCTGCACGTGTGTGTATGGGTGAAATGCAGAGGACAAATTTCTCATTCGTGGGATTATAAATAAAGGATTATTATTGTCCCAAACACTGCTGTCATGGTTTTGCGGCGCTCTGCCCTGACTGGGCACACCTGACACCTCACTGGGACGTCAAGTGTGCCTCGTTGGCTGAGGGGTATAAAGACTCCAACGAGTCAGAGAGGAGCATCGGCCATTTTGGATTCCACGTTGGGCGTCTGTTTGTAAGTAACACATTGAGTTCAGTGTTAGTGTGAGTGCACGTTTCTGTTCATGTCTAATAAAGCTCAGTTGCAGACTCCTGGCTCCGCACTTATGTCCGGCCAAACCCACCTCACCGCTACTGCTCCTAGGTTGCTGGATATTGCTGCCCACTGCCATTGTGTGTTTGGGTTAAATGCGGAGGATGGATCTCCTTGTGGTTCAGTGAGTGCTGTGCTGTGTTTCATAATGACAAAATTTTTCACTTTCACTACACCACACTTTTTCCTTCATAGTTTGCCACAACACATTTTTTTTTGGTTGATGATGTCAGTTTGTATATATTAAGTTTACTTATTTGATCATCATTACATAAGTGCATCAACCTCATATTAACATCACTCTCAAAGCTGATGGACCACATTTAGTGTCAGTGGTTAATAGTTAATATTAGACTTTTCAAGCTGTGGCTATAAAAGAGGAAGAACACTGCTGTCTGCTGAACGCTGCCCACCAGCTTGGCCCCTGGCGTTGGAGAAGCTTCTGGCTTGCTGTGAGGTGGTGGAATATTTGGGGGGAGAACGGATAAACAGGCGATCTTCTTCCTTCTTGATCCATCGCAGCAGCTTAGTGATGGCACTAATGGCTGATGACTTGGTCACAAGTGGGCTTAAGCAGGCATATATCTCAAACTTGCTAGTGGCCTGTGAAGTAGAGTAAAGAGAAATGATATTGAGTACTGGGATATGATACAACAGATAAAAAAGCCAAAAGGTTTGCCAGATATAATAAGCAATTTGGTTATAATACAAATGTAACAACCCAGGAAAAACTAATAAGTGTAGAGGCAAATTAGTGGGCAGAATAGGGGGCAGTGGTGACCTAGTGGTTAGGGACTCGGCCCCTGGATCGGGAGATAGTGGGTTCAAATCCCTTACCAGTAGGTCCTCCTGAGGTACCCTTGTCCAAGGTACCGTCCCCATCTCTGCTCCCTGGGCGCTTTCAATAGCTGCCCCTGCTGCATGTGTGTGAGAGTATGGGTTAAATGCAGAGGCCTAATTTCGTTGCGTTTCACTGTGTGCTGTGCCGTGGTTCACCATGACAAGAATCTTCACCTTCATTTGGTCAATTAGAGAAAATCTTTTTGGGGTCCAAATTTTGCATTATTAATTTAGAACTTGAGTTACTAAGCCAATGCTGCTTATGTCACCCAATTCACATGGATAATTCTGACTCTAAATTTCACATCAAACCAAAGTCTGTATATAAACTGTATACGGTCAAACATACCCACGCTATCAAGGTCTCTTTCTGAGTGGCGTGATACAGAAGTTTGAGGGGTCTTGAAGCGCTATGTATTCGGCTGTAGAGGTGCCGGTACAGGTCCATCAGACGGCTCCGCTCCTCTTCAGTATTATACGGCGCCTCCACCTCTGGGCTGAGACATACACAAGCATTAGCTCATAAGGACTGTTCATATGTGATTGGTTCCATGGTTTGTTAGAAAGCTTTTTTTTTTTGCAAACCTGTCATTTAGGAAAACAGTGTGTTTTGTGCACTGTTTTAAGACTAATATGGTCAATAGAATAAGAAATGAAAGTTCATACCTTAAAAGCTTAAAGTTTTTAAAGCATCCCAAAAAGACTTACTTTGGGCTTTAACACTGTAATAAATGCTGATTTCTGATCAAATGTAATCAGTAAACATGGGTAATTCATGGCTTTAAGATGGGTGTTCCTACAGTTCTTTTTAGATGAGGTACATAAGCTGACTGATGTTAATACGCAACAGAAACTCATACAAAGTCAGAAACCACATAAGCAAGTGTACTTGCAAAATGGCATGGTTTGAGTCACGTGTATAATGATTGCTTTGTGAAAAAAAAAAAGCTAAAGCAAACTTTGGACTCAAGGTCTTGGGCCTTGACGCTAAATCCTTTAAACATAGTTCTTGGTTGTGGTTCCCAAATAACCAGGCTCGGGGTTTTTTAATGCAGAGTCACTGTTCACAGTGTAAATGATGAAGTTAAAGCTCAGGATGGCATGAAGAAAACAAGGTTATATTCAAGAAATCACCCAGTTACGAGCCTGTTTCAGACTTCATCTAATACAAGTAAAGGCTGTGATGTTAAATAGATGAGAATCTCTCTATGGTATCATGTGATTATGCAGTAGAAAGCATGTGAGAGGAGTAAACATTTTTGTTACTGAAGTTGTGCCTCGGCAAATGCTGCTGGAACAAAGAGGCTTTAAGAGGTTCCTCTTACCATGTGCTGCCTGTAGAGCAACCACACAATACCCCACACACGGACTATCAAACAGTCTGACCTTATTTGATTGTTTTTGCATAAAAGGAAACCAAGAGTGTTTGCAGCAGCTATACATGAAACGCTTTGTAACAAACGGAAAGAAGTAGCTGCTGTGGGTAAATAAAAAAGTTCATGACTGTGCGGTAAATGTATAAGGATATTCATAGTATCCAAAATTCTCTCTTTCATTTAAAGCAAACGTTTGGCCAAAAATAAATGTATCCTTTCTCACCTCGATTCTAGCCAGCCTGCCAGGTCATGTTATGTGCTCAAAGTTGGCTTCTTTACTGATTTGCACTTTAGGTAGGAGGCCAATGTAGATTGCAGATGTTTATAAGTTTATACTTCATACTACTGAACATCATTCAAATGATGTGACCAAACCATCACTTGCTTATGTGGATTCTGGAAGTCTGTTATACATACAAAAAGGGCAGCAGTAATTCACAGAAGATATTAAAGAACTACGCAGCATACCTTTACTCATTTAATAGGTGACTGTGTGTCATAAATTGACAGAAACCAAGTGTAGCCTTTCCGAATAACTTCATAGCATAAACAACTCCACTGCACTTCAGTGCAAATCTAACAAAACAAAGTTCTCTAGCTGACTGACTACTTTTTGCCTAAGGGTGGAATTTTGCAAATTAGGTTTTGCCTAAGCCAGGGTTACGTGATGCACGTTCTAAATCGGGTATTAAATTTGCAGTGAGAATGAGTCTGTGTTTTTATCATATTAAATTTCACACAGTGTGTGCTGGTGAATGATCCCTGTCAATCTTGGCCATCAAAAATCATACAAACGAAAGATCCAAGCAATAATAAACAGGTCGGCCTACCTTGCTGTAAGTATTAATGCTATTAAGCACTTCAGCAATAAGGTACAGGTTGGGTAGTATATGGGACAATATGAGGACATTATTTTTATAGCGCATGTGTGATGCCTATAACAATGAATTTAAAACAAAGTGGTGAACAATAATGGGACAAAGTTTAAGACTGTCCTGCATTTTTTGATTTGATTGGATAACATGAATAGCTCAGTTCGTCAAAACATTAACAGAGACACTCATTTGGAACTGTGATCAGTAAAGAAAGTACTTAAAACACAGGTCAGCGACCTGACCTGCTGGTTGGAGCCTTCTGCTATCTCAGTATTTAAAGGCCACCATCACAATAATAATTACCAAACATTATAAAGAGTTCAGTTCCAATATAGATCCATTTAATTATAGAAAGTGAAATAAATATTTAACTGCAACAGGCTGCAACGTGGCCATGGCAGTGGTGGCCTAGTGGTTAGGGCGTTTGCCGCATGATCGGAGGATCTAGGGTTCGAACCCCTTCCCAACGGGTTGCCCTGAAGTACCCTTGAGCAAGATGCCGTCCCCGTCACACTCCTCCCTGTGATGGGCTGGCGACCTGTCCAGGGTGTGTCCCCTTTCCTCGCCCTGTGTGAGCTGGGATGGACTCCAACACTCCCCCCCAACCTCGCTTGGGACAAGCGGCAGAAAATGACTGACTGATGAGGCTGCAAATTGCCTGAAGATTTAAGGTGTCTAGATAATCACCAGTCATATCATCTAGACCTGTTTCTTTACTGCTTTATGCCTACGTTAGAAAGCTTTGTTCTGCATGAATAACTAATATGTAAATCACTGTGTGACAAAAAGCAATCCTCTGAAATTGTTCAAGTACAGGGAATGGGCTGAAAATGAGAGCCAAAAATTCTGCCCTTCAGGAAGCTTGGAGACCTCCTCCTCTATAATACATCAAAAAATGCAAGAACGTCAGACTCTTTGAAAGCAAAAATGAAGAACTGAGGGATAGAGCATCTCTTTTGCACAGTAATGCAGTCATCCATTATCTGAACTGTTTTTCCTGAAATGGGTCACAGAGGGGCCTGAAAATTATCCCAGCTCTCATAGGGAAAAAGGTTGAGAAATACCAAGGAAAGGCTACCATTCTATCACAAAGGTGATACACGAAAACTCTCCTTGACAAGGTCACATCTAAAGGGCAATTTAGCATTTCCAATCCATCTGATGTGCATGTCTCTGGACTGTGGAAGAAAGCCGGAAGCCTCTTTTTACCTAAAATATACAAGAATTACACAAGTTCCTATAAAGTATCTTTAAACAATGAGGAAATCCTTGACACGTCAACATGTTTCTAGGAAAATATGTTTCTAATGGGACTATTGACAAGAAATTTACACCAGATGTTGGTAAAAAAATCCACATATACAAAGAAATCTAAACAAATATGTCCATAAATAATGTGTAGTAAAGGGAACAAGGACACAGGGAATAAGTACTGAATTTATTTAGCAGAAAAGCCTTTGTTGGTATTGACAGTTATATGACGCCTCTTATATTGAGAAACAAGGTGCATGCATTGCTTAGGTGTGATTTTGGCCCATTCTTCCACACAAACTGTCTTCAAATCTATGAACTCTGATCTTCAGTTGTTTCCATAAATTTTCAATGGGGTGGTTGACTGGGCCATTCTCGCATCTTTATTTTCTTTCTCTGAAACCAGTTGAGAGCTTCCTTGGCTCTGTGTTTGAAATCATTGTCTTGCTGAAATGTCCATCCTTGTTTCATCTTCAGCATCCTGGTAGATGGCAGCAGATTCTTATCAAGAATATCCTGTTACATTTCCCCATCCACCCTTCCTTCAATTATATGAAGTCTGCTAGTACGATCCAATTAAAACAATTTTGGTCTCTTCTGACATTCTCCCAGTATTTCCTTGGCTTGTCCAATTGTTCTGCAGCAAGCTTTAAACGACCTTCAACATGCCTTTTCTTCAGCAGTGGAGCGTGCATAGAGGCCATGTTGGTTTAGTGCATTACTTATTTTCTTTGAAACAACTGTACCGGTTAAGTAAAAGGTCTTTCTGAAGCTCTCCATGAGTGGTCTTGCCTCTTGGACAACTCTTCTGATTATTCTTTTGACTCCTCTGACAGAAATCTTGTGCTGAGCACCTGGTCGAGTCCGGTTTATGGTGAAATGATGTTCTTTCCACTTCTAGGTTAAGGCCCCTGGATGCTCACTGGAACATTGAGAAGCTTAGAAATATGTGCGTTACCAATGCCATCAGTATAAGGGTGCCAAGATCTTGAGAGAGCTTTTTGCTTTTATCCATCATGAGATGCTTCTTGTGTCATACCTTGATAGTGAGAAACCTTTTTATAGGCCATCAGTTAGGACTAAACCAGCCGATATTAATAGGCAATGATAAGGGGCAGGATTGCTTTCCCAATCCTGACAGATTTCAATACTTATCCCCTGTGTCATTCCACTTTACTACACATAATTTAATTGGGTTGTTATCAACATCTGTTGTAAATTTCATGTCATTAGCATCATTAGAAACATATTTACTGAGAAAATTGTTGACGTGTTCAATACTTATTTTCCCAACTGTCAGGTTTAAACTCACACATACGTTACTCAATCACCTGGTGAACTGTGGCAGCTGGTTTCGGTGATCTGGAATATCAAAGGGCATGTAAAGGAAGTGCCTCAGCCAAGCCACACCAATGTGATGAACTTGTAACGGTTGTGCATTTGAGATGCACTGTAAACTATTTTGTGTTCTGATGCCTTCTTCAATCCTCTTCTTACACTCTGACATAGAGTAGAAAGCCCCCTTATCAGTGGACAGTAGCACAAGGCAAATCGTACACTCAGGGGGGTCCAGATATGCTATGTAACCATAGAAGTAGCAGTCTGGATTGAAGCAAGGGAGGCAGATGGGGGTCCAGATCTCTCCAGTCTGAAATGCAGAGGAGGCCTGGATGAGGTTCAAGAGAAGGTGGAGGTCAGTCAGCTTCAGCCTGGCATCTTCAATGACCATTTTCTCCTGGACGAGAGAGAGGAGTTGACCTTTGGTAATTAAGAGAGACAGAACCAGGTTCTGAGTGATCGCCTTCTGTAGAATTTGACTAATATTGTCTCTGGCAGAAGGTGCCAAAGGCAGGCACTGGACGGCCGAGAGCAAGAAGCCAGCTTCAAACTCCATAGAGTCCAGCAAAGCATCAAGAACCTTCTCAGAGCCCAGCAGGAGCCTTCGGAGGTCATAGTTCTTTCTGTGCTGGAAAATGCGATTGATGCTGGCCTGGGTAAGCATGCTGACGATCTGATGGTAAACATGCAGGAGCTCGGCATGAAGCTGCTCCTCAGACTGATGACCCTTTGATGCTGACACAAACACCAAAGGCCCCTTCTGCATGAAGACAATTTTGTGATCATCTGAAAAAAGTAAAGGGAGAAAGCTATGAAACTCGACACAATAACCAATCGTAAAGTAGTGGGTTGGCAAAACCCCCACAGTTCACGTTTTTAAGTTTCCCATTGGACTTACAAGGATAATGTAGCTATTTTAAAAACACCACTTAAAAACCTGTAGCTCAAGTGCAAGTCCAAAAGTCTTTGTCTAAAACTAAAAATCACCTGAGCACCAATGATGTTGGACTGTTCTTTATAAGGATAATCTCTAATTCTGTATTTAGCTGATGTAGCACAAACAAATATATAGTTGCATGAAAAGTTGGACACAATACTTTAAAAAAAGAAGTAATGAGTACTGAAAAACCTATTCTAAATGTATTTTAAATGCTACATATTTCATTACAACACATACAAAAGCAGTGTTTTGGATGATTAGAATTGATCTTTAAGGAATTTGGGGATAGCTTGTGAGCTGGTGTTACTGGTTGACAGTTTTTGTTCATCTGAATCAAAATCAGAATTTATTGGCCAAGCAAGTCACACACACACAAGGTTTCATATCAAGGGTTCACAATTACAACTGACAATATACACATGATACTCACACAATGTACCTAAATTACAGATAATATACAAGACATGAAAAATACAAGAAAGTCTGTCTTCGTAAGGAACAAACTTCTTGCATTCACAGCCCTTGAAGTGTGTGATCCCTGGACATTCAAACATTATCTGAACTGTTTGTCCAAAAAAGGGTCACAGAGGAGCCTGAAGGCTTTCCCACAGGGCAAAAGGTGGAGAAATACCCAGGAAAAGCATTGACAAGGTCACACCTAGAGGGCAATTTAGCATTTCCAATTCATCTGGTGTGCATTTCTCTGGACTGTGGAAGGACACCGGAAGCCTCTTTTTACCTAAAATATACAAGAATTACACAAGTTCCCTTAAAGTATCTTTAAACAATGAGGAAATCCTGAAATACTTGAGGTTTAAACTATCCACTCACACATGCATTACTTAATCACTTGGTGAACTCAGAATCTTTCTCACTGTTACTGGTTGACAGTTTCTTTTTCATCTGAATCAAAATCTGTATCAGATTTTTTGGCCAAGTATGTCACACACACAAGGTTTGATTTCGGCTGTTGGTGGTTCTCTATTGCAACTGACAATTTACACGCAATACTCACACGATGTACCTAAATGAAAGTGAAAGTGAAGTGAAAGTGACAACCCTTGTCATTGCGAGGTCCCAGCACAGCACACAGTGAACCACAATGAAACTGGACCTCTGCATTTAACCCATGCAAACACTGTGCAGCAGTGGACAGCTATTGAAAGCGCCCGGGGAGCAGTGATGGCGACGGTACCTTGCTCAAGGGTACCTCAGGGCAACCTACTGGTGAGGGAATCGAACCCACAATCTTCCAATGCAGGGGCAACTCCCTGACCACTAGGCCACCGCTGCCCCAATTACAGATGATATACAAAAAATACAAAAAAAACAACTTAGAGATAATTACCAAGTTAGACACAAAATGAACAAAAAATAAATGTACGTTTTCACGTGTGTGGATAACAACTGTTGTAGCAACTAGTACAAATTGCATTTAATAACAGATGACATTGTTAAGGGATGGACGTTGATATGAATAACAGTAATACTGAAATGTATTAGAATAGGAACATAAACCAAAACACATGACTAAAGTAGAAACATAGACATAAAGAAACCAGAACTAAAACAAAAGAGATACAAACTAACAGCATACAGAAAGGACAGTTAGAACACAATGAATTAAAACGAAACAAAACCAAAGCAAGAGACTACAAACATGAACGCTGGGAAAAAACTAAACAGAAGAGAGCAAGACATGAGTAGAATCAGACCATGACAGGACAAGATCCCACAGGAAATATGACAAACACACCACACATGGGACATGAGACAAGCATGACAAAGTCTCGGGACGGGCAGGACTGGGGTGGGGCAGAAACCACAACAAATTAGAAGCGTATGGTAAAACAAGAAGACATACCGAGCAAGAACAAGCTAAACAAAGACAGCACGAGGACAAACCTTGACAATATCAGAGCATGAATGCGTGATTATTAAGGTGAGGAAATAAACTGTTTGCTCTGGCATGCATGATTCTGGATCACCTGCTGGAGCGGAGAAGTTCAAAAAGTTTGAGTCCAAAGTGTGTTATGATTTCTTTCTGCACAAAATCCACATCTTTCAGATACCTTTCAAGTACTTAGCAATTTGTCTGTTTTTTGCAAATGATATCAGCGCTACAATCATCTTTCCTAATATATTATGATAATCTTTCCTCATGTTAATGTGACCAACAAGGACATTTTCACAATTTTACCTTTCTCACCTGAGTTAATGGACTGAATGCTGTTTCCTCCAGCCTGCACGAAGGACACCAGTGCCATCATGACCCCCATCAAAGAAGCGAGGGCCTCCTCACCGCCGTAGCGCGAGTAGATGGGCTTACCTGCTTCACTCAGTACAAAAACATGCTTTCGGCGGTTCCTCCAGCTCTCTGTCATCACCTCTTCATTGCGATTGGATGGGCATTGTGAAATTGCTGGGCAGTTATCAACAAGACCTAATGATTTCTCATCTTGCTTCACTTCTGCTCTTCCTAAAAATGTCGTAAAGTCACTTGATTCTTCCAGAGTGTCTGTTGAAACAGAACCAGTGCTCTCAGGTAGCAAATCCTCATTTTCTGCTGTGTTTCTCCTCAACATGCTGCTTGTTTTTCACTTCCCTTAATATGTCTCCCTCTTTGGATACTGAAAGTTCTGTGTTTTTAAGAGCAACACTTCTTCCATTGAAGATGGACAAAGGATCTCTGTGATCTTCATAGCAGGTTAGTCAGGCATTCCAGCAGTGGTCAGATGATGCCTGACGGTTACAGACCACATAGCTGGAAAAGAACCATGATGAGAGTCTTTTTTTTCAAAATACGTTCTTTGAAGTTCAGAAAATGTGTCATGTGCAAAGGTATGAAGGTCAGTCATTATATCTTCTATTGGATCAGCAGTAATAATAATATTTTTTACCTATTTAGGGCAGTTCCATCACTATATTTAATTCTGCAAACGGTAGTAAGCTATCACTTCCTCCTAGATATGGGACAAAACATTAGCACAAAAAAACTGAAATACTGGCATAGTTCTATAGTATTACAAATCATAGCACGAACAAGTTAAATCAAAATATCATGTGATCTGGAGATGCAAAGATTCCGAATGTTCACTTACTTAATCCACCAAATAATAATAAATCAAATTTCTCTGAAAACCAAGCCAGTCCTTTGTATGACATCTAACATCAACACAGAAGCCCATAAAATACATTTCTGTTCACCTTCACGGTTAAAGAAGTGATCACCCTTGTAAGCCTTTGGGAGACTCCTCCCTGGTGTCTAAGAATTCTGCGGCACTCTGACCAGCTGTGGATACAGATTTCATTGAATGTTCAGAATAAAAGTCTCTAATATTTCCCACTGCAAAAGGCCATTTAAAGGGCAGCAATAAAATCCTACTTGACTTGACTTGACAGTAAAGTGACAAAAAATACACCAATGTCAAAACTAAATGTTTCAGTTAGTTTGCTCAGTTTGGCCTTGCCGATTCCCTTTAGGTCCCTGACACCACTTTGAGAGCTGCTCCATTACGTTAATAGCTTGAGTGAGGTCTGTAAGATGAGCTCTCAGACTGGTAAAGGACGGAGTGAAGTGCAAAGTATTTCAAGGCTATAAGACTGCATATGCTAGGTTCAATCTGAGATTTATGGAGCAAACTATCTAATCTGATATGACTGCTGATATGATGCCATGATTTTATTCCACAATACTGTAAAGCTGAAGAGGACACAGAGAGCCACAACAAGAAAGTGCCATTGATTTAACCCCAAGCTTATAGTCGGATACAGCAAATACTTTATGTTCAGCCATACCTAGCCAGCAGCAATGCTTAAAATGATGGTTTGGTCAGTGTAACATCCACATGCCAGTACTGAAGGTTTCCCAGCAGAACATTTCCAGAGCACTGACACCTTCATTTGTCCACCTTGACATCTCACAGGACACTCTGATCAGCTCACTGCTATGCAGCCCCAAACCCAGCAAGCCGTAGTGCAGTCTGTGTTCTGACTTTTCTATCACACCCAGCATTTTTTTTTTTAGGGCAAAATTGTGTTGCCGTAGCCCTTATGCAGGATCGGACCAGATGAGCTTGCCTTTGCTTCCCACACACATCAATAAACCTTGAGTGGTCATGACCATGTGTTCAGATCACAGGCTTTCCTTCCTTGAACCACTTTTAGTAGGTATTAACCACAACACACAGGAAGCAATGCAAGCCTTGCTGTTTTAGAATGCTCAGACCAAGTCATCTATTCAACAACAACAAAAAGTTTAATTTCTATAGTGCCTTTCACAAAGGACGCTTTATAATGAGAGAGTAAATAAAAACCTAGTCAGGTAACAGAAAGTTGTCACTTTCAGAAGGGGGGAGTAGCAGGGAGAGAAGGGATATTTCTTTAGTTGTGGGAAGAGAAGTAATTAAATGAAGGCTCTTGGGAACAGAGATCCACAGCTTGTTGGCTGCAGGCCTAAATGCCCTGGAGCCCATCGTGGACAATCTGAATTTAGGGACAGTCAACAGGTTGGAAGAAGAAGATCTGAGCTTGTAGGTGGGAGAATATGGCTGGAGTTTTTATCACAACAGATCAGGCACCTCTTTCGCTTGCCCACATACATACATATTGGGTAGTGGTGGTCTAGTGGTGGTCTAGAGGTACTTGCCTATGGACCAAGAGGTTCAAATCCCTCCCACAATCCCACATCCCACCTTCCTGACCAAAACCCCCCAAACCCAATCTCCCTTGGGGCAGTGGTGGCCTAGTGGTTAGGCCGAGGGACTAACCAGTAATTCTAGACCAGTGGGTTGCCTTGAGGTACCCTTGAGCAAGGTACCGTCCCCATCACTAAATAGTTGCCCCCAGCTGCACGTGTGTGCATGGGTGAAATGCAGAAGAAGCATTTCGTTGTTTCACAATGACAGTCACTTTCACTTCACATTCACCACTCAGTGGTTTTAATGTTTTGTGCATGTGCATGTATCTGACTGGCTCTAATATCAAGTTCAGTTCAAACTAATTCAGTTCAGGTGGATTATTATAATTGCACAGCCACAATGCATTACACAAAGAATTTCAAATCATGCTTGGATCGAGTATAAAAGACCAATATACCCCCCCCCCCCCCTTCCCTAGCACCCTGGTTAGAACAGACGGACGGATATTGGAACGCGGCCCATCAGCGTCCTAGTTAGGGAAGAAGTGCGCTTATTGGAGCGCAGCCGCGGTGTAATCGGACTGAAGCGCTGTGTGTGGTGAATGACTGAAAGATAACTTCCACTCCTCCCTGCCGACGCGTCTTCAAGCTCACGGTTTAGCCTGCGTTTAAACCCTGGAGCTGCAGGAGCGCTTCGAGGGATGTTTATGAAGAACCTGAGGGGAAATGGAAGCGCACCTGCTGAAGTTCGTCGAGCGAGTGCACTCAGAAAGCAGCAGCGATGGAGAAAGCGTCGTTGCGAACGAGTACGCGGTGAGTCCTGATCCTTACCTGATAAACCTGAACATTTCGGCCGGACCCAACGACATGAAGAGCAGCAGAGCAGAAACGGGCTGGAAAACTGCGCGTCTTTCTGGATATTTAGCTGGATATTTAACCTGCTTTACTGTCCAATCAGAGCAGACTGAGCTCTTCATAAAGCCGCGTCTAAACCATGAGGTCTGACAGTGAAGTACTTTTACCAATGAAAAACTGTCAAATGTCTTAAGACTTATACAGTACAATACTTAGTTTAATACAGTAAAGTACTTAGTCTTATACAGTTAAACACTCTGTATTAAGCTGTAAAATACTTAGTTTAATACTGTAAAGTATTTAGTCTTACAAAGTAAAGTATTTAGTCTTATAAAGTACTTAGTCTTATACAGTACAAGACTCCGTTTATGCAGTAAAATACTTAGTTTAATACTGTAAAGTATTTAGTCTTACACAATACAAGACTCAGTTTTATGCAGTAAATGCTTAGTCATATGCAGTAAAGTATTTAGGTTTCTACAGTAAAGTATTTAGTCTCATAAAGTACTTAGTCTTATATGATTAAATACCCAGTTTTAAGCAGTAAAATACAATTTTTTTATACAGTAAAGTATTTGGTCTCACACAGTACAAGACTCAGTTTTATGCAGTAAAATACAAATTTTTATACAAAAAGTATTTAGTAAAGTAATTTACTTTATACAGTAAGGTATTTAGTCTTACATAGTGCAAGACTCCATTTTATACAATAAAATATTATATGAAATAAAAATACTGTATAAAATAGTTTTATAAAGTAAGGTGTTTAGTCTTATAAAGTGCTTAGTCTTGCACAGTTTCATAGAGTAAAGTATTTAGTTTTATACAGTTCAGTACTTAGTCTTGTAATGTACTTAGTCTTATACAGGAAAGAAGTAGTAAAGCACTTAAAGTATAATGTAATAAAGTGCTTAAATGAATGCATATCCTTAACATATTATATAGCAAAGTACTTAAATGATCGTAAAGTATTATATAGCAAACTGTTTGAAGTATTTTATAGTAGAGTGTTTCAATTAAGTTGTAGCAAAGTACTTAAAGTATTACAGAGCGCAGTAGTAAATGCATTAACTAACAAAGCACCTAAAGCATCCCATGGAAAGTGGCAGAATAAGATATTATATAAATATGGTTTTTGTGACGGGTTGCTTGTTTAGGTCTTCATTTAAAAGGCCTATTTTTGTGGCTTTTGTTTATTTTTTGGCTGGTTTTCATTTTTTATTTTTGGGGGAAATTTCTCCAGCAAGTTGCCATGGAAACCTGCCTTTCATTTGGTGACAATCTAGCCATTTGTTTTTTAGTTCCTATTTTTTGCTAGGCTTAAATACCTCCTCTTCTCTTTTGCTGTCTCTCAGTTCGGAGGTTCATTTTGTTTTAGACCCGAAGAACCCTAAAAGAGGGCGACTGCTCCTTTCAGATCTCACCGTCTGTGCTGACAGATGGTCGATGTATGGGATATCTTTTCGGTTTCTTCTTCACCTTTGCAGGGTTCTCATTGAGGTTCAAAAGTTAGTAACTTCAGCAGGACGATTTTATGTATTTGTCCTACAGCTACATCTGTTTTATCTGAACTAACTTGTAGAATCCAGGCTGAATAAAGGAGGGTTTCACAGTCCTGACTGGAGGTAACTGAGGGTAGAGTTTCACGAAGTGGTTCCTTATTGGGCCCATAAAGAGTTGGTGGATTATTAACTTCACAGGAATATTTTCAGGCATGTGCAATAAAATTCCATGCACATTGTGCACATTGCAACATCTTCAACTGAATATAACATCCCTACCCTAAATTTGAATATGTTATTACATTTTCATTCCAAAACTAGTATGGCGAACAGTATTTGCATGCAACCAACCTTTCTTTCCCAGAGGCACACACAACTCCGGGTGGGAGAGCAGAGTTTAAAAACTTTGGCAGCGGTAGGAGACTGATGACCTTGCATTGTTGACTTTTAACTGTTCAGTTACATGACAGCATTGTAGTTCATCATGACCGATGACATTTCCTTCACCAAACAGCAGGAGGCAAAATGCCATTCTGTCATGTTGCCACAAATTGTGCTATGCTTTGCAATATAGCAGTGTTTGTTAATCACTATTGCAATTCTGGCCTTGGCAATGCTGATGTTGCAGAAGGGTGAACTATCCAAATAAACCTTTTATGAAATCAAAATCTTTTATTGATGTGTTTCTGTGGGTTGATGTTAACTCTAATCTAACTTTGATCACAATATATAGATTTTATTATATAGTAGGTTTCCAAATATGGGGGGTAAAGTGAAAGTGACTATTCTCGTCATTGTGAAACGCAGCACAGCACTGGTCTGGGATTCAAACCCACATCCTTCTGATCCAACTCCATAACAACTAGACCTCCACTGCCATGAATAAAGGCCTTCTCCAAAACAACGTCTGCAATAATAACTGCAACAGTTCTTAATACTATTATTAGCAGTAATATTGACATTATTAAATGTCAGACAACAATTGATGGGTATTGTTGTGTTGTTGTTGTTTTTGTTTTGTTTGTTTCATATAAAAAGAAAGTTTACTGCACTGTAGAAATGCAGCCTGCTGCAAACCCGCACATGCACGACATAAAAACATTCACGGTTAGACATAAAAACATTCACGGTTAGACATACTGTTTACAAATGGAGGATAATCAGGGCCATTCTTACACTCCTCAGGAGTGGCTGACCAACGAAGATCAGTCCAAGAACAAGGAGTTTAAAGGACTGTTCAGTCACATAGGAACCCAGAATAGCTTTTGTGCAACTATAGGCATTTCTCAAACTAATGAATAGTAATGTTCAGAGTCCTTCATCAGTAAATTGCTCAATGAAAATGATGTTCGTGGCAGGGTTGCATAGAGGAAGCCAGCGCACTCTGAAAAGAGCATTGCTACAGATTTCACTGAAAGAAAAAACGTTCAGGCTCCACTACGATAAACACTAGTAAAATGTGAGAAAAACTGAAACTAGTCATTTTTCTATTTTGTGCAGCTGTACTTGCTATTACAAAACACGAGGAGTTTTCAAAAATTAGGCAGTATTGACAAAAAAAAAAAAAACACTCATATTGAAATGGAAAAACAGTGGTTCCTCATAGATTAACTGATGTGGCAGGACACACGCTTTTTTGCAGTTGTTAGTAAGTGGTTTGAACCCTCACTCGATGAGGACTGTTAATAGTTTTTGATGGTCAATATATGCCACAGTTCCCCCTTTGACCTTTGCCTTGATCAGAAAGGCTTCCCCATACTTACATGTATGGGAAACTCTTGCAGCTCAGGTAAACATTATAAATACTGTTTGAGGTGTATATATACTGTCTGAGGTAATGCTCAGTCAAGTCGCAATCCAGACTTAAACTGAAAGTGTAATGCTGCATTGTATGCTGAGTTCTTCTCCTTTTGTAGCAAGGAAGTAAGAAATACACTGTGGCTTTCAGTATGACATGGATACAGCAGAAAAGTCTTTTTAACGCTTATTGGCTAATAGAAACTAAAGTGAATTTAGTGATGCTTCGAACTTACTGGAATGTGAAATGTGATAGTATATAAAATATTTTCCTTTTTTCATGCTTGTTCTATCTTTGCATATTTGTTACACTAAATGCTTTTATATTTCAAAAGCTAGAGCTCAGTGTGGAATTTTGGCCCAGACTTCTTTTCGAAAAAATTTTAATTCAAAATTGCCCACTAAGGGCCTGCCAAGGCATCTCAGCAGGGTTTAAGTCAGGACTTAGATCAGGACACTCAACAATATTAATTCCGTTTCCTTTTAGTCAATACAGAGATGGATTACTCCTGATTACCTAATGGGTGGATTTCTAAGGTGGATTATATAATCTCGCTCGAGCTATAGATCACTGACTGATGACTGGATCTACAATTTTTGGTCCCCTCAGCTTTATCACATCAACCAGGCCTTGAAGCAGTAAAACATCACCATACTATCTCTCTGCCGCCACGATGATTTTTGGCGTGAAGTTATTATTATGCAGTGCTGGGTTAGGTTTATGTCGGGGTAACAAAGTACGTCTTTTTACAGTTATGCATCTTTAGTCTTTGGTTCTTAGCTGATTTTGTCTTTGAGGAAGTTCTGCATTACAAAATCCGTCTGGAAAATAAACGTAACAGCTTTTCAAATCACTGTCATCAACGTCCAAAAGATGTTGATATTGCTGGAACCTTATTCTGATTTGTTTTCCACTATGCTGTTGTCCTTCAGTGTAGTTAGTGTAAATGGCCATGCTTTCAAAAGCACCTGTTGCTTTCTTGTGACCCAGAAGAAGGGATGTGCCGTATGATGATTTGTTGTTGGAATGGTAAACTGCACCTTTTGGATTAAGATCAGAAAATGAATATTAGTTGAGAGATTAGATTTCCAGCTTTTTAATTTTTTTTATAACAGCTATATAACTCTATATAATTATATAGAACAAAAATGCATTGTATGCACTGAAGACATTTAGATTTGAGTTCAAAAGACAAACATGACGTGAATATGTATACATGCCCTGTGAGCTCTTGCTGGCAAACAATTTCACACAAGGCCATTCAGTTGTTATCTTCCACGTCACAGAATATTTCTCACCCAGCTTTACTTTTAGCTCCACAAACTGTGTGAAAGCTGTGTGTGTGGTTTCAAAGACACCACCATCATCAGAACATTCTATTTTTTTTCCTATATGCTGCCTGCATGGTAAAGAAAACTCTTTTAGTTTATAGGATTCCTTAAGATAAGCAGTTAACGGACTGTAAGGCAGATTCTTTTTTTTCTGTAAGTGTGAGTTGAGTTAGTTTAGAACATTAGGAAAGCTCTGTAAACACCTTAATACTCTACACGTCTATAAGGCGTTGTGTGACGATGGTGTGACAGGCACTTTAATCTATACATCTTTGTGCAGTGCTGGCACCTTCCCTTTTAGAAACCAAGGTTCAACATTTAGGATTCTGCACTCGTCACAAACAAAGTTAAACAACCGGCAGTGAAACTCGTTCCTGAGTCAAAACCTTAAACCTGTGCAAAGACATAGAGGAAGGTAGCATTTATAAGAATCAAATATTATAACCAGAAGAAATGGAGATGGTTGATCCGCTGTGGCGACCCCTAAAACGGGAGCAGCCGAGACAAAATGAAAAAGAAGAAGAAGAAGAAGAAGAGGAAGATATCGTATATGTTGTATATTGACGTAGGTATCTGAAACCATCTAATCATTTAGCACAATGGAGAGTCGACTGCTGCAAAGTCCTCTTTCTTTAGTTCCTGCAACGATAAGACATTCCATAAGTGCTGCTGCTTGCTCTTGATCCTCCCGCACAGTGTGTGCTTTAAAGTTGCAGTAATTATACTAAATAATAAAGAATTTTCATTGCCATTGCAGTCCATGATATATGTCTAAAGCAGAGAACCTTGATACAGTTACTTCAGATTTATTAGAATTCTCATTACTGCTCCCTGAAGGCCAGTAACTCCATCACATGGCTGTGAAGGTTGATGTGACATTACCATAAAGGCATTTCATCTTTTGTGTGGAGTGTATTTAGTTAATATTCCTCTTATGGTTGGTAGTCATTAGTTTCTTTGCCATGTCGTTTATTTGGACCTTCTCTTGTTAGATTTGAAAAAAATGATCTATTAAGGCTCTGAGAATAAGGCACCATCTTGTGGTCATACCTAGAACTGAAGTCCATTACTTCTAGAGAAGTGCATTTGTTTAAGAGAATTAAAGGGTTTTGAAGAAAAAGTGCTACCATTAAGTGTCCCCTTATGATCGTATGAAATGTAGAATTGAGCAGAATACAATTGTAGTAACGGAAAGATATCAAGACCTCTGTAATCTAGGGCAGTGCAGTAACTGATGTTACAGTTTGTTAGTAACTTTATAATAATAGTAGAGTAGAGTAGAGTAGAGTAGAGTAGAGTGATCTTTTATTATCCCACGAATGGGAAATTTGGGCGTTACAGGGCTCTTAAAAAAAGACAGGTGAACAGAAAGAGAAGAAAAAATATATTAAGATATAGAGAGAGAACAGGAACAAGTACAGGAGAAAAAAGAGGAGCTATAAATAAATAATAAATTATCTATCTATATATATCTATATATATATACATATACATATCTACAATATACACGGTAATAAGTTATGAATGAATTATACATATAAATAACAAGTAGCAAAATATAAATATAGCAAAAATATGAATATAAATATAAATGTAATAATAATAATAATAATAGTATAATATACAATACAGTAATAATAATAATAATAATATATAATATATAATAATAATAAACAAGCAATGTAATGTTATGTAATGGCAGAGATCATTGTGTTATTAGCATAAAATGTACATGTACAATACTGAACTATAGCAAACAGTATAGATGTACATGTGGCCATCCAGACCAGGTCATCTTTCATTGCTCCAAGGTGCAGTTCTGATGCTTATTGATCTATTGAAGCTGCTGTTGGAGGAGAACAGTGCCGTGTTCCACCGCTAAGAGACCCATGCTGAGCTGCGATGCATGGTGTAACCACTATAAAAACTTTCTTGCACATGAATCTTTCTGAGTAGATGGATTTCCCTTGCAAATCTATGAGCCTGGGGGATAAAAATCTCTTCGAAATCGAACTCTTGTTAAAGTCAGTCTGGTCTTCCTGCTGATCCATTTCTCCTGTAACTATGACTGATAGTCTATGTAACGTGGAGGGATATAGCACAATGGCACAATAAATTAAGATTTTTTTTTTTTGGCTGATGGCGAGGAACAAGAAAGAAGAACTAATGATACCATATTTTAAAAAATGCTTAAAAATGTCAATACAGTCTACAACACTGCTACATAAAATCCACAACAATATGTATTTCTTTTATAACCGGTAGCTCAGCGCAGATGCTCTTCGACTCTAATAACCACACATTGCTCTCACACAGAAACATATGTGAACCTTAGTTGCTGTTTATTCGTGAGAACCCAGTTTAACTAACTAAGCCGGTGTAACTCTGTTGTGGTTTCCAAGCAAATCTTAGCATCGCATCTTTATATTTACTGTCTGTGTTGCTCCCCTGTAACATAGCCTGGGTTATTTAACACATACAGCAGTGTGTGTTATTCTTAACCTGTGTCTGGTCCCTTCTAAATCAGGCCTATTATTACACTAAAATATCTTCGGTTTTGCTTCTCAAACAATTCCGTTTTACAGGAAACCTTTGAGCAGATTGGCCATGTTTCAAATTTCCCAGGTTTTCATTAACCCCAAATCTAACTGATCAGCCATGATATGTTTCGTGTCTGCATTTTATTTATTAAGTTACGAAGCTAACATGAAAGCTTATACTCAGATTAGAACCATGCTAACTGCACACCAACATCATCCCAGTAACTAATCTCAAAGGCCCTGTTTAAACTTGGCCATTTCACGCACCTTCATTTTCAGGATTCTGTTCACAGCCACATGATACATAAGTGCTGATGTGAATGCTTCCAACATGCATATAAATCCAGATTTAAAAAGGATCCACTTCAAGAGGTAAAGTGGTGTTAAGCATGTGTAAATTTGAAAAACCCAAACCCCTCTCAGTACCGATTTTTTTTTTTTTTTTTTTTTTCCTCAAATCATTGTTTCTTCAAGCATTTGCAGTCTCCAGTCTGCACCCAAAATTGGTTCTGGACTGTTTTGGTGGTGGAGCCCATTTAGGTTCTGTTTTATACCTACATATGCCACTTTGGTCTGCATTTTTTTTCTTTTTTTGGTAAAATGATAAATAATAGGTCGGTCCTATTATTGTTTTTTAATGAGTGTTCACAGAATGATTAGTTATATCAGAAAGAACATCATTCTTTTGGATGTGATGTGCAGTATTCACAAAATTCTCAGTGCAAGTGCTCACTATACTTTTTGTCTTTCTCTCACCATTAGATTTGAGACATGTAGGAATATCAGATAATAAAGCGTTAATGAAAGTGACTATTCTTGTCATTGCGAGGTCACAGCACAGCACACAGTGAACCACATCGAAATTGGACCTCTGCATTTAACCCATGCACACAAACACCGTGCGCCGTGACAAGAATAGTCACTTTCATAAACGCAGCTATGAAAGCACCCAGGGAGCAGTGACGGTACCTTGCTCAAGGGTACCTCAGGGCAACCTACTGGTAAGGGGTTTGAACCCACAATCTTCTGATCCTGTGGCCAACTCTAACCACACGCTGCCCCAATTATGGTAAATAGGTAGAAGGCTTTCTCACATGCTCTGTGGCAAACCTGAAGTGAACTCCACTGCACTGTTTTTAGAAGGACCAGGAACTAGTTCTGTTGACTGCTTCTGGGCATGAATAACTTCACACTCAGCGCAGCTTAGAAAGCTCTAGTGTGAAAACAGTTTTATTCATAATCAGGAGTAGTGAGTTAAAGAATACTTGTAGCACTGTACTTGTACAGGTACTTGTAGTACTTGTAGTGTAGTGTAGTACTGTGGACCACCAGCAGCAGGATTGAGATAATGTGATCTGATGTCTGATATGATGAATCCTGTATAATGCAATCATGCACATAAACTAACAAGATTGAATGAACGTCCAATTATTTTTTTTTTTTAAGTTTTGTTTTGACATCTGGAATTGAATCTATCATTCCAGAATGACTGGTTATTGTTTACAAGACTAATTTTTTAATATTTGGCTTTGTCATTCTGTATTGATCTTGAAGGACAGCTTAATTAGTGCTGTGCTTTTTCTGTAAATATAGAGAATTCGGCAGCAGAATGACTCTATGAAAGAGATGTACTGCTTGACTGCGGAGACTGGGGGACTCAAAGACAATGTGAAGAAAAACCGCTACAAGGACATCCTGCCCTGTATGTAACCTCCCACTAAGCCTGATATTTAACAACCATTTGTTAGGATTAAACATTTTCTTTCCTGGTTTTTTGTGTTGGGTTTACCAAATTATTGTTACAGCTTACTTAGAAAGAGTGTCAAACCTTAAAAATCCTTCTCAGATGACCAGACCCGTGTCTTCCTGAGCCCGACAACACCTGAATACAATTCCGACTACATTAATGCCAGTTTCATCAAGGTAAGTGTCTCATGGGAGCTCGCTCAGGGTGCCGAAGATGAGATACTTCTGATGAGAACAACTAGAAATCCATACTGCTGCATTCTTGATGATGTATGTGTTGACGTTCCTGTTGATGCTCTTACTACATTTGTACAGTGCTTGTTATGATCCTTTTTGTCCACTAGGGAGCAAGTGAGAGCAAGACCTATATTGCCACTCAAGGCCCCCTCAGTAACACGGTGGTGGATTTCTGGCGTATGATTTGGCAATATAAGATCCAGGTGCATTGTGTTTGTGTATACAAACATATACACACATCTGCAAGCAGATGCTATAATGCAAATGTACATAATAAAGATGAATGATTATACCCTATAAATAAGGCTGCACAAAATACTCTGCCTGGGTTTTTCTAAAATGAATGTGTCTCTTGTTTTTAAAGGTTATTGTGATGGCATGTAAGGAGATAGAGATCGGGAAGGTAAAGTGTTTGTCTTTCCATGTGGAAAATGTCTGTGTTAAGATTATTTGTTATCTATTTTGAAAGCAATTTAGTTCTTTGGATATGATAATGAAATATGGGCCTGATACAGGCCCTTTAGAAAGTAATCTAATTCACTAAATGATGTTTAAAACCATTGCATAACACACTTTTAATCCCCCCGTGCAGAAAAAATGCGAGGTCTACTGGGCTTCTTTAACAGAACCATCCACTTTTGGCCCCTTTGTTGTCTCACTGGTAAGCATCCACTATTGAGACATTATAATAAGTCCATTTTTGTGCTTTATCTGCTATGAAATCTTTGCACCCAATGATGAAAACGTTTTTAGCATGTAACCTTTCATCCAACCCACCATAAACGTTGACCACATACATGTGTTGATGGAGGAAGTGCTGTTGCTGAAATTCCAGTGTGTGTTGTCATTGTTCTGGCAGGTTGAAGAGTCGCTCCCTAACGAGGAAATAATAGTGCGAACGTTGGCGGTGAAATACTGTGATGTACGTGTGTCTTGCTGTACCATGTGTGCAAGCTTTATGTCTTTTCTTGTTGTTGTGGTTGAAATATAATCTTACGCAAGATAAATCGTGAGGGTGAATTAAAAGCAAGTAAAAATGGCTGTAAATAAACACGCATAAAGAAATAATAAATAAAGAAAAACAGACATGTAGCTAGTCCACATGTGGAATCACACTTCAGTTTAATACCTGCATAGCTTACATGAATGTTTCATAATAGCTGCAAAATAATTGGCAGTGGTTAATGGATATGTCATCAGAGTGATGACTGATTAAGAAGCCTAGAGTTCATGAGTTTAATTGTAGGGGTGGGGGAGATGACAGTACATTATCATAATCTTGAAAAATCACATCACAATAAACCCTGCCATAAAGCATATTTAACCCTAATTGGATGCAGTGATATACAGGATATGAAGAAAACACAAGAACATTATTATATATTATCGTTTTTAATTTCTTTATTATAACACTGGATCATTAATAATGGATATTGATATTAGTAAGAGATTTTTTCCATATTTTGTTTGCTATAATGTGCCTTGTTTCACGATTATTTTACGTAAAGGATTGCAGTCCATTCCGATTGTATTCTTGTTTGCAGGAAACTCGCTTTGTGTCACAGTTTCAGTACACGGTTTGGCCGGATCATGGAATTCCGAATGTACCTGATGGCATTTTGGAAATGATGGAATTGGCCAATATCAAACAGGGTTACCACATGGGACCTATGCTTATCCATTGCAGGTCTGTCAATCACACACATACGCACACACACACACACACACACACATGCACACACACACTCAAATCATCAACTGCTTTCTCACTCAAACACTTCCAAACTGGCCATCCTTACCATGACTAACCGACTGTTTTTCACCACCTCTGACAAATGACCCATCTGCCCATGAAAATTCATCAGAGTGAGACGCTCTCTGTACCTCCCCAGCCCCATGCATTTTAATCCCACCATTTGAATGAAGCGAGACATGTTAAATATTCAGCACCTGATGTAGTGCCGCAACAGCCAGTTAACTCGCAGACTTTTGCACAAATTCGCTCATTACCCCTGCACTATAATGTATGGGAGACGCTCTGTCCGACAATATGGACCACGATTCCTCACTGACCTCAAGAGCCCCGGTGCAGGCACAAATGGGCTTGATTGTGTTGAGTGATTGGGGTTGATTGCCTTTGCTTTTGCAGTGCTGGCTGTGGAAGAACTGGGGTGATTTGTGCCATCGACTACGTTAATGACCTTCTGCAAAAAAAGGTATGGTACCCTCCATAATAAATAATGATTCATGAAAATATGAATGCATAAGTGTGTATGTTCTTTCAGTGCCATTTTATTGTCACTAGGCTTTATACCTTAATGGTAGAGCCAGGCAGCAAAAATTACAATATACAATGTAAGGAACTAAGGATTATACTTTGACCTTTACAATACATGGATCTACTGACTGATAAGAAATATGTTAGAAAAGAAATATTTTATATATGATAATAAACGTTTTTGTGCCTTATCTGTTAGAAAATTGGAGAAGATTTCAGGATTATGGACATAGTTCTGGAACTGAGGCGGCAAAGACCATCAGCAGTTCAGACTAAGGTACATGAGTCTGGGAAAATGTCTAACTTGTGTCGTTAACTAGTGATTCCAAATTGCAATGATTATTTGCATTGCATTAATTAAAAAAAATATATTTATGACGTCTAGTACTTTTACAGCAGCCCTTTTTTGTGCACAGAAACATTTTGTTTGTAAGAAAAAGTACATCAGATTTGTCTAACTAAGGTCAGATGCTGATGGATTTGTATATGCATTCAGGAGCAATACGGATTTTTGTTTCATACTGTGGCTCAGATGTTTGAAAAGGCCCTCAGAGAATCTTCACACTTTCAACCCAATCAGACTAAGGTAGGTATTTAGATTTAAAAGTAGCTGTATTATAGACGAATAGTTCTTGTCATCCTGAGGGAGCTTTTGGTTCTCATTTTCAGTCCAGCCTCTGCATTTGAACAGTTTCAGAGGATTGGTTTTTGTTTGAAAAGCCACACAGTGGCATATGAATCATTCAAACAGAACAAAGCCATCCAAGTTATTCATGAAGCAGCGAAGAAACAGGCATATATGTTACAGATGATCAGGCCAGTGAGAAGGTTATTCAGTGATGCTGAAAGCTGAGTGGTATGAATCCCTTTATCCATGCACCTTGTACCTTTCGGTACTTTGTGGCCCATCACAATAACATTTGCACCCATTTCTTCAGTGTACTTTACACAACACGATTTATATGCATGTTTCCACTTGTTGCAATTAATCACTGCCCATATTGTCTCATTTTCCTAGCAATATATGAAGAAATGTGGGGGGCTCCATTCTTTTAAACAGTATTACAGCACCATAAATTGGTCTAATCTGAATCAACACAAAATAAGCTTGGGAGCAATGTTCCTGCAGTTGTCAGTCAGTCATTTTCTGTCACTTGTCCCATGCGGACAAGGGACGCACCCTGGACAGGTCGCCAGCCCATTGCAGGGAGGAGCATGACGGGGACGGCACCTTGCTCAAGGATACCTCAGGGCAACCCATTGGGAAGGGGTTCAAACCCCCGATTCTCCGATCATGCGGCCAACGCCCTAACCACTAGGACACCGCTGCCCCTGGCTATTTTGATGGCTAGATGAATGCACCAGAGCATCTCCAAAGGGCAACCAGAAAACCAGTGACAGGTCATTTATGCTTGCATGGAGAGCAAAAACTAGCCTAGCTGGTTCAATCCAAAGAAAGAGTTACATGAACAAATTTCTCACAACCTAGTTGGATCCACGGAGGCCCCACTTCATAACTTCACACTTCTGCTGCTGGATCTGTGTTGGTGCCAGACATCACAGCACACCTCATCATGGTCCACACCTCAATGGGTCAGCACGGTTCTGGAAGCATGAGGGGGTTCTCCACAACACGGTGCAGTGTTTTTAATGTGATGGCTGATCGGTTTATTTATTATGTAGGTTAATAAAGTGGAAAAGTCAGTGTCAAGTTGGTGGAAGGAGGCAGCAAATTGTGAGGTGAACATAAAGTCTGTAATTACCATCAGAAACCCCTAGATGGTAGACGCTGTAAGAGAACAGTGACTTTTAATGCAAGTTTACAGCTTCCCTGACTCTTTCACAACAAATATGAAACATTACGCAAATGTTAAAGATGAGATAAATAAGATTTATTAGAAAAAGGCATAAACAACCAGTGTAAGATATAAATATGAAAGATATAATGAATAGAGGATGAATAGATATCATATACTGTTTCTTCAGTACAGACATGATTCAGCTAAACATTTTCAGTGGCATGTTCTTTACCCTAAAACTAAAATTGTACGTCGTTCATAAAATTAAGACGTGCACACAATCAGCTTCCACATTTAGTTGGTCGCATGCTTTGTGTTAAAGCCCAGTTGAGTCCCAAGTCCAAACCACTTCAGTTTATTCAGCCTATTATGCCATCACTGACTTTACTTCCTCAACGCTCCTGCAACCGCTTCGATTAAACAAACTGCAGCAGGAAACAAACTAGCTGTGTGCTTCCTCTATGCAAATACTGAAACGTTCTGTGCAACACCCTGATGTACTGCTCTACACACTCCTGCTTCAATAGCCCTCAGTGTTCTTATCCTTTGCTGCCACTCATCTGTTTTGTTTTGTTCTGATTTTTTGGACGCTTCAGGATTTGCTGTCTGTCTACTCCAATGTTGTTTCACCAAAGCCAGCACTGAGGTCAATCTCCATTGGTGAAAGCAGCTTTGAACCTAAACCAAGGTAACAGCACACACATACAGAGTGTCTCTCAGCATGTTGGGTTGTTTGTGGACTCTGTGATTAAGACCACAGGAAGGACACAGCCAGAAGCCAATTTAAGGAAACTGTGTGCTACAAAATATGTAGTAAACAGGAGAAATAGCTGAGATTATGACTGTTGAAGATATTTGTCTCTCTAGGGACAGAATTCAAACCTACTCCTTTGGAGATTGCCTAATGTGTCAGTATACTGCATTTGAAATTGAATGTGGATAAGTGTAGCCAGTTTGACAAAAATAAAACAGGAGACTTCGAGATTGTACAGGAATAAATTCCTGTGTGGAGAGGGCTGCGGTGTTGGTGGCAAGTATGTTGAAATATTGAAATATCATTATTATGATAGTACTTCTTGAACTCCTGCATGAAGAAGGCAAATTTGGAAGTACATACATGCCTAGCATTTCATTTTAGGGTAGCATTTGTAAGGCTGCGTCTACATAAGCACCCATTGTCATTACACTTCTGGGGTGATTAAAGTAGTCTTCATGACACGTGATGGAATAAACGTTTTAAATGTCAATGTAAATCTACTTCTATTTCTATAAAAGGCTTATATGTCACTTATCAACGATAGCCTGTTAAATTGTTGCTATTACATGCATTTTTTTGGTCATTTAGACCGACGTAAATGCCATCGATTGGCATTTAAATCTTTTTAGAAGCGGCTTTTTATTTATGTAGACCTACATGCATGTGGTTGTTTAGTGTTCTGGAAGTTCTGGCTGACAGAAAAGGAAATAAAGTCCCTTCCTAAAGTATAGGAACAGCAAAGTCAGTTCATTTGATTAGTTCTGCAATAAAGACATTTTGGTTGGAGATCCTTTAGGCAGACTCTATTTTAAAAGATTTTTACTCTTTTGTCTCACAGTAAAAATACCTTTTAATGTTTGACCGCCCAGATTTTCAAGTTTTAATGATCGTGACCTTTTTCCTGTTCTATGGGTGCCGATAATTATGTATCTTATAACATTTTACAATTTCTACATAATTTCATATTTTAGATGGAAAAAAAGTCATTCAGAGAGGTTTCATGAGAGATGGTGCTTTGCAGAATAAAAGTCACTTGGTGATGAAAGGAACAAGGGACTTTGGTGTCTACAACACGATATAGCTGTATTGTTTACGATCCAAGACCACCAGTGAATCTCCTCATGTCCTCTTGATTATATATAATCTTGATAAAGATAAAATAATGGTAAAATTGGAAAAATAAGACCCCCTACATGTAGCTCTCTGTTGGATTTTTGTTCAAAATCTTGTCTCGTATTTGTCACAAAGAGGACTCAAGCATTGTATTTACAAAAACTAGTTCTTAATAACTTCAGATGATGTGGTTTTTAGAGACTTTAAATGGTTTAATTGTCTGACTGCTGTGAGGCAGTACGTGTTTCCAGAATAGCACACATTACATATCAAACCACTCTGAGTGAGTGATCTAAGCCACTGAAGCAGTAACTTAAAAAAACCCCGTAGAATCCCCTTTCTAGATGTTTTATTCAGTAGCTATTTAATAGGACAAATTAAAGATTGGCCCAGCATGCACATTGTTGCTGTGTTAGTCATTATACATAGATATTATTGTTGTTTCACATCTACAGCTGTGTTTCAGCTTCCCCCAGCCACATAAAGTAACTGTTAAAGTGATTCAAATCTAGTGGTTTTAACGGCAACATCATCAGACACAAGGGCCTTTCCTCACTTTCCTTCTGGTGATGTTTGTTATTTAAAGGTGCATTTTTGCATTTTATTATAAGAGCTAAACATATGAATATGTGTATTAAAATATGCTAATTACGTCGTATGTGACTTCCATATCTAGCGGTGAATAATTCCTACACTTTTTTTAAAGTCAGTTTTAACAAAAGTTTCCCCCTAAAATATCTTTGCATTTTTGGCTTGACTGTGGTTCTTAAAAGAGAACAGGAATTCTTATTTCCTGCTTAAGATTTGCTTGACATGCTAAACACATGATCTGTCGGGTCTAAAAATGGGGCATTTGACAGTTTCATTTCCAGACCAAGAAGTCAATGTTCTAGGAAACAAAAGACAAACAAGAAATGGTTCAAGAAAGAGGTTCCAGAAAGGAAAAGATATCATCAGGCATTAACATTAACATCAATAATAGATATGCACTGATGTCCTTATACTCATTGCAAATATTATTGTAATTTTTCAGCAAAATTGGGTTTTCAAACACTGTATCCAATTTATTTGACACTTCTTAATTGTTGGTCCACCTTGGAAAAATAACCATAGCAATGTCGAATGCTGTTCCATTAGTGGTTATTTTCTGACCACAGGATGCTGTTGGCAGGATATGTTTTGTTTGGTGGTGCTCAGGCCAGAACACAGAAGTACTATGTTACTGCCGCATGACAACAGCTGTTTTGAGAATGATCCACCTGCCAGTAATACCTAAATATAGTTTTTAGTTCTGCAGCTGCTGACCACTGATTAATAAAGGGGTATATTAAATAATGCAGAGAAACAAATGTACAACAATCTGTAATTGTGAAAATATAAACTACACGGTCCACCTTATGAAGTGGCTCATCACTGTGCATACAGTGCTGTGCAAAACTCTTGAGACATCCCTCATTTCTTCATATGTTTTGCTTCCACACTTTCTTTGAGGAAGAGTTCTCCAGGCTTCATGAAGAACAGATCTTTGGCTTTCATCTTCAGTCCAGTCTCTGTATCTGACCTGTTTAAGATGATTGTTTTTTGTTTTTTAAGCCATGCAATGACCTACATATGAGTCATTCAAGCTAAACAAAGCAAGGTGACTTAAGACATGAAGCAGTGAAGAAATAGGTGCAGAAGATTCCAGATGACCAGGCTGAGGTTTAGTTCTCTGGTGAAGCTGAATGCTGAGTGTTTGGAACCCCTTTATCTATGCACCTTGTATCTTTAGGCACACATCACTAAAAATTGTCCCATTTCTTTCATTTAAGCTACTCAAAATGGCAAAAAATACTGCTTAAATACTGCTTTTCGACCAAAAAGTGATTCACCAGCAAAATATTAACACAATAAGGGTGGCTCAAGACTTTTCGAAGTGCTGAATAAACGTGTGTGTGCGTGTGTGTAATAATAGATGTGTTGTTCATTGACTTTTCATTGTTCAGCTAAGCAAGTATATAAACAAATGCAGTCCGTTTTATTTTAACATTGGTCATATACGGTCAGTAATGTTTTTATAATATTCTTAATTTAGACCTATGACATAAATGATAACAACCATAAATGAGACCAAACTGCCTAGACAAATAAAACAATAAATATCTCATCTACTCACTGACGCAGTAACTTAAAAAAAAACGTAGAATCCCCTTTCTAGATGTTTTATTCAGTAGCTATTTAATAGGACAAATTAAAGATTGGCCCAGCATGCACATTGTTGCTGTGTTAGTCATTATACATAGATATTATTGTTGTTTCACATCTACAGCTGTTTTTCAGCTTCCCCCAGCCACATAAAGTAACTGTTAAAGTGATTCAAATCTAGTGGTTTTAACGGCAACATCATCAGACACAAGGGCCTTTCCTCACTTTCCTAGACAAATAAAACAATAAATATCTCATCTACTCATGGTCAAATGTCATGATTTAAAATAGCAAGGACATTTAAAATACATTCAAGCCTAACTTAAATCTTGATGGTCACATATTTAAAAACCTATGCAGTGAGCTTCTGAAAAAAGTAAGTAGTAACTAAAAGCCCAAATTGTTCATCGCTCTGCCTCTACTGCTGCTTTGCCATATTTTATGGGTTCCTAATGTTTATTTGAGCTCAAGACGTGATAGTTCATGTTCAGAAATTCACGGTTGACAGTTAGTCAGTAAATAATTATTTTATCATTACTGTTTTTTGAGAATATTATTTCAAGATGAAATTTTGAATTAAGATTTTCTGAATGAATTATAATCTGGATTTCTATACACTCATGACGTGAAGTTACTGCTATAGTTACTGTGTCAGCAGAGCGTGAAGAAACACTGCAATTAAAGAGAAAATTGGAGCGTCCTCCCTGTATGATACTTTAAAAGAAAACTTTTCTTCCATGTCTGGTTGTACAGCCCGTTCATTCTGTTGATGTGAATCAATGACTCATTATCATTATTCCTCTTACTTGTGTAGAAGACCTCCTCCCCTTCGTCCTAGGTCCTCTCATCCTCCTCCGTCCAGCAGAATGAATGAAACGTATGCCGTAGTCAACAAGTCGAGGCAGCCCTCCGCTCCGCCTGCTGTCCACCACTACGACAATATAGACTTAGGCAGCCAGACCAACCCGAACAATGCTGTGTACAGCACTGTAAAGCCAAAAGCCAAGAAGACTCCTTTTTGCGACATGGCAACACCAGTCATGCAGAAGGCAACGGTGGCATCATCAGAGAAGGACCACAGTGGCTATGAGCCACTGCCAGGTAATTTACGCATTTCAGTTATTTCTTCTCCTGTTCTCTTGCAATCACACATCCAGAAGTTCAGGTTGAAGTGGGCCTTTAAAATAAAACGAGATCTTGCACAAGCTATGTCTAAATGTCTATAGACAAGCAGCGGGTTCCGCATGTGATGGATACTTAGCCTGGGCCACGCTGGTATTGAGCATTATCTTTTACAGCGTATGACTGTTGCTGTTTTTCAGTTCAAATGGACTCAAATGGTCGATGGAAGGGAAGCATTTAACTGTGACTGCATTTAGAGAAGAGTGGGGAAGTGTGTCTGTTTCTGTATGACAAATCCGTGAGGCTGCTTGGAAACTTTTGTGTGAACTGTTTTTATTCATCTCCCCCTTTTTGTCCATCTGAATTCTTCCCTTTCATGTGATCATCAGGGTATTCACAGTATTCTCAGTTTGAAAGTGTTTAATTATCTCCCTGTGTATAATAGTCTAAAAGCAATACAGCCAGGAAACAGATGCCACTTTCTGTCCAGGTATAAACGCATTCAGAGAGAGAGCATTAATGCCAGTGTTTTAGCGTAGAGAATTAGGTATTTTTGAAAAAGGGCTTTTCTTTTGTTTTTTTGTGTTTGGGTTCCTGTAAAATGTCTCTTCTAATTTCAATGAGCTATAGGAGATATAATCAATGGTGAATCATGACTGTTAGAAGTAGATTTTCAGTTCAGGCCTTAAATGTCCTAACCTCTTAAAAAAATACACATCTAGGACAAATTCATTTTCTGTTATCCCTATGGGATTCTAATAGTGTGACAAAACATTTGCACATTCCTGATTATACATGAACGTGAATGTGAAGCTTGTAAAAGACATCCAATGTTTTATCTGAGGTTTGTAATAGATATACTCCTCCACTTAGTTAACTTGACCAGTTAGGCTGAGACTTACTCAATGAGTGACCTTGGTTAGCTTGCTTAACTGCACCTAAAGTTTAGTTGCATTTAAGAGATTTAGTTAAATGTAAGTTAATGACACACTGAGAATCCACAAAGCACCTGCAGTAGACCAACTAAACAAAGTGCTCCCATATTCAGATCAGGTCATTTTTACTATGGAAATTCCAATAATTATTTTTAAAGTGTGTATATTAAGAAAAGGACCAGAGCTGTTGCTGAATGTAAGTGCAAACATGTTTTTAACTGAAAAAATGTTTGAGAGACTTCCCAGAAATCATAACCCAGACTTCCCAGAAATCCACCTTTTGGAAATAATAATTATCAAATTAAACCATAATCTTGACATTGCTGGCATTTACTATGAACACTAAGGGCCAGATGAGCAACTGGAAGGCACTCTTAAATATACTCTTAAATACTTTTGTTTTTTGTGAAGTTCTTACACCTTATAGTGTCTTTGCATATTTTGATAATCTAATATTTCCAATTTTGAGATTCAGAATGTCAGCAATTATTATTCCTTGATCATTATTTTCTCTCTTCTGAAATGTGTGACTCATCCTAAAAAAAGGCAAATTGCTCATTGAGTTAGTCTGATCACTGCCAGATGTGTTAGTTCAGGTGTGTTAATTGTGCAGATCCATGGTCCTTATGGTTTACATCTGAGAAACATCACTGGTACACACATCTGGCTTGAATATTGAGGTCACAAACTAGTTTCAGCTTGCTGTCTTGAAAGAATGAAGTACTTCACAGTTTCCTCTGCTCAGTGAACATCTTCTTCTTCTTTCGGCTGTTCCCGTTTAGGGGTCGCCAAGGCGGATCATCAGTTTCCATTTCTTCCTGTCTCCTGCATCTTCCTCCTTCAAACCGACCACCTTGATGTCCACGTTCATAAACTCTCCTCTTTTCCTCTTTCCTGGCAGCTCCATCTTCACCATCCTCTTCCCAAAATAATCCTCATCTCTCTTCTGGACATGTCCAAACCAACGCAACCTTGCTTCTCTAACTTTGTCTCCAAAATGTCAAACCTGAGCTGTCCCTCTAATATACTCATTTCTAATCCTGTCCATCCTCATCACACCCAACTTCTCAAAAAAATCTCAGCATCTTTAACTCTGACACCTCCAGCTCCGCCTCCTGTCTTTTTGTCAGCGCCACCATCTCCAACCTGTAAAACATAGCTAGTCTCACTACTGTCCTGAAAACCTTCCCTTTTACTCTTGCTGGTACGCGTCAGTCACAAATCACTCCAGCCACTCTTCTCCACCCATTCCAACCTGCCTGCACTCTCCTCTTCACCTCTCTTCCACACTCGCCGTTACACTAAACTGTTGATTCCAGTGAACATGAACTTATTGCTCAATTGAAGATATGCAATAATAAATATTTATATTGAATATTTATATGATATTGTTTGTTAGTCAGCATCACAGAATTGGTCTTAGTACAATACTGATATTAAGGTATTTATTGAATCCATCAAAAGTCTGTATACTGTTAGTGTCATGTTTTAGGAATGGTGTTAAAATACTGAAAACCCCTTTGCACCCAACATTTATCTGTGCTTTGTAATATTTCTTTTTTCTGTTAGAGTTCCGGGCAAGAGATTCACAGGTAAAATTCACTTTCTCACTACACTTACAACTCCATTAGGAACTGACAAACTGTTTAATGGAATAGTTCAGTGAAAAATCTTATTTCAGATATTTTTTGCTCTTACCCTGGAAACAGAAAAACAGCCAAGACATTTGATTGTCAGGTTTAGGACACAATATGTCTTACCGTGAACTGTAAAAATTAAAAAAGCTTAATTGTAAAAGCCATTTCAGAAACATCAGGGCTGGTATTCACAAAACAGTTTTAAATTAAAAGTCCGGTCACTGTTATTGAAGGTTTGAACAGAATGAGAAGAGAAGTTGTATTTTAACAGGAACAATGTGAGTTTTTGGGTGATTAGTGACTTCCTGTGTTAGCCTCATAACTCAAGCATTAAACTAAAGAAGCAAAAGTGGAGAATTGTGTGAGTTAGATATTTTGCCAAAGTATTCCTTTGAGTACTAGTTCATAGGCTGGCCAGCACAACAAATCCTGACTGAATAAAAAAAAACCCAACATTTTATTATATGCAGATCCCTCATTTTGCAAGCAATACGTCTATGTAGTGTTTAAGAAGCCTTAAACGCTATTTAATTCTCTTTCAGATACCAAAGCCTTCCGTGGCACCACCTACAACCTGTGAAACTATTCTAGAGTTCAGGAAGTCGATCTGTCAAATAGATGCTTTTAAGAACCTCATTTGCACACAGTTTTATATGTGCATATTGTTTTGCTGTATTCATTTATGCAGACGATCTGGCCCAAGGGATATTTCATAAAGGATTTGTCTCATGTCTCATGGATAGGTAAAACTAATTGTTATTGCAGTGTGTTCCTGTTTGAAAAAAATATATGGTTTTCAGCTTTGGCTGACTTTTCACAGTTTGCTCTATTTTGCATTTCTTGACACTCTGTCTTCCTGTGGAAGGAAGTATAAAGCAGTTTCTTGTTTGTCAAGCCAAGCCAATAATAAGTTTGAGAGTGGGTTTATTAGAAATGCCAGTTTATTCAAAACGCCTACTTTATGTCTACACTTTTAATCAGGTACACCTGCCAGTTTTAAAAACTAGATACTAGTTGTAACTAGAGATTTTTTTCACCCCCTCTGTAAGCCAGCCTTCAGTGGAAAAGGACCAGCATAGGTCCACTGCAAACTAGACATATTTTGGGTGATGGACCAATGTTGGAGACCAACATGATTGTGGAATGGAAAGAGCACATTACTGGTAGAAGTGTATCAGGTATCAGGTGCTGTAGGTGCCAACAAGCTCAGTGTAGTGTGAAATTAGGGTGTAATTCAACTCTGTCCATTCAGCAAAAATTGTGCCAGAGTTTATGTCATCTACATTAACAACATATCACTCACATGTGTTCAAAAATGCGATTTTTTTGTGCGTCTTCTCTAGGCAAACTCAAGCTCTCGTCAAAGGACCTGTAAGTACAGATTCTGATTTTTTTTTTTTTTTCATCTCAGTTGGAGATAATTTACGATATTTTAGAAAAGCTAAAAGGATACATTTATACAAATTCAAATTCACTCAAACACAAAAACCATTTACTGAAAGATTATGTACTGAAAAGTTGCTGGTAGAGTCATCCTTATGCTGAAGATTTTATCAGTGTGAAATGCTGTGAATAAAAGGAAGAACTGTGAGATTAGTCACTCTCTCTCTCTCTCTCTCTCTCTCTCTCTCTCTCTCTGTTTTCCTCTCAGCTAACAGCCAAAGCTCTACAGATGACGATTATGAATATGTTACTAACCCACTCCAAGACAGCAGCTACTGCAACCCTGGTGGCCTTGGTGAGGAGATGACAATGTCACACAGTTAGCTAGTTCCTGAGATCCACATACCTTCTCCCAATTTCATCAGAAACACTATATTGGCACATAATGGTGACAGACCAAGCAGTGACAGACATGTGTGCACAGCAGTGGTAGCATGGTGCTGTGTTGCACTGGTGTTAGTTTAACAGGCACAGTAGAGGTGCTGGGGTTTTAACAGACCTCAGTATCACAACTGGGTTGAAAATGGACCTCCACTCCAAAAACACTAAGCTAAAAGTGGTGTTGTGGACAGAATCTAGCCAGATTGTTTATCAACCCAGTAGCTACAAATGTACAAATGCTATAAATGTATATCAGCCAGGTAGGGTTTTTAATAAAGGGGCCAGCTGGTAGTAAACTTAACTGTGTTAAGTTGGCATTGCTTGTATAAAAAAGTTAAATAATACTTTTAATAGTCCTTTTAAAACACAGTCATACTAATGGGATTTTTTATAATATTAGCTAATTAAAGTGTAATGTTATAATCTTTAATAATATGGATTATTTGGTCATTTTTAAGATGTTTTGAATTAATGTCAAGATTATTTATCATTATCAATATTTTTCCGTTTTTAAAAACCGTACAGTACCGTACAGAAACAGTCAGTTCAACCTAGGATATTTTCAGTTTACAATTGAAGAGGGTAAAAATAGCCAAGACCTTTACACACAAAGTCCAGTTTTTACAGATAAAAGGCCAAAATTGGAATAAATGCATACGCTGAAGCTAATGCAGCCTCCCTTCTCCTCGGGCTCATGATTGGTTTAAAAAAAATGAAAGAAAAAGTATGATAAATTGCACTTATCTATGCCATTATAACTGATCTCAGTCCTAAACATTATGAAACTACTTTGTAAATTATGCCATTGTGGCATCTGACCATTATCACTAGCAGTAACAGATCCCGGTTCTAGTAACTGAGAAACTAGTATGTAAGTTAATGTAAGTTACATAGTGTTGAGAGTGAGAAAATAATATCTTGACTTTTTTTTTAGAGTACATGAGTTTAAATCTAAACAAAGCCAAATTATTAGTTTATTCTTAAGTGTTCGTATTTGTTATTCTTGTTCTGAAGAGTATGAAACACTATTTGAGCCTTGAAAATTGTACTGTTGTTAAATAAATAATAATAAATGAAAATAGTTTTCTAAAATGTTGGTTCCTACCAGACTAGCTTTAGTAATGTTAGTTACATGTTTTTCTCCTGAGCGTTAAGGTCCGGTTGCATATTGCTCTCACTTCAATTTGTTGGCCCACTCAAAGAACTCAGTATTGTTTTTCGCTTTTCTGCAGAAACCTAGCGATGACAATTAGCTGTGTTCATTGCCTTTACTGTTTGATGTGTGTGTGTGTGTATGTGTGTGTGGTGTGCTTTCAGGTTTTAGATGTCGAGTAAAGAAACCCAAAGGACCCCGAGATCCACCGCCAGAATGGAATCGACCAGAAAGATGAACCAACATCATTTACTGTAGAAAAAGACCCCGTGTCTCAAAGTGGTAACTTTGAGAGAAGGAGAGAAGGAATGTTATTAACTTTTAAGGGAGTGCATGTAAAAAGATTTTTTCCAAGTCATTTTTTAGCCTTTTCTACTGGTCTATAAATGTCTTCTGGCAATCTATGTGTGATACATAGAATGTGCTATTTTACTGGAAGTGCTTTATAGTTTCGTGGTGTAATTGAGTTTCACAGTTTGATGTTACATCTAATTTATTGCCGTTTTTGTGTCCTAAAATAAATTTTTTGTGTGTGATTTCAGCAGATTTCTGTTGGCGTGCTTTTGTTGTGAAGCACTGCTCCTATCAGTAGAGGGCACTGTTGAGGTGTGATTTTATTGCTTGGAACGGCCACAACTAGAAGAGCAGGTAAATTAGGTCACCTGCATAATTGAGCAATATAGTCATTTGGATAGAATATGATTCATATCACCTTGCTAATCCCTCTACATTCATGATTACCTTTCTTAATTAAATCAACGAACAGAGTTTATGATTCATGGCAGAGTTTGCGTTTGAAACAGAACGTTCGTCCAAAATCACAGCTGCAAAGGCTGACCTGTGACTCTCTTGCTATTATATTTCAGTCATGGAAATCTCTGGAAAACCAAGTTTCGGTCATGGCGTTTATCCAGATGCATAGCTGCACTGCCACAGACACCAGATCAGGTTCTGCGGCCAGACAAACTATGGAGGTTATTACGCATTTAAAGGTGCGAGACGTCTGACCCGGGATCAGCTTCTCAATAAGAGAATAACCACCAGTGAGACTGGGGAGCTGATTCTAAATCAGCACAGTTCTGAGTCACATGATCCTTATGGGTAGGGTATGTGCATGGTAATCCGAGAGCATATTTAATGCTCAGTCTTTGAAATATTGTTTAATATATTCCAATGTAGTGTGAGTTTCAGATGCGCAGGTAATGCAATAAGCATGACATTCCGTGCATATTGGGCCTAATCGTTTCTCTGTGGTCACAGCCAATAAACAGTGATAAACTTTTATTGTCATGAACACTCTGGAGCTATAATTGTTCCGCAGTGCGTGACGCACTGTGTTTGCAATTCATCATATACAAATGAATGTTCAGTCAGAGTCAGAAAATGGCCGCACTGATTCTTGGCGAAGAAAGCCTATTATTATGTGAAATGATACTCGCGCAAGTGTTTTTGCCTCATGGGTTTTGTATGGGTTCACAGTAGCTGGGGGAGGCTCCTTTTTCTCTTTGTCCCATGAGCAGAATCAGTATTCACGAAGCTGAATCGATCAAGGGAGTAGCTGCTTTCTGAAATCAGCTGCCCTTCATCCAGATTGTGTTCATTAATATACAAAAGGCAAAACTGGTCCTAGATCAGTGTTTCAGTCTGATATTAGTGGAGTATAATATGATAGTTTAAAGAAGAATCTGTTTTTCACAAATGTAAGGGGTTATCCAGCAGCCTTGGCATGCTTGATGGGTCATTTTTACATTTTTGTGAGGTGCATGATGATTTAGGTGTGTATGTTCACATGGTGCTCATTGCTGGGGCGCAGACGTCCTTTACCTGTTTGCTACAAAAGCCTTGCAGCTTCAGCACGAAAATAAAGAAGCAAACCAGGCACCTAACATGTCTTGACCAATCAGCCACATTTGGGGAGAGAAATAAAGGGATAATAGAGGGAGAAGTGATAGATTGAGAGAGAAAGAAAAAAGGGGAAGAGAAAGAACAGAAAAGGATGGAGATTAGCAGGAGCAGTAGAAAACGAAAGAAGAAAGAGGAAGAAAGCAAGGTGGGAGAGAGAAATATAAAAGGTAGTGAGAAATAAATATAAAGGGAAGGAACAGAAGAGACAGAAATAAGGGGGTAAATGGAATAAGGAGGGAGAAGCAGTAGAAGAGAAGAGAAACAGGACAGAGAAAGGAAAGGGAGATTGAAACATGGATTGAGAGAAACAGCAGTGAGCAAGAAGGACAGGAGGACAAAAGAAAGAAACAAGGGAAAGGGCAAAGAACTATAAAAGGGAGAGAGAAACAGCAGAGGGGAAGAGAAACAGAAGGGAGGAAGGGAGAGGGAAAGAAATATGGAGAGAAAAAAACAGTAGAGGGCAAGAGAGACAGGAGGTAGAGAGAAATACATGAAAGAGAAAGGAGGGGAGAGAAAGGCATGAGGAGGACAGAGAGAGGATGGAGAGTAAGAGAAGCAAGATAGTGTGATGGAAAAGCGAGGTAGAAAGGGAAGAACAGATGAAAACAGGAGGTAGAGAGACCAACAGAATAGGGAAAGAGAAAGGCAAAAGAAGGAGAGCGAATCAGAGAAAGGGAATGAGAGGAAAGAGTGAGATATAGAGTTATATGCAGGGGTTCAACTAATGAACGCTCTGATAGCGGTAGTGCCTGTAGGGTGTGTGTGTGTGTGTGTGTGTGTGTGTGTGTGTGTCCTCTGGGCTCACTGACTGGGTAATCCCATTCAGCACATGCTAATGTGAAACCAGAATCTAATGACCTTCTGCCATGGCTTTTCAACCTAAGCCTACAGCAATCTCTTAGCAACCCCTCAACTCTCCTCACGTAGCAACACCACCCCCTAAGACACACACACACACACACACACACACACACATCTAGACACCAGCAATCTATTATCAAGAGACTCACTTGTCTTAAAGTTAAAGTGCTCTGTGAACACAAACTGCTAAAAGATACAGGACTTTAGGGAAAATGCTATTTTTATTCAGCAGAAGAAAAATCGCAACATTGAGTGTGATGTGAGGGGAAGATGGTAACCCCAGCGCAGCAGTTCAGCAGTGTTACTGTACACTGAAGAAAACATGAACATCAATCCACATGAATAAAACACATTACAGCACAAAGTTGTCGTCTGGTTTGCTCACAATGATTGTGTTGGTGTTAATATATTTTATTCATGGGGAAGTGATGGATGCATTGGAATTAAGTACATGCTTTTTTTCGGTGCACCACCCAAGCTGAGGATAGTTAACACGACACGAGGGCCGGCCTGCTGTGTTTTTCGCTATAATCAGGCCTTACATTCATCAGGATGATCAATAGCAGCGAGTAAAAGGAAGCAGTTACTGTCTTCCCCATAAACCCGTACATCATCCCCTGACCTCCCAGCATCCCGCCTCCCCTCTCCTCTTCGCCTGAGCGTCCAGGCCGACAGAACGGGCAGTGTTTGGAGGAGACAAAGCTTAGCCATTGTGTTTGGAGCAGGCGAAGGAGCCCATGGTGGCCCTCAGGCTGGGCGCAGTCCAGGAGACGAGAGGAGCCAGTGTTCAGTGGAGCACATGGATATCGATCCACTCAACGCCATCTTACTCCCCATCTGTTTGGGTGAGGAAGCCGTTACCCCCATCCCGCTGCTTCCCGCCAGCCGTCTCCATGGAGACCAATCCATTTATCTGCCTGAATTACAGCATCCGACAACTTTGTTAGCGAAACGACCATTTTGTTCTTGTCATTTGGTTGTTCTCTGATTTTGGATTCATTAGTAGCATGAATGAAGGGCTATTTCTTCCTAGAAGCAGTAAAAGCAGTCATTTAGGGCCCCTCAAGCCTCCAGGGGCTCCAAGTATGTAGCTTTTTCCCCCTCTTTCTTTGCTTTTGTTCATCATTTGTACATATTTTACTATTCTTTTGATCAAAATGACTTCCTTTGCAATCTTGATAGTGATTGGAGGTGGATATAGGATGTCATTTAAGCCCCCTCAAATGTTCAGAGAAAGGCAACAGAGCATGAGGCAACACTGTACAGCAGAATTTACCTTGAGTCTTTTTACACGAGCCATAAAATTCAATTGTCGTCTCTTTTGAAGGTCCCTCAGTTACGTTATTTTCTTCAGTAATTTCAATGGGCATGATTAGCAGAACTGAAAGTGAAGGTAAGGTGAGCAAACAAATCAACCTGTATGAAAGTGTAAATTTTCATTTTATTTTTAAGCATTTTATTAGTAGCAGAACAGATATCTTATTAATTGTTTTGTTCATTAGTCCCAGCACGAATATACTGAAAAGGGGACACTGGATCCAAAATACAAAAGAGGTGTCCCGGCCCTTCTTGACATGCATTCCAACTATTCTTAGTTTTGGTAATGAAAAATGCAATTGAAAGGGGGCTTTATACTAATTCATATAAGTAACTAAAGCTGTAAGTAGAACTGTTATTGCTTTAAGCTTAGTCTAAATGTGTGTTAAAACTTGGACAAAGGAGCAAACCGGGTCCAATTATTCCAATTATTCCAATTACTGGCTCCAATTATTCTTGTTATTACTATACACCATGTAGCAGTGAGCAGCCATATCCAGCACCCAGGGAGCAGTTATGGGGACGGTACTTTGCTCAAGAGAATCTCAGGGCAACGGATTCGAACCCATGATGTTCTGATCCTGAGGCCTAGTCCCTAACCACTAAATGCCCCATTATTATGAGCCACACTGCTTCAGCATTGTCACTTTAATCTTTCATTTCTTCAGCTAAATGCATTCACCCACTCGGAAAAGCAACTGTTTTGTCATTGTCATTTGTATTTATTAGGTTTTAGCCTGATTTTTAATTAATCCTTTGAACCATTAAGCCATACTGCACTGTGGTTTTATCACAGTTTAGTAAAATAACTCATTCCCTCGTATTTTTTCACTTCCTCTTAATGCAGTCTGGCTTTGAGTCTGGGACAATGCATTTTTCACTTGGGGTTGAGATTGCTGCCTTTAGTATTTCATACAGTAGTCTTTTATAAACACATTCACAAAATAAGGTCGATTTCTTTAGTTTACGAGGTGTATTCTAAAGCCACACTGCAAAGTGGACTTCATCTTAATGTCATGCAGTAGCTGGCATCTGTTGTCCGCTGAGAAAATGACGAAGCTTTGTATTCGTTCAGTGTTAATCAGTGCAGCGTGTATCTCAATTTGACTCTCGATTTCTCATTCTAAGCAGGAGAACACATATTGGGTCCAGATCCCTGTTGTGTGCATCCTTGGCACCCGTGTCTGCACACTCTGTGAGCTTTTGTGTGTGTGTGTGTGTGTGTGTGTGTGTGTGTGTGTGTGTGTGTGTGTGTGTGTGTGTGTGTGTGTGTGTGTGGAGAGACAGACAGAGAGAGAGCGAGAGTTGAGACATTGTAGAGTACAGTAGGAGAGGGAGGGAGCTGGGTTAGCTTTGGGCCTTTTGATGAGTTCCTTTGGATTCAGATGAGAGAGCAGTTCTGGAGTGAGCATTTTTACAGAGGTTCCTGGGCCAAGTCTGAGAGTGAAAGAGCGAGAAAATCATGGAGGGGGAGGGAAAGTGAGAGGGAAGCGGTGAGGGAGAGAGATAAAGGGAGGAGAGAAAATGACATTTTGCTGTAGGACAGGCGGAAAGAGTTTGGGGCTGCTTTTGATTAAGACACTGGAAGGCTTCTTTAAGGCCTGGTAGTTTGGCTCTGACAAATGGAAGCACAAGTTCAATAAGTGTAATAATATCCAGATAATGAAGTGACACATAGGGAGCTGAAATGCAGTCAGCCTTCTCTGATACAACACACAACACACTCATCACTCTGCACATGAAAACACAGTCACACACACACACACACACACACAAATGCTTTGAAAACAGTATCAGGACAGGACATCAGTTTCAAATGTATGATGTATGTAAAATGTAATGTGTGTGTGTGTGTGTGTGTGTGTGTTCTTCATTAGTAGCTATACATTTCATGCCATCTAAATTTAACTTTCAAATTCAATACAGTTCACTGAAAATGATGAACTTAAACTTTCACTCTTTCAATTTCATCCAATTCATTAGTTCTTCTGTCTAGAACATCACATCCAACGCACACCTCTTCTTTCTGTATCTGCTTGGTACGTCTCTTAAGCATGATGTTATTCTACTTTCTGCAGCACATGCAGACAAAATCTGGTCGTGCTAAATGTGTGATAAATGTTTTATGAATATCTAAATATTTATAAAAAAATCATCAAGGCACGAAGCAGGGAATAAACAGATGCAGATGATTACAGATGATCAGGCTGGTGAAAGTGAAAGTGACTACTTGCCAATTCACCCACACACACACCGTGCATCAGTGGACAGCCATACATCCGGTGCCCCGGGAGCAGCGATGGGGACAGTGCTTTGCACAAAGGTACCTCAGAGTAACCTGTTCTGGGGTTCGAACCCACAACCTTTTGCTCCTGACCACTGCCCCAGAAAAGGTCCCACCACTCAGCTCGCTGGATTCAGAGTCCTTACACCATGGAACCACATGGATATTAGTACACTGATGATGCTGAACGCTGATTGGTTGGAACCCCTTTATCTAGACAGCTTGTATCCTTGGGCACTTTGCAGTCTGTCACAGGAAAATATTCACTTTCATTTCCAAATTGTAACATTGTATTTCAGTTGGTGTGATTATCCTAAAACTCAATTAAAACACAATGAATTTACACACTCTGTACATGCTTCATAAAGGTATAGCTACAGGTATATATTTTATTATTATCATTACTGTTATTGTAATAGTGGAACGTGACAAAGTGGCTTTTTTTTTGAAAACGTACAAAAACACACACACACATCCAGACGCACACCTGGCTGCTGTGCTGTACTTTATATTTTTAAGAACTAAAAATAACCTCTTGCCATCGTGCAGGAGAACCCAGCTCTGCTCTCCGCTTAATTACATTCTTCTTTGTCTTAACTGCCTTGTCAGGCTTTTTGACATCACACACTTTTGTGTCTGACTCACTCAAATTTCCTTTCTCTGCCGCTGGAATAACGCCTCCTGCGCGGCAGGTTCAGTGGCGTTTCTGTGTGTATTCATCACGGCTCATTGTTCTCCTGGCCTTCAGGAAATGAGAACATGTGAAAAGTGTGTTTTGAAGACACTAGCCAACAACTTTACAACACAATTACACCTATCAGGTACAACAAAACACACAAAACCCACCTATGGCAGAAGCCTTCACACACGACGTGTGGGATTTTTTCACCCTGCTGTATATCAATGTGTAGGCTCTGTTTCCAGAGGAACAGTGGAATTAATGGCTATTAACTTGGGGGTTAATGCTCTGATTATACTCTGTCCATACTGGCCTACTGTACCCTTTACTACTTCTACTCATGTTGTAATATTAACAGATATTAAATCTGTGCAGTGTAATAGCTGTGGTTTTATTACACACGTACTTACAATCATTTAATACAATTTTTATTATGACTTATTATTATTACTTACAGGTGCTTAGATCCGCATAATACATATGAGGTGTGTTATTATTACTACTAGGTATTTACATACAGGAAATATTGTTATTACTTTCAGTGAAAGTCATATAATACATACAGGAGATATTATTTTAGCCATCTAACCTGAGCTGTCCCTCATTTCTAATCCTGTCCATCCTCGTCACACCCAACGAAAACCTTAGCATTTTTAACTCTGACCCCTCCAGTTCCTCCTCCTATCTTTTCATCAGTGCCACCATCTCCAACCCATATAACATAGCTGGTCTCACTGCTGTCCTGTAAACCTTCCCTTTTACTCTTGCTGGTACCCGTCCGTCACAAATCACTCCAGCCACTCTTCTCCACCCATTCCAACCAGCCTGCACTCTCTTCTTCACCTCTCTTCCACACTCGCCATTACACTGAACTGTTTAGGCCAAGTATTTAAGCTCCTCCACCTTTGTCACCTCCACTCCCTGCAGCCTAATCACTCCATTTTCCTTCAAATTCCTGAAATCCCAAAATCCCCAAAAATTCAGGTGAAACTTTATTAGAGGAATTCAAGGAATGATTACATCCCTTACTCCCATTAAACAGTTATTCCTAATGTAGTGGATCCGTCAAGGCATGATTGGGGTCTTAATTTTGTTACTTTCCCCAGATCTGCACCCAGACCTTTTCTCGAAATGTACTCCCAGACCTTCTCACCTTCCAATCAAAACATATCCTGCCCTTCATTAAGGTGGCCCAGGCTTGTGAATGTGGTTTGGGACACAGTATAACTTACAGAAAGCAGTTGTAATGAGGACAGATTTAAGATCAGATTCCTTTGGGTTTACTATGATCACTGATACTAAAAATGATTCTAGATCAGTTCCTGAGGCATTAAGTGAAAACAGACCCTGTTGTATAAAAGGCTTCCCAGAGCGTTCAACCCTACATTAAAGGATTGAGAGAAGTTTTGAGGATATATTTATGGAACAAAGTGCCTACTGACTTCAGGTGTTCACAGTATGAGCCTCTAAATGTCAAATCTAAACTAAAGAAGCAAGATGAAGGGGCTTTGTACCCCTCAAGTCATGGCACTGGGTGTGGTGACTCATGCATCCCATTCTAGTGGCAGTGCTTTTTTAAGGGGATTATAGAAGCTGTGTCTGCAAGCTGCTCATGTCAATGAGCAATGGGTGAGAAATATTTCAGATTAAACCTTGTGATGCTGTAATTGTCAGACAATGATGTGTAAGGGAATAACTTGCCTCAGTTTGGGAGGGTAGATAAGTGTGAATTGGCTATCTTACTGCAGTCGTGCTGATGTGGGTGCTGGGTGTGTGACGCTGAGGCTGCCTGCAGTGAGGAGTGTGTAAAGCAGAGTTATGCTTTTAGAAGAGGATGCTGGGAAAGAGTTGAGGACCAGCGCTTAACTACACATTATACTCCCCCTGGGACTGTAACACTACATGCTGCACACTACAGCTCCCCTTCTCTCTCTCTCTCTCTCTCTCTCTCTCTCTCTCTCTCTTTCTTCTCTTTCTCTTTGTGTGTCTGAGTATTGCGTGGCACAGGCAGCAGTGCTGGATCCTTCTCTGCAACTGGGTGTTGGCTACTTGAGTGAGGAGAGACCACAGGCATTTATCTGTGTGTATGTGTGTGTGTGGGTGTGTGTGGGTGTGTGTGTGTGGGTTGGGTGTGTGTGCACATTTCAAGTCCAGCACCTCAAACTCACAGTTGGGCAGAAATGGCCCAGCAGCAGAGCACATACCCACTCACACCACATCCCATCAGTGATTGATGGAGTCTGGGGAGGGACAAAAAAAAAAAGTTAAAAATGACTAAAATAAATGAAAGGTAGATATTCATTATAACATATAGCTCAAATCATGTTGGCAACATAAAAGGCAAAGCAGGGTTATTTATAAAGCACCTTTCATACACTGCAGTGATTCAAAGTGCTTTGCAAATGAACGAAATGCAGGATACAAAAAGGTTTTAAGGAACAGAAATGTAACATGAGAATAAAAGCAATTAAAATGATTAACCTGGACTGAAATCTCGGTTGAACAGTGGTCCAGGATTTCCAGGATTTAAAAAGTATCTAGTGGTGGAGTTCTTAATACTCTCTGTCAACTGGTTCCACTTAAGAGCAGTGTAATAGCTGCACATGGCTTCTCCTTGTTTATTCTTTCAAAGCCTGTAACTCCACTTTTACATCACACCAGGTTTCATTTAAAGTGAATTTTCCACAGGAAAGTGCTGCCCATGAATTTCTTTTACTTTCAGTTCTAACTGTTTTGATGCCCTGAGTTACTGACTGGCTAGCTTTTTCCCTCATCATCACAGAGGTAGCTTCAGTTTCTGGGGTTGATGACGTAAGTCAGCTTTCTTTAAAACCAACATGCCTAATACTTATTGTCCCTCTCCTGCCATCCAAACAGCTCTGACCCGTCAGGGCATGGATACCTCTGATTTGAGGGAACCATGGATTGGGCTTATTTGTCCAGCAAATTCTGTTTGTGCTCAACTGGATAGAGAACTGGGGAATTTGGAGGCCAATCCAACACCTTGAACTCTTGAACTCAAACTATTCTTTTTTTGTTAGTGTGGCAGGATAGCATGGCAGGATGCATTATTCTGCTTAAAGGGAAATACTGGCAATTATTAAGGAATATCATTTCCATGAAGGGATCTAATTAGTCTGCAGCTTATAAGCACATGAATTCCAGATCCAAAGGTTTCCCAGCAGAACACTGACCAGAACATCACACTCACTCAACAGGCTTTGCATCATACCATCATGTGTCCTGGGGCTTCTCTCTCACAGATGAATAGGACACACTCTAATTTGATCAATATAATCGCAAGGAGTGAAAGGTCCTCGGTTCGATTCCGTGGAGGGGGCAGTCCGGGTCCTTTCTGTGTGGAGTTTGCATGTTCTCCTCATGTCTGTGTGGAGTTTCCTCCAGGTGCTCCGGTTTCCTCCTACAGTCCACAGACCTGCATGCCAGGTGGACTGGAGATGCTAAATTACTGTAGGTATCAGTGTGTGTATGAGAGTATTTGTGTGTATGTCTGCCCTGTGATGATCTGACGACCTGTCCAGGGTGTTTCCCACCTTTCGCCCAGGGAGAGCTGAGCCATGATTAATTAATTCACTGCAGGCAGAAGTCAGAAATTCAGAAGTTTAGCAGGTTTATCTGCAGACCAGAAGAATGTGTGATTGTGACTTGTGGCAAACAAGACCCTTAGCAGATCATGTGGCGGCAGCATATATCAGCGGGTAAAGCCATCTGGATGTGTGTGCTATTTCAGGAGCAGAGTGTGTACAGCCGTGTCGGAGCTGCTGGCGGCTCCAGGTTCACTCAGCTCTCAAAAGCTTCAGCTCCTGTCCAGACACCAGTCAGACATGCCAGGACCTGGCACAGTCAACTCACTCTCTCTCTCTCTCTCTCTCTCTCTCTCTCTCTCTCTCTCTCTCTCTCTCTCACTGTCTCTCCCTGTTATTTCTGCTTTGCCTTCTTTTCCCCCTCTGTCTCACACCTTCTTCTCCTTTCTGTCTTTATCTCCCTACCCCTCCCTCTCCCTAAGTCCTTTTCTTTCTTTCCTACTCACTTGCTCTCTTGTCTCATTTATGTGACTCTCTGTCTCTAACTGTCCCTTCACCTTCATTTGTTCTCTGTTTCATACCATAACGCTCTGTCTCTGTCACTCTCTCTCTCTCTCTCTCTCTCTCTCTCTCTCTCTCTTTGACAGTCGCTCCACCATTTTAATTCAATTTCTCTGTAGGAACAGACAACTTGGCTCATCAAATCAAACTAAAGAGACAAAACACACACACACTCACAAACATACACCTTAAACTTTACCTGTTTCACACACTGGGTCCTAGAAATAGCCCAGGAACTCATGGGCACACATCGGACACATTTCTCGAATACACATACGCACACATGCACACACACACAAGCACACAAATGTAAATGTTACTATATGCACCTGCAATCTGCACCAAAGAGCAGTGTTTAACACCGTATGTGTTAACTGATTTAACACACACTTCCTCAGGTAACATGACCAGGCGAGTGAAATCCAAGGGAACGTTGCACATAGAGATTTCATTAAAGTGACAGTTTGGCAAAAAAATGTAATTATGCAATTTCCATTCAAATATATGCAATTTCACAGTGAAGCCAGGCACACTTGCATTTTGCAATGCTGCTCATGGTACGCAGTTTGCACGTATGCAGTAAAAATCACATTAATTTGTGCCAGGTAATCTCATATGGGCTTTCTGGTGGAACTGGAACTGGAGTAGTCAATAACGGTCAGCGTGAAGCCTGAATTCTTGTTTATTTTTACAGATTTGTACAACAAGCAAATAACATTTTTCATTCTTTTTTTTAATGACAAAATCATCAGTGAAATATTTTTATGTTTGCAAGTAGAAGTTTATCAGAATATAAATGAAGTGAAATGCAATGGAACTTAGATACAGTGTGAATCTGTATATGTAGTTTATGGTACTTTTAAAATTCATTGTAGTATTAGGTTTAATATACAATATGTAGAGTTAAATATATGGATGGATGGATGGATGGATAAAGGGATAGGTTAATGTTTTCAGCACAGCAATCCCAATTTAGATACGCAAGTTCATTCTTAAAAATATCTGCTGTGTGTGGCCCCAGAGTCCTTCTCCTTGTGTGCTTGTGTGTGTGTGTGTGTGTGTGTGTGTGTGTGTATATGTGTGTGTCTGTGCATGAAAGAGAGTGGCAGTGTGACTCAGACCGTGCTTTCGTTCAGATGCTGGTTATTACTTTTCTCCATGGTTAGTCTAAATGGCAGGCAGCAAGCATGCAGCACGTGTGCTTTCTTTTCTTTTCCATAGCTCTGTGGTTGGGATGATACTGTTCAAATCAATACTGCAGCTTCTGCTAGCCGTGCGCATGTCGGGCCCGTCGCTGAGAGTCATTTCAGCTTTGTTAAAACCATACGAGAAAACTTCAGAACAACAATGTGGTGCTCAGACGCTGAGCTTTTCCCTAGAAAAGAAATAGAAATAGAAGCTATAGAGCTTCACTTGTAAGAAGGAAGACACTGTAGAATATCGAGTCAGGTTTTAACACGTAAAGAGCCTTGTAACCAAATTTAATGTCTTTCATGTGTATAATTCCATGTTTTATTCGCATAGTTCATCTGTAAAGGTAATATTTTAGCTAAGAATTGAGTAGGAGCATGAGGCATATAGCAAATGCAACCATCAGATTTCCTTTAATGGCCTTCCTGTGTGTTTGAGCACTGACACTATACATGTATGCTCATATCTTATCAATTTATACTGATAAAGTGATAAAACACCATCATATTGATAAACCCAAATCCTAAACAGTCTGCTCAATTTAAGTTAACCACCACACACAACTATTCAGATGTGTCCATGGAACGGGGCCCTTGGAGAAAAAAAGTTTGAGAACCTCTGCTTTAAACGCTGCTAAGCCTTGAGGAGGTTGATAAATCGGTGAGTCAGTTATTATTATTATATATTATTATATGGAGGAAGGTCGTGGGTTTGAATCCCAGACGGGTATTTTGCCCTGAGGTACCAGTGAGTAAGGTACTGTCCCCATCACGGCTCCCTGTGTGCTTTAAATAGCTACCTCCTGCTGCACGTGTGTTTCACAATGACAAGTTGTCACTTTCACTTAATTTCCACTTATTGTTGTGTTCTTTTGGTTTAAGACCATGTTTCAGGAATGACAATCACAGGCATTTCTGCTAGAATATGGTTGATGTTTACTCATGAAGCTGAGAGATTAATGAAATAGTCCATAGCCCTTTCACATAGCCAAGATCCTTTGACAGGTAATGCCCTGGCTCATGCAGCCCTTAAACAGTTGCACGTGTTCACACATGCCGTGATAATCCTGGTAAACAGGACATGACATCCTGAACAGGCTGAACGGCCAACAGCTCCATCATTTCTGATTCATATACAGAAATACACTAAAAATAAAATCTCAAGCGTCAAACAAATGAGTGGGACTAATATTTTGCTTTGCTGCAGCATTTACATACAGCATTTAGCAGACACTCTTATCCAAAGTGATCTCCACTCTCTTAATTTCGTGGAGAGCCTCCTAGAAGCAACTTGGGGTCAAGGGTGTGGCTCACTGGTAGTGCTGGAGGTTGGATTTGAACCTGTGACCTCTTCATCCATAGGTGTCCAAACACTGACCACCAACAACCCCTTAAACTTTCTCAGTTTTAAATTAGTTTTCTTACAGTGGATGGCAAGATAGCTCGGTGAAGTGGAGCTTGATTTTCTTCTCTCAAAAATGAACACGCTGTGTTCTTGGGTTTTGGTGGTCAGCATGGACTTGCATGGTTGTTAGGAGTCCCATTTTCTCTCTGCCTTCTTGCAATGTCTATTTTTCCCTTGTTTCCATCTGCCTTTCCCTGTGTAAAGGAATTATCTTCAATCTGACTTTCCCAGACAGCACTCCTTTAGCCATTTAAAATAAATTTGAAAAAAAACATGCAAGGCAGTTGAGGTGTGTGTGTGTAGCTGCTTATATGAGTGTAAGTGTCTTTAAAGGAGAGCAAAATGTCAGCGAGAGCTTCAGGAACAGCTCTTGTTTGAGGGCACACCTGTAACTGGTTCATTTTAAGCCTGGAAGGATGCAAGAGGACGGTAAAGTAGAATTAGGGTATAATAGTGCAGACAAATGAAATGCTGACAGATTCGATATGATACTTCTGTGCATATTCATTATTTTTTCCTGGAACAGAGAAGTGAATAACTTGCCCTTCATGGTCATTTCGACTGGAAATGAGCAGAATAAAAGAGGGCTTTCTGACCTTTGTAAATTTTTTTGACCTTTGAAATTTATCACATTATAACAAGAAAGCCTTGTGTGTATTGTTTGGATTAAGCTTTAAAAGCTTGGCTTTTTTCCATCATAATGAAAGGGTATATAACAACAAATGCAAGGTAAATTCTCAATTTGAACTCTCTGTCCCCTGAAGATCCCACGCCAGTGAGGTTTGGCAAATTCATCTTACATAGAATCTCACTTTTTGTGTTTCATGAGCGCTCACTCCCTGTATCCTGCTCTGCAACCACTGTCTGAAGTGCATGATTATTCATATTCACGCTGATGAATATAGGCTTGCCCATTGTTGCTAGGTGACAGGTAATTTTCAGCATGTGTATTAATTAGTGAGGGCGGCTGAAACCACCATAAAACAGTTGTTCCAATTCAGCCAAAAAAAAAAAAAGATCTGACACATCTGTTTCCGGCTGAGATCTGTAGTGTGATTGGTCGGGCGTGCTATGATGAATCAAAGCAGCAGTAAATATGACTGGTTAACGAACATGGAGTTCACCAATAGGAGGGATTATAGATGGCCATACTGGCCTATTATTAGCAATCATTGTTAGTAACTCAATCTTTTTTCTCGTACTTTGTGGAAGAAGCTATTTATATTTAAATTGTGATATGTGATATATAATATTCCTATTGGTCTAATCATCCGATGTCCATTCAGTGAACAATGCAGTAAGGTTTTGATGACAGCAATAATTAGATTAATTCAAGACCAAATCATCATGGTACCTTCCCCAGTGCCTACTCTGAATAGATCCTTTTTAATGGCAGTTGATGGCGTTTGGGTAAACAATCAGTGGGTGGCCTATCAGACGTTCTTAGGGATTTTGCAGTTTCGTCCTTATTTCCTCTTTTCTGAAAGCGTTTTGGTTGGTGGTGTTGGGCGGGAGACAAAACTAGTGAGGACTATAAGCAGGTTCCTGTGAGCTGCCATAACTAATTCTCTCAAGACTACCCCACTGACAACAATAGAGCCAGAGCTGCTGTTGGGGTACAGCGTCAGAAAAAAAAAAAAAAAAAAAACATGCATTGTTGCTTGGCAACTGTTTGAGCTCCACTTTGAAGTTTTACACACAGCATGGCGAGAGAGAAACAACGAGGCGAAATGAGAACTACATTGGTAATGAAGCAGCAGTGATGTGACTCCCAACAAAGTGGCACCTCCACTGCCTGCATGGCCTTCGCACCGGACGGATTATTTTAATTATTTTAATCAGCCCCAGATTGGCTGTTCTGTTTAGATGCAGTAAAACACAAACAAATCATTTTCAAAGGAGCATGACCCAGCAGATGAAAGAGGCCAAATAAAAAAGCTTTATAGCGATACGGGTAAATCAAGGGCTACTGGCTGTGTGGGCTGAGCCAACCCTGTCATCAGAATGAGAGAGAGATATATAGAAAGAGGGAACGAAGGAGTAAGCAGAGAGAAAGATAGAAAGAGGAAAAAGAGAGTGTGAGTGGAGGCAACGAGAGAAGGAAAAAAGACGAAAGGATATAGGGAGCAGGAGAGAGAGAAAGAGAGAGAGAAACCACCTCTCAATAAACATGAAAAAGGGGTGTGCTTTCTGTGGTATCGAAACAAACCTCCAAAACACACACACACACACACACACACACACACACACATACACACACGCACACATGCACACACACTTATAATTTGAGTAACAGCTGCAGTGGCTTTATAGAGGCCAGATGTGTGGCTTTAAGAGAGTTAAAGTCTCCAGGAGTGCCCAGGAAAAATTAGAGGAAAACAGAAACCGTTGCATTAAGAGGCAAGAAAAAGAAGAAAGAAAGAAAGAAAGAAAGAAAGAAAGAAAGAAAGAAAGAATAGGGGAGAGAGAGAAAGATAAAGCCACTGTGTCACTGTCACGCGTGCTGCTACTTTTTTATGGTGTCTTTAGTAAATTACAGAGGAGTGGGCTTCAATTTTCACACAGCCTCTCTTCGTCACGGCTGGACACCAGTCTGTGTGTGAGTGTGTGTGTGTGTGTGTGTGTGTGTGTGTCCTGAACACTTATTACAGTTACATTTTGATCCCTTTTTATGAATCCCTATAGAGAGCCTTTCTCTCACAGCACTGGCTGTTTTCTGCACTTTTCCAACAGTGAAAATCACTTACAGGACTGTGTGTGTGTGTGCGTGTGTGTGTGTGCGTGTGTGTGTGTGTGTGTGTGTGTGTGTGTGTGTGTGTGTACATGTCTCTGTGTGTGTAGAATTGTCTACATTAGGCGAAACCAATGCTCAAGTGAATCTTTTTCCTTTGGTGAAATAAAAGTAAGAATTGAATGTTGTTTTGGCTCTCATTTAGAATGTCCACATCTATCACCATGAAGGATGTCATGCTCTAGTCTTCGTTTTTTAGATTTGTTTGCTAAAAGAGGTGGATTAAGCTTAAAAGTGAGAGTTGTGACCAGTTTGAAATCAGTCTGGGTGCCCTGATCAGCATAAAATTGAAATGAATCACAGAAGAGCAATTGCCAGCAATGGCCTAATGTTTAGGGACTCAACCCCTGGATCGAATCCCAGACCAGCAGGGTGCCCCGAAATACCATCTACTTGAACAAGGTACCATACCCATCACTGCTCCCCAGGCAACAGATATGGCTGCCCACTGCTGCACTTGCGTGTGTTGGTGAAAAGAAGAGAAAGCAGTTGTAAAATTGGTGTAAAAGCAAATGTAAAATGGTGATGGCTTAAATGCAACTTTCGTTACAAATATCTGAACAGAAGTGATGTCAATTGAAATACTAAGTCAATGGAAATAAGTTCCACATTCAGAGGCCTTGTGAAGTCCATGCCTCAACGGGTCAGAACTATTTGGGTGTCACGAGGGGTCCTGCATATACTGGGCAGATGGTTTTAATATTATCACTAAGCGCGGTAAGCCCAGAGTGATCCCGCATATATATTTTTCAAAGGAGTTTTAACCCACCCAGTCTGATGCTGGAAATAAGAGATGTTTAAGCTGTCCATGACCAATGACTACATTTAGTAAGCTTGTTCTGATCTGATTGCATTCACAACCAAAATCTGGATTTTTGTTTTTGTTTTATAGATTATAATAAGGTTTTATTTCTTATTAAATTAATGATTTTTACAACCATAAAAGTCCCCCTTTTAGACCGATGGATTGCAACAGTTTGAATATGTTTCCCATATTTAATTTTACAGGCCCACTAGGTCTACATTTGTGCAAAATCAACACAATAAAGGCAAACTTATGGTTTTAATTCTGCACTGATTTGAATTTTACTAATCAAGATGCTCCTCTAATGTTTGATGAGGTATTTTAAGATTGGGGGAGAAGATTAGACACACTGTGCCATCGTATAGCAGTGTGGGCTGCAGTGAGTGTCTGCAATAAAACAGGAGAATGAATCGCTATAAAACTTTTCCAGATTCACCTGACCTCACTTGTGCCATCTAAAGTACACTCCACATCACCAGCAGAACTTGAGCCATATAACATGATGAAGGAATCAAACGCATATCATTATCTATATTTGGTATTTCCCCCTGGGACGTATGTGGCTTTATAATAAGGGACACTCAGCAAACAAAAAAGGAGCTATTTATATAAAGTCAGTCAAAAGAAACCAGAAAAGAACGAGAGCAAGAGAGAGAAAGAGGGCAATGGACTATATTGTATCTCTTATACTCTTAGAAGGAAAAAATACTGTCAGTTTTTCTGTTATATGGTCTCGGGCGGGTGTGTGTGTGTGTGTGTGTGTGTGTGTTATATGTGTGTAGGAGTGGGGCAATACATACAACGCCTAGTTCCTACAGTTATAGGGGCACTTAAAAATTTGATTTGGACTAATCATTAATCTTTTTAATCATTTTTAGAGAAGAACATCACAAAAAAACCAAAAAAAAAACAACTACCAACACAGTAAATTCAACAACAGACTCTTCGTGTGCCTGTCATATTCCATTAAGACTTAGGAAAACTGTAAGACAACCTTGCTAGGCTCTTTTGGCAAGCCTACACTGTGGCGATGTGTAACAGCTGTAATTTTTCTCTCATTCAGACGTGTTTAATGGAACATACAATTTAGGATTGGTAGACATCCCAGTCCCAACTCATGGGCAATCTGTCATATGAGTTTTAATATTAGGTCAGTGTGTCCCAGAAGTTGCCTTTTACAGGAACGTGTGTGTGTGTGTGTGTGTGAAAAGCATCTAAAGGATAGCATATAAGTTTTATTTTCATAAAAGTAACAGCTTCTTCTATATTATAATGAATGAATTTTCAATCATTATATATATATATATATTTGTTTGTGTGTGTGTGTGTGTGTGTGTGTGTGTGTGTGTGTTATATATAAACCACAGAGAATAAAATCATTTGTAATCTTAAAGGAACTGTGTTTCTTTTATGAAATTAAAACCTATATTCTATGCTTTTTTGGATAATTTTCAGTGGATCACTTCTTCTTCATCATAAATCAATCAACCACTTCATACACATTCACAGTGAAACAGATACACCATCCCGGTGTGTATCAAGCGCACAGGACAGAAAAACATCTTGCGTTTCTCCTTCAACAGCAAGCAGAAACGCGCTGTTGCCAAGGATGAGAACTAAATCTGTTACCATGGTGATCCCAAGCCTGTTTTTTTCCAGCTACATTGAAAACTTGAAAGCTTCATGAGGGGTCAGAATCAAATCATGAGAGAAAAAGAAAAAAAATAAAGGGGGGAGCAGGCTGTGTAATCAGCAGCCCCCACCGACCACCAGGAGGCAGCGCAGGGCATGAGCGGCCAAAGAGCAGAAAGAGGCGTCCACTCAGACCTTCATTATCCAGGCAGGAAGCAGAGCCAGTGCCTGAAAGAACAGGCAGAAAGCCTTGCCATGTAGAAAGCCGCCAATCAGTGTAATTAGAATGAACAGTGAGAAGGGTTTTTGATTGTGGAAGTCATTTCTTTACTTATCTGCATGAATCTGAAGCTAATTAAGTCTTGGAGTAACAAAGCATCCTCCACGCATCCAGACCCCACCTCTGGATTAACAAGGCCAGCAGTCCCGACCTATAGCACTTCCTTCGCCTTGACTAGCCTGAGCTTCTGACTCCCCTTCTCTGATAAATGTTAACTGTAATCGTTTAAAGGTTATTAGAAAACACACATGATGGCTGGTGATGTTATCCACTCGAGCAAAAGTGGCAGAGTGCCACATCTGGGTCTTCAAAATGATGCTTTTCAACTGAATATCTTCTGTTGTCATGCTCTTGGAAAACATGATGCAATAAAAAGCACTTGATATGAGTATGTACATGGTTCCTTCAAAAAACGTTTGCTAGGGAATTACGTTTTCGGTGCAAAAATCCTGCTCTACTCCTGTCAGACTGCATTCTCTTTGCCATTTTAGAATAGAATAGAATAGAATAATCATTTATTATCCCACGAATGAGAGATTTATGGATTCAGTAGATTAAATCAAAGAAATGAGAAAATGTTTCATGCAACAGGCTGCAAGCAACCAATGAGCATTCAGCATCACAGGTATACTGAAGATCATGAGCCTGATCATCAGGAATCATCTGCACGATTCTTCACTGTGAATACGTTAGATGGCTTTTTCTGCTTGAATGATTCATGTGTAGGTCACCGTGTGGCTTAACATATAAAATCCTCTGAAACTGGTCAAGTCCAGGCACTTAACTGTAAATGAGAGCCAAAAACTTTGCCCTTGTCTCAAAAAATATGGCTCTCTGGAAGTGAAATAGAAAAAAGTAAGTGAAAGCACACGACCTCTGCGAAGCACTGTACAAGAATTGTGCCGTTAGTATATTTTGTTCATGTTTACATTTGACGTATATTTAGCGCATCGGTTTTATACCAGAGTTATAAAACACCCTGAAGCAAGTCTTTATCCTGAACTTTAGGTCGAGTACAGTGTTTAAAGGGAGGTGTTTGCAGTTATTTGGCTTCTTCTCAAGGTTAATGAAGTTGCAGGGGGAATGCCTGTAACACGTAGCATTACAGCGCTCCCAAGAATACACTCTCTCCCACTTCGACCTTCGGGTAAGTTTCCTAGTAAAATCAAATGATCCAAGAAATCCAATAAACCATGATACACCCTGAGATGGAATGACACGATAAAAAGGAGCCGCTATCACGCATGATGAAAAGGATGCTTTATTGCAGTTGATGACACACAAATAGCTCAAACGAAAGATCATTATTCTGATCGAGCTGATCCGCAGCTTGTTTGTGATCTGAAATGTATTGAAACCAGCTCTGCACCTTTAGGCTGGTCATCTTTAATGGGAAAATCGATGGAGTCTCCTTGGCAAAAAGGAAAAACACCTTGAATGTCTTCATGCATATGTAATTATCACATAGCTAATCCTGAGGGAGGCCCAGACAGACCGTTTTTTAAAGTGGCAGTTCCAAAGGGACGAAAAAGTAATTCAACTTCCTCTTTGTAATCTAATACAAGTTAAATTTGCAGTTTTTCCAGGAACATACTCTAAACATGTGCACACAGTTTTACATCTGTGTGTGTGGTGTGTGTGTGTGTGTGTGTGTGTGTGTGTGTGTGTGTGTGTGTTGTAGCATGTGGGCCAGCAGCATGTCAGTGCTTCATGCTGATTAGGGCCCTGCTTTTCAAAGAGAAAAACCACACTCCTCTTTTCATCTGCTCTAGAGGTTCCCTCCCTCGCACTCCTTCATTTTCCTGCCTTCTTCCATCCCTTCTTCCATGGAAGGCCGGTGCTGCTGCGGAGCTGAGGGCTATGGGCTGGCTACCTCAAGTGGCTTCAATTACAGTTGCACACAATTACAGAGAGGGAAAGAGAGGAGAGAGAGAGAGAGAGAGAGAGAGAGAGAGAGACCTGCCAGACGTAAACTCCAGCTGGATTAGAGAGCAAGAGTTAGAAGGCCATCAACCATCGCCCCAGTATACCTCTCCCACCCACTGCCTGACTTATTTTAAGCCTTGTGAAGGAGTCGTGTTTAGATGTTGCGCTGATTTGGGCCATCGGACATACTTGTTATGCGCCGTGACAAGAGTCAGACTCCTTCTCCACGTGGAAAGGAGCCGCCGGCCTCCACAATTGCACATAATAATCTTCCAGGAATCCCCCAAGCACGTCTGGCTGAAAGCTGCTGTATTAGCGAGCCCATCCTGATGGATATTAGCACTTTTGATTGAACCCGCCGCTGGCACAGATCCTTCGTCATGACTCTCTGCTTATTCCTGTCAGACAAAATTTGCATTTGTTTACTGTAGAGTGTCATTTTCCCTAAACAGCCATTTACTGGGCCACATGATTTGAATAAGTGAATTGTTTTGCTATTTGCTGCTGGATTACATCAAACTTCATTACTGCTAAGCAGCACAGGGCAAATCTGATGCAGGCTGCTCTGTTCTCTGCAAATAAACCCTCTCAGTGCACTGAGCCCCATATACAGACATTTGCAGTGTGTGTGTGTGTGTGTGTGTGTGTGTGAGAGAGAGAGAGAGCAATAAAGTAGTCTGGAATCAGTAAATACAGCCCACCTGACCTGTAGATTAGCAATTTCATGCTAATGTGCACATGACTGTCACAAAAATGTCCACACAGGGGTCGTAATCCAGTCCAGTACAGTGAGGGATTACCTTACACTGTGTATGCACTAAAACTACATTGAATTACTTTATTAAAAAACACTTATTTACACTCGAATTAACATCTCAGCATCTCGCCCTCGTTGCTACTTGCGTCTCCTCAGCCAACCCTCGCTACAACATCTGGATTGGTAGAAAAATAGTAAATGAAGTGCTGGTCTGTACCATTTTTGGTACATTAGGGTGATTCCAACAAAACACCGCGATCGCCGAAATGCCTATCTAGTGCTTAACTTGCTGGTATTTGACGCACAATTGAATTCTATTTCAAATCATGAATGTTAATTTGTTTGGATGTGGAAAGTGCTCGTGCTGCTCATGGTTAGTTCGCGAGCACCCTTAAGACCCCCCCGCGCTGTAGTGGTACACTCCATTTTAAAGGGCCAGCTCGCGTCCCCACGCGGCTGGAGAGAGCGAGACGGCTGCTCGGGGTTATGAGGTGTACCTTGCCGTGTGCGCCGTGTTTGTGTGCTTTCTGTACGAAGGAGGCCGAGCTGAGAGAAACCCCACTCGCAAGTCCACACAGGGGCTTTTGAAGAAAACGCATTGGATGTAACTGTTGCACTTTGAAGCCAGGTAAGCGCTCCGTCCTCGCACACGCACGGGCGCGCGCTCGGCGCTGATTCCCCGCTGATGCTCAGGCTTTTCCAGCCCTGCCTGCAGCTGCGCGCTCGGACCGGGCTTCGGTCTGCCCCGGTGTTGGGGGTTTGGGGGCTGCGGTTTGGCCCCTGTCCGGGGAGGGATGCTTGGTGCAGACATGAGGTCCACATAAACACGAGCCTCAGCCTGCCCGCTGTTTCAGGACAAAGGGGGTATTAACATGTATAAGACGAGGCAGCCCCGTGCCCAGGAGGCGCATTTCCCTGCCTGGTGTTTGTGGAGCGCTGGGCTTTGCCCCCCGCCTGTTTTCAGAAACAACAAAAGACCCGCTCGGCTCCGGGCGCCTGAGGAGCCCGGGGCACGGTCAGCGCGGGGAAAGGGAAGGGGTGTCTTTATTGAAGCGCTGTGTTGTGTTCGGGGTGAGTGCTGGTGAAGTGCTGAGAGCAGGGCAGGGTTGTGCCGGGCTGCTGCTCCGCGCCGCTGAGGCGCTTCTCCTCGCGCACATCTGTACGAGCCCAGTCACGTGACTGAAAGAGCGCTCTCTTATTTGTTATGTGGAGATAAACAGCGCGCTGGCTGAGCTTCACACACCGCTCCACACCGCTGCTGTCTGTCTGTACACTACACTGTCTGTCTGTCTGTACACTACACTGTCTGTCTGTACACTACACTGTCTGTCTGTCTGTACACTACACTGTCTGTCTGTCTGTCTGTACACTACACTGTCTGTCTGTACACTACACTGTCTGTCTGTACACTACACTGTCTGTCTGTCTGTACACTACACTGTCTGTCTGTCTGTACACTACACTGTCTCTCTCTCTGTCTGTCCGTCTGTACACTACACTGTCTGTCTGTCTGTACACTACACTGTCTCTCTCTCTCTGTCTGTCTGTACATTACACTGTCTCTCTCTCTCTCTGTCTGTACATTACACTGTCTGTCTGTCTGTCTTACTGTCTGTATATTATACTGTCTGTCTGCCTGTATATTACACTGTCTGTCTGTCTGTCTTTCTGTATTTAATACTGTCTGTCTGTTCTGATGCCTGTATCTGTCTGTCTGTTTTCATCTGACTGATTGTCTCTTTGTATGTCTGCTTGTCTGTCCTTCAATGAAATCGATCTGTCTGTGTGTCTGTCTGTCTCACTGTATATGTTTGTCCTTCAGGGTCTGTCTGTCTGTCTGCCTGTCTATCCTTCCTTCAGTGTGATATGTATCTGTCTTTCTCTCCTTCAATGAGATCTATCTATCTATCTATCTATCTATCTATCTATCTATCTATCTATCTATCTATCTATCTATCTATCTGTCTATCTCTCTGCCTGTCTTTCTGTCCTTCAGTGAGATATATCTGTCTGTCTCTGTCTATCTACATTTATATTACATTCTTTGCACTGCTCTCTGTTTCTCTCCATCTTTCTATCAGTCTCTCATTGTCCCATTCTCTCTCTCCCTCTCTCTCTCTCTGTCTCTCTCTCTCCCTCTCTCTCTCTCACACACACACACACTCTCTCTCTCACACACACACACTCTCTCTCTCTCTCACTCTCTCTCTCTCTCACACACACACACTCTCTCACTCTCTCTCTCACTCTCTCTCTCTCACACACACACACTCTCACTCTCTCTCTCTCACTCTCTCTCTCACTCTCTTTCTCTCACTCTCTCTCTGTCTCTCTCACTCTCTCTCTCTATCTCTCTCTCTCTCTCTCTCTCTCTCTCTCTCTCTCTCTCTCTCTCTCTTCTCTCACTCCTGTCTCTCTCCTCTCTCTCCACTCTCTCTCCTCTGTCTCTCTCTCTCTCTCTCTCTCCTCTCTCTCTCCTCTCTTTCTCTCACTCTCTCTCTGTCTCTCTCTCTCTCTACACCCCCATCTCTCTCTCTCTCTCTCTCTCTCTCTCTCTCTCTCTCTCTCTCTCTGTGCGTGTGGGATAGGTATGAGCTTTGTGTGTGTACACACTAACTGAAAAAGCTCTGACTGTAGTAGACGGGTTGCAGGTGAATCAGATCTGCTGCATCGACACAGTTTTGGCCAAATGAAAGGAAAGGTAGCGATTGTGTTGATGCGATGGATTAGGTCCCATGCAGCCATCTGACTCCCCCGAATTAAACAGTTGCATGAATGGTGCCCTGAAAGGCATCCGTATCAGGGCCTTGCATGAACTACTTTGGAATAAAGTGATTTAAATAGGACAGCTCTGCTCCCACACACCCTCCTCGCCTCCGCTCCGAGTAGCTCTCCACGTGTGGAGGTCGGCGACCTGCAGGAGCTGAACACTTTCTGCAGACTCTTTACTCTTACACTTTGTCCCTAAATCAGAGCCGGTCAAATGCCCAGGACCTGAAATGAATGGATGAGTGACGAGCTAAAATCTTGATTACTCAGTGTCCCCACAGTAGAGCCTGGAAGAAACGCGGCAGTCATTGTTCCTTCAATCAGACGTGCTGAAGTGTTCCACATGAATAAAATATGTTGTATCAACATATAGAGCCGTAAGTAAACGGAGAGACAGTAATTGTGCTGAAGTGATATATTTAATTCATGCGGAAGGAAAGGCTGCATTTGGATCATTTGAACGAAGTGATTTTCTTCAGCCCGAGTAGATGTTTTAGTGAAGTGTGAGGCGAACCTCCTCCTTGGCTAAAGTTAGTGTGGAACCTAAACAGATGTAAAATGTGACAGCTTTGCCTTTTTTAGTGCTGAATGTTTACTCAGGACATGTGTTCACACAGTGTGTTGTGTTTCAAAACATCTCGAAGAGGGCTTGGATACGTGAGGCTTGTTGGTTTGGCTGCTTTGTTAGCACGAGAACGAACATGATAGAACATTTCATTCATTCACTCATTCATCTGTCGATCCATCCAGTTCCTTTATCGATTGGTCCGTCCTTGAAATCCATTCATTCATTCATGCGCCATCTATGCATGCTTACCAGCACTTTGGCTGATAAAGAATGAGTGATTAAATCATTCACAGATGAGATCACTCTCTCTTGTGGCTGAATCACTCCCTTACACAGTTCATTCTGACAGATTTCTCTTGTATCAACACACACACACACACACACACACATATACAGTGACCCTCTGTGCTGCAAGATGTTAATGTCAGTGAAGCTCCACAGCCTGCAGGCAGATACACACGCAAAAGGTCATTTGGTCATCCATCACGTAAGCCACTCGGCAGTGTTTCAGCTGTAGGAACAGGGCATTTCCTGTCATGATATCACTAGAGTAGAACGATGGTGATCTTTGTTTATCATGATTTTCCTAAGACGAGCTGCTAATGTCTGTGTACCCGGCCGTTCTTTTAATTCCGATTTCTGAGACTTTGTACCATTTCAATGACAAATTTGCACGCCTAATGCTTCATTTCGAGTCCCCCTGACTATGTCAGGGTCCAGGAATGGACGCTGGAATGGCAGAGAGTCGTTTTCAGCTTCTCTCCTCCTTTTGTCACTTTTCTGGGGTGGGATCAAACGGCGCCGGCATGCCCTCATCCTGTGAGTGAGCTTTGAGCTGAGCTGCCATGTGGAGTCACTGGAGGTGGTGATCGCTCAACAATAGCTGCTGTCTATTCACTCATCCTCTTTCTCCCTCGCTCTCTCTCACATTCAGCCGTTCTTCCTGTTGATCTTCTCTGATGACTGTCATCGTCATAATTCTCTCTCGGAGTACTGTTTTTTACTTTTCTTTTTTCAAACATGATATGACATAATTAAGATTGTCAGAGGGCCAATCGATTGTATGAGTAATTGAGTAATCTTGTGACTATTTTGCTGTTTAATTGAGTAATCTGTTGTTGGTGGTGGTGGTGGTGATGGTGGTGATGTTTTTATAATCCAAACTATAAAAAAAATGGCTTTAGCTGATTATTTTTATGGAAGAAAAGCCAGTCTTGTCATGACGGTCTCATAGCCACATGTATCTTTAAGCACTGTTTACTGTAGGAATGTTTACTTTCTAGGTACTGCTTAGATCTGTCACAAACCTGTCATGGCTTATTAGTGTAATTTTGTTCTGTTTGGTTTCCACTTGAATTAAAATCTTACACAGTATTGTAAATGTTTCCCAGAAGAAAACTTGTGGAGTTTTGGGTGCTTGGAACTGATCTTGGAAAGTTGCTTGCTATTTTTGACACAGACCATTCATCCACAACAGTAAAACCACTGACAGGTGACATGAATAACACTAATTATCTTGTTACAGTGGCTTCTGTCAAGGTGTGGGACATATTAGACAGCAAATGAAAGCTCAATTCTTGAAGCTGATGTGTTGGAAGAAGGAAAAATTGTCAGGCGTTAGGAGTGACTTTGACAAAGGCCACTTTTTGATGGGTAGACAATTGGGTCAGAGCATCTCTACAATAGCAAATAATGTGGGATGTTCCTGAGATCCTGTAGTTAATACCTACCCTAAGTGGTCACGGGCGCCCAAGGCTCATTGATTTACGTGGGGCCTCAGGACCAGCCCGCCTGGTCTGATCCCACAGAAAAATCACAGCTGAAACTGTTAATATGGGATAAGATTGAAAGGTGTAAGAAAGGTTTTGGCACTACAGTGTGGACAGGATTAGGCAGGTGGTTTAAATGTTATGGCTGATCGGTGTATATGATTGTTAACGAAGTCAATAACCTCCGAAACGAAACATTTCCATTGTTGTGTGGCACCAATATCTGTATACCAGTATAAAAGATGTACGTCACCCAGCTCTGCCTCTCTTTTTCCTGCTCTGGTGTTGGTCTCAGTGGCTCCCCATAGAAGGATCAGCCCTCACTGATATCTCTAATGAGATCTTTTGTTTTTCTTTGGTGCAGACAGGTGGATTTTTCTTTCTCAAACATATGGCAGCAGAAAGGTTATTAGACTAAGCTTTGCACACGCTGATGGAGGTGATAGAGACAGCACAAAGACGTAGCCTGCTCTCTAGATCATGGCTGAGGCTTCGGCTGCCTGGATTTTTGTTTTGATAAAGTGGAAAAAGTCACTTTGTGATAGTAGCTATGAGGTCTGATTAATAATCAGGCTTTTGTTTTTATGTTACCGGTGCTCATAAGGATGTGAAAGACAAAAACGGATCCCAAATCAGCTTCAGATTTTGATGGTGTTGTACATGGAAATTGAAGATGTTTTAGTATGAAATTGAATTGAAATAAATTGAAGAGGCAAAGACTGCAAGGAGAAAGGGGAATAAATTGTTAAAGTATGATTCGGATTGGATTTTTTTTTTTTTTTTTTTACTGAAATACCACTTGGAAATGTCAGCTGCCCTTTACATTTTGTAAACACATTATTTTGAATAGACCAATAAAAATGGTCCAGAGAATGACATCAAAGTTAGCTTTTTTTTGCCAGCTAAGTGCTCGGCCTATTTTCAGTCCCTGTAGGGTCTTGAAGGGGTTTGCTGCAATGCTGAGGAGTGACAGGGAGAATATAAACAGAAAGGCTGACCTCAGTATCCTATAGGATGACACCAAACACCAGCATAACAGAAAAGAGGAAGCAATCCGAGAACTCCCCTCATTGGCCTCTTTTGACCCTTGTAGTTCACATTGCTTAGGACTATTGTTTCACTGGTCATCGGAGCCCCTTTACACAAAGTATTTATTGCGAAATGTAGTCTTTGTGTCAATATGGAGGCCTTGACCCTTTCGGGCTAATTTGAAACACCGTCGTGCTGGGTATTGGAAGATGGAGTAGCTCACCGAACACAAGTCACAGAGCCATCGTGCCAAAAGATACAGTTTATAATAATTGCCTGGGGTCGTGTCAGTCTCTTGTATCAAATGAGTGAGATTTTATTTTACTTTTCATTATTTTTGGCATTGGCAAGCGCATTTTTGTAGGAAAAGTATAGCCATGAGAGAAGCATTTACAATACGTTCAGATTGCCCCGTCTAGTGCCATTTCACCAAAATCCTGACACATGCAAACACTGCCGAGCTGTAGTTTTCATGCCCCATCATTTCTGCCTGCAGATACACCCACTGAAAGAGAGCTGTCGGAAAATTGTTGCTCTGTCAGTTGACAGCTTCAGAACTGGACATCAGGAGACTGAGCAAAATCATACACCTTCCTGGACAGACAAGTCAAATAACTGACCTTAACCCATCTTAACCAATATGTTGCTGGTGATCCAGTCAGGCCCAGTTTTGTAGACAAGGATTAAGCCCTGTCTAGAACCAAATTGTAACGTTGATATTGATTTAGTGTTAAAAAGCCCTTTTAGTCTATACTTAAGCATGGCCTAGGTTTGGATAACTGGCCTTAGTGCTTTGTTTCTGCCCACAGAATAGTTACTGTCTCTGAGTTCTGTTTGTGCTTCTAGCTAGCTGTCTAAAAGAAGCACCTTGCTGCCCTTATTGTTGGAATCATTCAGATCAAAATTCATCACCATGGAAACGCCTACTATGGATTTGTTTAGTGAAGTGAAAGTAACAACTTGCCCTTGTGAGTACACAGCACTACTCACAGTGAACCTCAGTGAAATGCAGCCTCTGCATTTAACCCGTACACACACGTGCAGCAGGAGGTAGCTATTTAAAGCACTCCGGGAGCAGTGATGGGGACGGTACCTTGCTCAAGGGTACCTCAGGGCAACCTACTGGTCTTGGAGTCGAACCCACAACTTTCCGATTTTGGGGCCAACTCCCTAACCACGAGCCCACCACTGCCTAGGTTATATTCAAGGCATCTACTATGGATTTGTTTAATCTGACTATCACACACGAAATTTCATATTTTTTTAAACATATTTATTTTCTATTAATTAATTAATTTAGATAATTAACTCAAAATTAATTAATTAACTTAAAATAAATTTACCTCAAGATACACAAACTGGGAAGGAGCAGTAGTAAAAAAAAATCAATCAAAAGAGAAAAATGATGCAATGTTTATTTTGCTTCTCGCAGCATAGCAAATGGCACAGTTGGTTGGCTGGTTTCTATTTTGGAAAGGAGACTGGAGAGTTTCACCCACCTGTTCAGGAGCTGAAACTTTTGCCCGTGGCTCGGATGTCCATGCACGGCGCCAGAAAATGAAGAATCTAAAGACAAACGGATCTTTTTTAAGGTGTCACCAGGCTCATGCAAAAGACATGAGTCATTTGAGTTTATGTTTGCGAAATTGAAAAGAACGAAGGGTGACTTTTGCACTTGCAGTAGAGTGGAGCGTACATTCGTTGATTTGTTCAAAATGGCACAAACAAACACGGTTTGATGTTTCTATCAAAACACGGCCAACAACAGCAGAAAGAATGCATGTTATTTAAGGAGAAGATAAAATTTTACATCCAAGATTAAATGAGTTTGATGTCTCTGTATTAAAGGGTCGGACTTGTGCAGGGCATCAGCGCACATATATTCATCATGCCTGCGATACTGTAGTCAGCAAGTTCTGTGCATCGAAGACGGAAGGGGCGCTTAAAGGAGAAACGGAGAAAGTGCACTTTTGGCTTCATGGGTGAACGAGTCGGAAACCTCAGCATGGTGAAAATAAACAGCGCCGGGTTTGCACTGAATGCTGGGATGAGATGCATCTGAGCACATGCCAGACTAAGTCCCTTTGTGTGTTACTGGCTTGTGGGGTTTCAGGTTTAAATCCCAGTTGTGCCGTGTGCCACCAGGAGGACTGTGAAAGTGCATTTGGACGTGTTGTCATTGGCTGGACTGGCATGAGAACATGATTTGGCCGCATTCACAAGAAGAGGCTGGAAAAGACAGGGTTTCTTTCCTTCTCCCATTGCAACGTGCCATTCACCAGTGTACCAACACAGTCCCACATTGAGGTTTGTGCTCATCACAGCAAGCAGAATGGTGGCATTGTTGTACAATGGCTAGAGGCCCATTGTTGCAGAAAGGGATTCATACTAAATGGAAGGAAAGCTTAAAAATGAATGAAATTGCTTCTAAAAACATCACATAAAGCTTATACAAATATAAAATTCCCAAATCTGATCTTTTGCTCTTTTGTTATTTTCAACGTCTGCCTAAGCTGCTGCTTGGTCTCAGCTCTATAATGGGGGTGTGTGGGTTTGTGCACATGTGTGAAGGACGCCGAGCAGCTTCCTAATCCTGTGAAAAGAGCAATTTCGTTTTTTTTCCCCCTCCCTCCTGCTTTCTAATCAAGTGCTGTTGACCCTCATTACAAACGTGGTGTAAAGAGACCAGTGTTTTGGAGTCCTTGATTAGATGGACTAGCGATATCTCCCTCTTTCTCTCTCTACAGTCCATAAAGCAAGGTGCAAGAAGTGTTTTGCGGTATAGAATGCAAGCCACTGTAGAGATTTCCTTGCTGTTGTCGTTGTAAGACATAACCATGAAAACTTTGCAAAGCCAAAAATTTTTTTGGGCCCCATGTTTTATGAGTGCGCAGGGCTAGAGGGCAGAGGTAAACTGCATTAGGCTCAATAGGAGGTTTCATTGCGTATGTTAATGACCTCGCGAGAGCACTTCAAGATGGGCTGTTTTTGCTACTAAATTGGCATCCGTGGACAGTTTAGAGTGCAGAGTGGATTGAATTATTATTTTTTTAATTGTGTTTGTATCGGTTCAACAATATCAATAATGTAACGATACTTCCAAGTGAGCATGTAATGGACTTCGTACACGGACCAGATGTACGTCTCAGTACAAAGAAGCCAGAATTAGCTGTGTTTTATTGGACTTGGTAGATAGTGTGGAATCAAAGCAATGTATCCATCATTATTGAGGGTATTTTTAAATGACACTGTTGAACAAAATATCAAGATATGGGAATACACCTCAGATTATTGTGAGGTTGTATTTTTGATACCTTTTCACTGAGGTAGAGCTTCCTTGTGTCCTCATTGTCCATTTTAACAGACCCGATTACCTGCCCTTAGTAGTTTGCTATCACAGACTGTAGTCCATCTGTTTCTCTGCATCATTTAGCTACTCTTTATCTCGTTCATCAAGGGTCAGTCCTCCCACACGACCACCAGTGAGCAGATGTTCACTGAGAGGTGAAGAGTCTGTGTGCGTCTGTACTTTACAGAACGGTTCACAAAAATTTTCTCCAGTCCACTTACCGTTCACTCTATTAGACACAAATAACCTCGTGGTCCACCTTACAGACGTAAAGTTGCTGATGGTTCATCACATGCTGCACAATTTCTGCTAATCATTCTCTTGTCACTCTGCAGTTGGCTGCAGGATGCAGTCGCTTGCATACATTTAAGTGGTGGACTATTCTTAGACCAGGAGTGAGGCTGAGGTGTTTAAAATCATCTTGGTAATATCTACTCACTGGCGGTCCTTTGGGGGTTCTGACCATCGATGGAGGGGTTTAAGGGGACTAACGAATGTTGCAGAGAAACAGATGGATTACAATCTGTATTTGGCACCTTTATAGTAAGCTGTTCTAACGACCACAGAGTTTAGGTGCCGTTTAGAATTTTGCAGGCAGCAGTGGACTAGGTTTAGGGACTAGGCCCCAGGATGGGAAGCTTGTGGGTCTGAATCCCTGCTCATTAGTCTGCCCTGAGGTACACTTGAGCAAGCAACCGTCCCCAGCTCTGCAGGCACTGGACATGGCTGCCCAAATATGGATATGGTGTGTGTATGGGTTAATTCCAGAGGTTCATTGACTAGAGGTTTGCTGTGATCTGTGCTCACAGTGATAAATTGTCACTTTCACTTCACTTCATGATAGGTGTACGTGATAAAGTGGGTGGAATTCTCAGTGTTAAACATTAAAAGAACACCATGTTGTTTTTAACCTGATGGGCTTGCTAAGTCACTTTATAACAGCGACCACACAGGTTTGTGTACATCCTGCACAGCCTTATTTTTTTTTTGCATGTTTTTGCGAAAAAATAACAGCCGAGTCTCATCAGGATTCCATACACTTTCTTGTTTTCCAGCACAGTCCGGGTGGAGGAGTCACACGGGGGCATTTGTCAAAGATATTGATGTGCCTGAAGAACTTGCAGAGCACTAAAGCGTGTCTGTCACATCTTCTAAAAAAAATATTTGGCAGAAAACTGCTCCTCGTCATAGGCACACACTGAAGTGTTGACGTACAAACACGATAGCTCTCACTGCTTGCTTTTTGGTGGTTTCAAAATGTGAGTTTAACTTTAAAGGAGGATTCTTTTTTAAGACGTTGGAAATGTATGAAAAAGATTTCATCTTTGATTAATTTTTGCAGAGATTCTTTAGACTTAATTAAGATGTGGGCCACCCAGTGAGTGTTTGACTTCATGAAAACAACTAGAAGCGCCCGAGAACAGAATGGAGTTAATGGAGACTTTTTCGGATGTGAAAAGAAAGCTGTAGGCCCAGCAGACGGCCTACCTTAGCAGGGTGTTTCACTCACTAAACTCTGCCTACCGTTGCAGCCATCAGCACGTACTCCGAGCATTCAGCTCGGGTAAGAAGCTGCAGCATCGTTCAGCGTTTTGCTCCTGGCACCAGCCTGTGCCTCCACTGCGCTAATCAAATCACTGTGATTGCCGCTCAATAGCATCTTCCACTAGTCAGGAAATGTATTACAATACATCACTGGATTACAATGGGCAATGAACTCCAACTTTGCATGAAAGCCGAAGGCGGGAGCCCATGTGGTGATGCCGGAGCGTTTCTTCCGCGATATTTGCATCTAGAATGTATGTGAATGGCATAGCATAGGAAAGTTGTTTTTTGATTAATTAGAGTTCTTCAGTGTTTTGGTGTAGGGTTCTTTAGCAGTGCATTACTCTGATGGTGAAAGGCTAAACAATGTTCATACTTCTCACTTGCATGAGGATATAGGCCACTTGAAATAGACCAGATTAGTTAAACAGTGCATTCTTTTTAAGGCTATTTATACCTGGATGCAGTGAACTGGGGTTCGGCTGTGGTGTGAGAGGTTTCTGATAGCATCTCGAGGGGCCTGGAATTCAGCAGTGCTGCCAGCGCTGGCCCGTTGATTTACATCACCTTGCTGATGGAAAGTTAAAACTAAAACAAAATGACTTGGCAGTGGCCAGGCCTTGCGCCTCCCCAGCCCAAATTTAAGGCCAGGCTTTGAGGGCGCTGCCAGCTGCAGGAAGGGGAGAGGAGGAAAAAAAACCCTGAAACCTCAAACCACTGAATCTGAGGAGAGAGTAAAGCCTCATTCTTCCTGTGTGAGCTTAGGCTGACCCTTCCTAACCCAGTTAGGAGAGAGGGAGAGAGAGAAACAACTGAGGGAAAGCTATTGAGAGACAGAGGGAAAAAAAGATAAGGGGAGAGACTGACAGACAAAGGGAGAATGTGTGAGAGGGGCACAGAGTGAGAAACAAAGGGAGAGTGAGGAAGAGGGCGGGGGAGAAAGCAGCACTTTTATTCCTGCTGCTGTGTCTGGATGGTGGGATGCTGGGGTGCAGGGAGAACGATGTGTTTGATCTACAGGCCACTTACGTAAAAAATCTACACCAGTTAACAAAATATACTATAGTAACCATCCTCTCACTCTTTCTCTCTCCTTCTATCTCTCTTTCTCACTGTATACTCACCCCAGCCCCTGTCGTCTTGTTTCCCTAATCCTGGTCAAGTGCTGCTACCTAATTAACAAATGTACTGTGGATTAGCGTTAGCAATGGCTGTAAAGGTTTATTAGCAATCCATTGAGTGAAAGGAGTGGGAGTGACAAGGCTTGGAAATCAACAGAAGCCACTCGATCAATACTTCACCCCCATCCTCCACAAACCACTCTTACCCTAAATGCCCCCCTTCAGCCAGCTGTCTCCCCACTGGCACGGTGTCCACTCCAAGACATTAATGGCTCCAAATGGAAACACTGAGTGGGACTCCTGAAAAAGTACTGAAAATCTTAAAAAGGCATTCTCAAACCTTCCCTTTCATTGCTTAATGCAATTAAACCTTATTTAAGACAAGACACTGGCCTGCATAATCCATTTAGAAACTAACCATGCATCTCTCTCTTTCTCTTTCTCTCTCCAGACATGAACTACTGAAACTGCAAAGGAAAGGAAGTTTTTGAAAAGCTTGAGGGAAGAGCTTCGTCTCGTTTCCCTCCTCCAGAAGAAAGCTTTGGAATCATGAATCTCTCGTGGCTCTTGATGCTTTTCGTTTCATTTCTCTGGGAGACTGTCGTGACATTCCCAGCAACTCCCACAGGGCCTCCTCTGGAGACAGGCTTCACCTTTCAGGTAAAAGACACAAGCCTTACACACCTAACCGTCCACCGCAGGACAGGTGAGGTGTTTGTGGGTGCTGTGAACAGAGTCTACAAGCTGTCAGCCAACCTGACGGAGCTACGTTCACACCAGACAGGGCCTGTGGAAGACAACGCCAAGTGTTACCCACCACCCAATGTCCGCACCTGTGTCCACAAACGGGAACCTTCCGACAATGTCAACAAGCTTCTCCTGGTCGACTACACTGGCAACCGGCTGGTGGCCTGTGGCAGCATTTGGCAAGGAGTATGCCAGTTCCTCCGACTAGATGATCTCTTCAAACTTGGAGAACCTCACTCTCGCAAGGAGCATTACCTTTCAGGAGCTCGTGAGGCAGACGGAATGGCGGGCGTTGTTGTGGGTGACGATGATGGGGCAGATTCAAAGAAGAAGAAAAAAAGTGATAGCCGTCTATTCATTGGTGCCGCCATTGATGGCAAGTCTGAATACTTCCCCACTCTGTCCAGTCGTAAACTGGTGGAGGATGAGGACAGCCCTAGCATGTTTAGCCTTGTGTACCAGGATGAGTTTGTCTCCTCTCAGATCAAGATTCCCTCGGACACACTTTCCTTGTACCCAGCCTTCGACATCTACTACGTCTATGGCTTCTCCAGCCGCACTTACATCTACTTCCTCACCCTGCAACTAGACACCCAGCTCACCCAGATGGATGCCTCTGGTGAGAAGTTCTTCACCTCCAAGATCGTCCGCATGTGCTCCAATGACACTGAATTCTACTCCTACGTTGAGTTCCCGCTCGGCTGCACCAAGGACGGCGCCGAGTACCGCCTGGTTCAGGCCGCCTACAAGCATCGGCCAGGCAAAGCGTTGGCACAAGCGCTAGGGCTTTCTGAGGATGAGGACGTGCTTTTTGTGGTGTTCTCCCAAGGCCAGAAGAATCGGTCAAATCCACCAAGGGAAACAGTGTTATGCCTCTTTACCCTCCATCAAATCAACCTGGCCATGCGCGAGAGAATCAAGTCCTGTTACCGCGGTGAAGGGAAGCTGTCTCTGCCATGGCTGCTCAATAAGGAGCTTCCCTGCATCAACACAGTAAGTGTTCTCATGTTATTTTCTAAAACCCTAATTGTTTTGATTCTTATCCCTTAATAAGCAAGCAAGCTCTGATAAACAGAAGCCAAACTCTAGCCCTAAATCTGCACAGGTTTATCACTACAATCACAGATTAAAGACATGGTCTGTAATTGCAAATAGAGTCAGAGTTAAAATTTGTCTAGATGGAGCTGGTCCTTAGACTTGAATGCTTTTAGTTGGAGCTGCTGCCTTATTGTTCTTTATATTACCTTAAATCTAATCTAGAGCATCTTTCATTGGCCTAATTTTGAACCAGTGTTATAGCATGCTTAAGGATCAGTCTTACAGTTCAATCAATAATCTGTCTGATCAATAGTTTACTTACCTGACTTGTTTGCCTGTTTCCCTGAAAGACCAGTTTGCAGATGTCATATGTGATGTTCAGTGGCCTTATTATGATCTGATGCAGGCTCATCAGTGAGCGCGTGCGTGTAGGAGTGAGCCGTTAAACACGATTACATGACTTGATCCGCTGTAATGTACCTATGATGAAAAATCCATGGAAGGTAAACAGGATGGTCAAGGCCAGCTTATCACTGCAGCAAACGACGATGGCTGGACGTCAAAGGCATTATGAATATGACATTTGAAACGAGTCGAGTGTATCATAGATTTAATTTACCTCAGAGTACTCTCTAGATTATTACTGTTATAAAAAGATTAAATATTTATCTGGTGTAATTGACTGAGAAGAGATGAGAAACAGCTGCAGCTGTGATTTTAGATCATTTATTTGACTAAAACGTGCCTCTGGCTTCTTTTAAAGCATACTGTCCACAAAAAGTTGAACCCAGAGTGTTAATTTTGGTTGTCCTAGCAAATCTTTTTGCTGATGTACGCTATATCTGAGGCCTATGTTTTAGTAATCAGTGTTGCATAAGAGGAACTTATTATTATTATTTTTATATTGGCTAATATCACTTACAGTTCCCCATGTAAAACATGTAGAATCAGATCGTTGATGGAGGCTGTCCGGCTAGTCTGATGGGTGTTGACCAAGTGAGGAGCATTTCATATGCTTTGGCTTGCAAACTGGAAATTGGAAAACACTAGTGCCTCTACCAGTACGGCTTTCCAGAAAGGCTGTAACATCAACATAATATTGCACTCACACCCAGCCAAATGCAGAACTAGGACATGGCAAATGTTTTTGAAAAGAGTTTTTTTTTTTTTGTTTTTTTTTTTCCCTTTTCTGTTAGCCCAGACAATGATTTGTCTAGCTGTGTAATGGCGCTGAGAACAATAGTACAACACCTCTCAGGCCAGTCTGAGCAGATGGACAAGAGAGAGAGAGAAAGAGAGAGGGAGAGCGCCAGCCGATGACCTGCTTCCTCTGTGTAGGAGTGGCTGAGCTTGTTTTTATTAGGTAGCTCCAGGGTTCCCCATGACTGATGCAAATGGGTGCCGGGTTTCTGCAGGGGCATTATTAGGCAGTTCTCATGCACGGCAGCAGCCTTGTTCCTCATAATGAGGGTGTGCGTGCTCCTGCCTCGTTTAGTTCATTTATTCTTCATAAGCATGCAGAAAAACAGGGCGCTTCTATAACCCCACCCCTCCTCACTTCCTCACACTGCCTCATAGACACATAAACTCAGCCCCATTCCGACCTGACCCTTGGTCATCAAAATGGCCACCGGAACAAAGAACTAACCCGAGGAGGTCAGCACTTTTGACATAGGTTCCTCTTTTGAGGCTAGAGAATATTGACGCAACAAACAAGAAACTCAGATGTTTATTTGGCGTGCCACGTCTACGTGCGAATGCCTGATGATCGTATAACAAAGCTTCAAATCATGAATCCAGAAACACCAGTCTGTTAACATTGTCTGGCTTCAGACGAGTCCAGGCAGGGGACAGCACTTCCACCTGTGCTGAAGATCCTCTCTGAAGTGGCTGAGATGCTTCTCAGCTTCAGCTGTTTTTTCCACTAATCGTTTTATGCTGATTATTTTATTTGTTTTATGGCTAGACGTCTTGGAGACAAAGTTAGAGAAGCAAGGTTGCGTTGGTTTGGACATGTCCAGAGGAGAGATGAGGGTTTTATTGGGAAGAGGATTGTGAAGATGGAGCTGCCATGAAAGAGGAAAAGAGGAGAGTTTACGTGATGAGACGTGATGAGAGAGGACATGCAGGTGGTTGGTTTGAAGCAGGAAGATGCAGAGGACAGGAAGAAATGGAGATGGTTGATCCACTGTGGCGGCCCCTAAACGGGAGCAGCCAATAGTAGAAGAAGAAGAATCATTGAATGTCAAAATGTTCTTCAGAATTAAAATTTGATTCATTGAACAGCCTTGTGCCATACCGTTCACATAATTTAGAATCGTCTCCCCATTCAGTGTTCTTCTACGTTCACTCCAGTTGAATTGCTCCAGGGTTGCTCCCCTCCATTCCAGCTGTTTGACAGATTGTTGTTTGACTAATTATTTTAGTGTTCTCTCCCAGTCTCGCTGTTTGAAATGTTCTCACCTTTCTCACTGTTCTAGCTCCCTTTCACATTGTTCATGATTGTTGCGCACCATTCATTAAAGATCTCATTCACAATATTATATTAGTTGCAGTGTCTTTTAAGGCTTGTGGCCTAGTGGTTAGGGACTAGGCCCCAGGATTGGAAGGTTGTGGATTTGAATCCCAGACCAGTAGATTGCCCTGAGGTACCCTTGAGCAAGGTACTATCCCCATCACTGCTCCCCGGGCGCTTTAAATAACTGCCCCCTGCTGCACGGTGTGTAGGAGTTAAATGCAGAGGCTGCATTTTATTGAGGTTCACTGTGTGTTGTCACTTTCACTTTTCACTTTTCACTTTTCACTTTCACTTCACTTTCAATTCACTTCAACAACGTCACCCTCCATTTACATTCATTTAGGACGCACTCATTCATATGGATTATCTGACCTAATTGTTTTGCATGGTTGGTGAAGCTGTTTTAGAATACACTGCCACATTCATAGTGTGTAGATTGTTTCTTCTCGTTTCTTTCATTGGGCTGCTCTGTTCAGGTCTTGATTATGATCTTAGCCTATGTCCTCCCTGTTCAAATCATTACAGTGAAAAAAAAACTGACCTGAGATCCATACACCAATAGAGAACGTTTGCAGAAACCAAATGCAAGAACAGAAAAATGTGCTGCGTCACCTTCATCCATGAACATTATAGACCGTCATTAGTGTCTGAGTTATATCTGCCCCCAGGAGGAACAGTCTGAACTGCTGGCTGCGGCGTTAAATCAAGCACCCGGGTAAAAGGACGACAGGGCATTAGTGCTGCTGATGTCATCCGGAGGGTAGGCTGACCTCCGTTTGAGCATTGCTGAGGAAAGTGAATCTTTATGTGGGGTAAGAGAGCAAGGTGGAGAGGAAGAAAAGTGACAGAGGAGCTGCTGTGACTGTGGTGCAGGGCTGAAACAGTCGATAGTTCACCAGATGAGCAGAGGAATGGGTAAGCGCTCGATGACATCATCATTAGCCCCACCAATATCCCGCAGTTGTTCGCTAACACGATTGATTTTTGAATAAGTCTTCCCGAACGGCTTCCCATCAGAAAATGGTGAGGGTTGATTTGTTGTTGTTCCTCTACCACCACCACCACCACCACAACTCCCCTCCCCCCTCTCTTCCCTGTCAGCCGAGCCCTATTATAGTCAGGCGTAGCTGTGTTTTTGTGAGCTGTTTGGAGGCTCTTTGGAGAAAGGGCACATCCAGAGTGATGAACTCCTTGGAACTGGATGATGTCATGTCTGCTCGATGGGTGTGTGTCAGCGGAGGTATAATCCCCCAGCCTTAATGTCTGAGCCTCCTGCTGAGGGGTTCTCTCCTCTCCCCCATTGCCTCCCTCAGATAGCATATCTAGCACTTAAGCTTGTCAACAGAGGCCTTTATAACCTCCCAAGGTCAGATTAATTGTCAGTTTCTACTGCCGTGGCCTTCAGGTGATTCTGTTTGGCCCAGTATGCTTTTCATATGTCCCAGTGCGATAAGCAAAAATAATCACCAGGTCTACAAACTGCAAAGATGTAAAAAAAAAAAAAAAAAATGTAACTTCAATAAAACCTCATAAAAAAAGTAAAAAAATAAAAATAAAAATAAAAAAATAAAATAAAAAAAAATATATATATATTTTTTAATTTATTTATTTTATTTTATTTTTTTATGGACACGCACATAGGCTGCTAGCGACCCGAGCAGACCATTTAATCCTCATTAAGATAAAATATATATAATTCCTCATTCCTGGGCCCATTTTACCTCTCTTAACCCTGTTTGTGTCGTTCTCCTTCTTGTTCCGCAGCCAAAGCAGATTGGAGATGATTTCTGCGGCCTGGTACTGAACCAGCCACTGGGAGGGCTGCGGGTCATCGAGGGAACACCGCTGTACGACGAGCGCACAGATGGCATGGCCGCCGTGGCTGCTTACACATACGGAGATCACTCTGTGGTGTTTGTCGGAACCCGCACGGGCCACCTGAAAAAGGTAAAGCGCTACCAGTCTCCATCTGTGCATTGGTTTAGGAAGCACCAGCTGTGAGGCAAGGTCGTAATGGTTGATGGCAGCTACGTTTATAAGATTAGCCTGATTGAATTTAGGTTGTCTCAACAGCGCTGGATACGGTAACTGGCTTCATATAGCTGAACAGGGACCATCATAAAGCTGCTGTCATTGCTGCCATGCTGAAGACGTGTAACAAGAGCTGCTATTAAAGCTGCTCTTATTTTTTTCTGCATAATTCAGTTGTCGAGCATTTTGGTGTGAATTGAGGTGTTTGTCAAGAGACTTTATAGCCCAGATTTTCTTTACATTGGTTGATATGAGCGAGAATTTTGACGTCTATAGGAGACGTTTATTCACTATCCAAAGTGAACAGGAAACCTACGCATGTCCACTCAGTTTTAAATGTCTTAACAATTGTTTTTGGGCGATATTTTGCCTGCCTATACTTCTTTGCCTTTTGTCTAAAAAAGAATATTTTAGGCGATAAGCTTACCTCTGTTATATTGCAACTATTGCAAGGATATACATGAAGCATTAGGCATTCCTAAAAATGTAATCTTTTTTTTTTTTTTACTTTGTTTTCACGTTTTTATATCTTATTTAATTTCTTTCTGTTGAACCATTTTTAAAGAAATAAAAATGCTGCAGACATCTGGTTCATATCAGCACCACTGTGAACAATTCTTACTTGGCAAGTTTCTTTCAAAACATCAAACATCAAACCCCTTTGAATAACTTTGTTTACTTCTTGACAACTGAATTACACAGAATCCTTTTTTTTTCTTTATGTAATTTAGTTTTTGTTTTTTTTTCTCATGGAAAGTCCACTCTAGACATGAGGAGCGCACCCATTTCATGAAAATATCCAAAATGACTTGAATGACAGTTGGTGTATTTTGATGTACTTTACATCACAGTTAAGGATTTTTCCCCTCCCTTCCTCTTTTTATGACGATAAGACTGATAGTCGGAGCGCTGATGTTTCCGGCGTGTGAGGTCTCCACACAGAAGCACGAAAGTCTTGCCTAGCTGAGGGAAACCTGATATTGGTTAAAAAAAAAAAAAAAAAAAAAAAAGGAACGGAAGAAAAGAACGCAGTGTATGAGCACTGCCACAGGTGGTTGTGCGAGTGAATGTCAGCCGTGGCAGAGTGAGCGAGAAAGTGCCAATGAAGCTTTAGGGGGGTTGAATTGCATTTAATCCTATCATACTGCTGCACATGTGTTCCCCTGCAAAGAGATATACTGCAACCCATAGAAAGCATTCACCCTTCATTTCAGGGCACACACACACACACACACACACACACACACACACACAACCCGCAAGCAATAATAAAAGTTCACCACCTTATGACTCACCATATCTGTGAGCCTTGAACAGCTGGAGATGGTTAAAGAATAATACGGTCACTGCTGAGTTTATGAAAATACCCCACACAAGTTACAAACTGCAATTCTTTTCTCCCTTTCCACCAGCGGGCTGCTGACGGTCACACCCCAGTGACTACAGCCCAGCTGGCTTTCATGGCTGTGCACTCTTCAAAACCAAGGGTTCTTCGGTTCCTTAAAGGATCTTTTTAGTGGATCGTTCTTTAAAGGAGTACACCAGTGTGTTTCAGTCCATTTTCTATTTGTCACAACTGTCATTTACCAAAAAAAGAAATAAATAAATCATTTCAATACGTTTCTCTGCCCCGAGAAAACAAGGAAAGCATGTTGCACACTTCTAATAGAAGCCAAATGGACGTTTGCTTCAGTTCATGCTTTCTATTCTTTTACTGAGCTCTGGGGAGTGCGTACAAATGATGCAACCACAGACAACACATGCAGCGGACAGAAATGAGTTTGTATTCTTATTTCAGGAACCGTGCCTTGAAGTCTATTGAGAGCCAAAAGGAGTTCTGCTATGGCATCACTCCAGAGTGCAGAGGAGCCCAGAGAGGCGCTCAAAACCTCAGGGAGAGAAAAATAAGACAGGGTGGAGTCTCTGGCCGGGGTTCGTCTCACTGTAATAAATGGTTCTAGCTGTGTATATGATAACCTCTGACATGCAGCAGAGATGGGCGTGAGAGAGGGGGGGAGAGGGAGAGAGAGAGAGAGAGAGAGAGAGAGAGAGAGAGATCCCGACTGGCACTGGATTTGCATGTTACTCTGCACCTCAAACATACATCTTTATAAAATAATGCATTTCTGCTGGAGTGAGGTTACACGGTTTGCTGTGACATTAAAGAAATTAAATCCGATAAATTTGACACCAGGCACAGGATGCAGGAGAAGTTATTCGGAGAGGCTGACTCGGCTTGGCCGGCTGGCCGCAGACATAATAATTAAAATGAAGTTGGCTTTCGAGGGGCGGGGGGAACTGAAATATGCAACAGCGTTGTGTGTTCTCTGTCCAAGCACCCAACAGGGAAATATAAATGTTCTCTCATCCATCCTGGTATCAGCCACGAGGCCAAAGGCCACTCCTCAGGGACCCGTTCTGTTTTGTTTTGTATTATTTATCTGGAGTTTGTATGTTTGTGCATGTTTTAATATTCTTCCTGGCCACCCACAGCAGTGCTGCCTGTGATCGAACGTTCAGGTCACAGGCCTGCTGCTGGAGCTGAGCAAGTTTGGAGCGTTCAAGAGAGATGCGGCCTGTCATCCGATTCAGGAGGGAGAAAAAAGCCGGATTCGATGCTTGTCTCTGCACTGGAAATAACCGACTCAGTATATTATTTGTGGCTGTGATATTTTTGAAGCGCTCTCCTTCCCTCCATATGGGCAAAGGCGTTTCATAATAAACACTCTTCGTGAAATGTTCATGTTTGTCTCGCTAGCAAGCCTTGGAGTGCAATGGTTCAGCTTTCTCAGCACGGGCTAGTCTGCAGTAGAGAAGGTTCCGGTGCTGCACAATTAATTACGTATTACGTCTTATCACATTTTTTGACTCTAATAAGCTAATCATAATGGACTGTAATTAATGCATGCAATTCGTGAGTACAGGCACTGCATCAGAATCAAGCAGGTGTAGAAAAATGTGTGTGTGTTATGGGTCCTAAACTGCGTAACTAGGGCAGCCCAATATGGATAATGTACTTTGTGATTAAACTGATACATTTAATCAAATGCAGAAGTTTGGACTCATCATATCATATTTTCTAAAGAAAAATAAGCACATATGCTTTTTCAGGATTTAGTGCAGAATTACTCCTTTGATTCAGAATTCATTCTTTGCTGAGATTAATCTATTTAGGGGCAAATAGATAGATGATCAAATATATATATTAAAATATATATATCTAAGAAAAGTGCAATGTTTGTGTGCGCCTTGTCGAAGCTGGGTACGATTTTCTTAGAAAATGAACAAAACATATTATTTGACCACCGGTGCTCAGACTACAGTGTAGATTGGACTGTACTGGGGTTGAAACACTACTCTAAATGTAAAAATGCAGTTGTCAAGGTTTTCAGACTGTTTGCAGGACTCCGTTTGTTTAGAGGGCTTATTTTCATATGAGCTGGTGGACCTTGGTCTTATCAGTATTTCAAAGGCAGATAACATGATAACAATACATGATACAGCAGACCTTATACCAGTCGTAAACGTATCCTCTGAATACTTTGACCAGTCCCCTTTAGGGACATGAGCCTTCTGACTACTCAGATGAAATCTGTGTAGAGCTATAAGCACTCAGCCTGTTAAGCATAGCTAACAATCACAACCATAATGCCAGTTAACATAAGCACCACTGTTGAATTTGGCATCTTGCACTGGGATGGAATTTGCATTTTTCAGACAGAAGAACCACTTTTGGGTCCTTGAAGAGCCATTCAATGGATGGTTAGTAAAGTGGCTTTTTAAAATTCTTGGATAAACCTTTACATGGATTTGCTTAGACCCTTAATCTTCTGTGGCACCACTCAGAAAGCCTTTTGTACCCCTTTTTTGTCTTTTATTGTTCTACTGACCTTGCAGAACCGTTATTGCAATGCTGATTGAAAGCTGCAGAAGGCAGATGAGACATATTACCTGCTGTGTTTTGTTAACGTGTTCCCCAATCACTGTTTCAGATGATATTACTTGCCTTTTGGGATGAATCAAGGCATCCGGGCAATTCAATAAATGGAAATGTAATATGTTTTGGTCAAAATAATGCAGGCAAATCATTTAAAGCGGCATTTATTGATTTCTGGAGTCCAATAAATCTACGCTTAAGTTTAAATAAAAGAAGATACAAACACAACGGAGAAAGAGAGAGAGAGAAAGAGAGAGAGAGAGAGAGTACAGAATGAAAATGACCGACACAGACAGAAAGAGGGGTGGACAAAGAAACGGAGAGAAAGATTACCGTTGTCATAAACTTGTAAACTGAAATGATTACTCTTGCGTACTTAAAAAAAAAATACACTGCAAGCTAAACCCACATAAAAAGATTAGTGTGTGCCATTAGAAGCACAATAGTCTGGTCTACACTAATGCAGACCTAATGTGCGAGAGGCGGGCTGGGATTTCCTTGGCCGAATTAGGCAGCTGCACTCGGGCTGGTGCCGTGCATATGTGTGATTGGTTTCATGCTTCTGTGTGGGTGTGGCTGAGGCAAAGTCATTAATCAGAGAATCAGGAGCTGCGGTGAATAAGGATAATGATTTTCATCTTGGTATCTGCAATCAATGAAACGTTCATTCGCTTCGTTTCCATTGGCCTCGTGCCTCGTGGAGTGGCTTAACTTGTTTACACTAAACCAAAAGCCGAAGCAGCACAGGTCTGCCCTCCTTTCTCGAGGGCAAACAAATGGACTGAGATAACGGATCGTGTTTCACCAGACACTAATATAATTACATTAATCTATATATAATCACAAAAATTCTGACGTGTGCATCTTTTCCACCAGAAAGTATCAAACGCTCTTTTGTCTTTCACTTTATTTACTTCTAGCAGGTCTTTATTTATGCGAAACTATGTACATTTTGTTTAGTAAATCCAATGCGTTCATTTTTTTTCCCTGTGTCGCAGCAAGTATGAATGTTAGTCTACCTGCTCTGCTTCAGCCTAAAGAGTACTGGTGTATGCTGGGTAATTGCCTCCTATCTCCCCCCGTGATGGCCTGTTTGTTTTGGCAGGAGAAAAGAGCGCGGGCTGCTTTTCTCAAGCTGTACGGAAATCACCCAAGAGCCGTTAGTGCTTCCTGTCCCTGCAGGCTGGTGCTAGAGTTAACAGGAACGCAGAGGCTCCAGGAAAAAGAGAGAGAGAGAGTTAGAGGGAGAGTAAGAGAGAGGGAGAGTGTTATCACACTTTCTTGTATTGAACACATTGAAATATATGTATTTTCCTCAGCCTTGTCATCTCTGAAGCCAAACTGCGCTCCCTGATTGTAGTTTTTCTAAGTAGAGCTTATTGCCTTCTGATCGGATTTCCGATATTTTGTTGTTACGGCAAACTGTGCTTGTGTGGTCATCATCAAATGTTTTTCCCAATGAGCTCCAGAGAATGTTCCTCCCTTTCTCCGCATTTATTTTCAACTAGCAGTGATCGCTGCTTAGTCTGGAGGAAGAACCATCCCAAAACGTGCACAGCTCCGTGTTTTAGACAGAGTCTGGCATTGATCCAGCTGGGAGATGTTTTCTCCGGCCACTTTAAAGCTGAATCATTATGTCATTATGAGTTATGGAGAACAGCTGATAAGTTTTGCCTAAATACTTCCATAACACGCCAAAGATCGTGACTAAATATTATTAATGGTGCACCACATAACTATTGCACTGCTGGAGGAATGGCTTGTACCAGAAAGTTCGTGCTGGCCATCAGGTAAAATGAAATTACAAAGTTACAAAGACAAAAACAACCAGTAAGGAATGTTTTTAACAATATGCTACTTTATATTTCCATCATTGCAAAAGTGAGCAACTTACAAAAGAAGCGGTAAAAAAATAAACCTCTCTGCCTTTGGTGACTTCAGAGCTTATCAATGATATGGCCACTTGTTTTCATGGCCTAGAAGCACTGACGACACCCACAAGCTCAGAAAATGTATCGTAACATCAATTTATTGCCTACCCCATATATAGTTCACATGCACACTTTTGTGGAAGTGACATGCTCCCTGACTTTTTAAGGAGACCTCCTACCCCCTGTGCTGTCAGGTAGTGTGACAGGGCCTTTTCTGTCTTATATAAAGGTAAATGAAAATAAATAGAACTCGCCATTCCTTCCCATGCTGGAGCACTATCTGCAGCGCAACCGCAACAGACTCCCTGTAATCTCACCTCTGGGAAATAAACCCAAGGTTGTCAGGGTTTTTTATGGAATGCTGCAGTGGTAGAGGCTGTGTGGATGAAGTGTGCGTGCGTGCGTGCGTGCGTGCGTGCGTGCGTGTGTGTGCGTGCGTGCATGGGCACGTACAGGTTTCGTGTGTCTGTATATCAAAGCATTGTGTGTATGGACAGATGTATGTGGGCGCACTTGAATCCTTAATAAGGCCGTTTTATGTAGCTTTAATGTGTAGTTATTTAGCAGCTAAAAGGGCCTCGAGGTAGTTACAGTATATCACCTGATTAAACAGCCTATACTGAGGCGACCTCCAAGCTGCCTCGACTCTGTCCTTCCTTTAGGGAGTGGCAAGGGCAGAGGGCCGCTTTGCACATTTATTTTTTTATGAGAAGAGCCGCATCTGATTCCACATGACAGCATTTATGGTGTTTATGTTTTACAAAGATAAATAATCCAGCCTGCGATTTCTAACACAGTGACATGCTGTACCGGTGGCTGTACGCTCAAAGAAAACATGATTGAAAACAGTATATTGGATCCTGTCTCATTGAGCTTTAAGTGACTGACGGCATATAACAACCTTGATTATTAGATTGACTGCCCTGCTGTTCATAGTGTTAGTTGTGCATATGGAACCACAATGTAATTAAAGTTCAGCAAATCACTAAAGCGCCTATAAGCAGACCAGGCTCGCTACCTGTTCTCGGATCGCCCGCCCACGCCAGCGGCTCACTCCGAGCACTTGCATCATACTCCGTTTCAAGTCAATAAATCTTAAGTGGCCTGTGCTTGTGCGGAATGAGCATAATAAAGCAAGTCATTTAAAATCCATTTCATCAGGATGCGATGGAAGAGATTTTTATTGTTCATTGTTTTAGCATCAGCCTTTTTCTCTCTCCGCTGTTTCTCCACAATAAATCCCATCATCATCTTCCCTCTTCTTGTCTGTCCCTGCCTCAGAACAAAGAGCGTGTTGCTGTCAACAGCGAACAGCAACTTTAGTGCAAGGGGTCAAACCGCCATTTTGCTGGCCGTTCTCGTCTTACTCCCATCAGCGTGTGATTGGGGTGGGAGATGGAGCTAATTCTGCAGTATAAATCAGCGTGCAAGGGATGATGCAGCCCTGGAAAGGCCTGATGGAGCTGATTTATGAGCCGCCTCGGCCCTCGGCCACGTTTGATCACCGCTAAATCTGTTTGCTGTAAATCGACTGTCATGAAACAAGCCAGAGAGATGCATTGTGTCGGAAATCGGAGCATCTCTTTCCACACGCTACATGCAGAACATGACAAGGGTCCCAGAAACTGCTGTAAAATTTGTTGCGGTTAGACTGAAACCACATTATGCCTTGTGGTCTTTTAGGACACGTTGATTTCATAGAGTTAAACACTGTTGACAAATTGTGTACACATTAAGTAATAGCTTGACCAAACATGTTAACACGGCTTATGATGAAAGGAAACTAACAGCTACCATAATCATCTTGGCATAGTTTGCTATGTATAACATTAATGCTTTGGGCTGAGCTATTTCTATAGGCCAATGGACCTGCAAGGTAACAAATACAAGTGCTTAATTCTCAAATTGTTAAAATAAATCATCAGACTTGCTTGATGAAGACCTTGCCAGGTTTCACAATGACATTTAGTCACCTTCACTTTCACTTCACTTCGTTGTGTCTACTTAGCCCAGTCCTAAAGGAAGCAAAATTCGCTTTCCAAACATGTCTTGATTGTTGGAAGCATCCAGGCTAAGTGGGAAATTGTGCATGTTCAGTTTTGGCCTCCTTTAACAAGCAATATATTGTGTGGTCTTGTCGGAGTGCTTCTGAGGGCAGTCCAGAATGTGAAGTCTTGTTGTTTTTATTCCCCGGTTCTTTAATTAAAACCGATTTCTGCCTTTGAAACAGGTTTTGTGTGCTGTCCTCGGTGGACGACTGATTTGTAGTGACAGCTAGATCAGGCCCAGCAGGACTCGGATCAGAGTCACTGACCTCTCCGCCATAATTCTGTTTGCGACATACGGACTTTAAACTGTAGTTTAGCATGGCCTCATCGATTTCCAACCTTTCGCCTTGTTAAAAATGCCATTGAAATGTCATTGGATTTAATAGACACTCTTCTTTTTGACATTTCAGTCCCTTTTGCACCACAGACCAATAAAACTTAATAAAGCTTTTAAACAGGCCACTGGGTAGTGCTGACGGCTTTGGATCCTGATGCCACAGGCTTGGACGCTTACGTGCTGCTTTAAGATGGAATAAGCATGTGAGAATAAACTCGTTAAAAAATAAACTCGCAGGGCAGGGAATCTCCAGGACTAGAATTGACCCACCTCCCATGTCATTGTTCAATAAAGATTTGCTGGCTTTTTGTTAAATAATTCTCAATTGTTACATTTCTTAATCTCAGCCTTGTATGCAAATAGTATAGCTGGGTTTAACACAGCTTTACGACTTTAGGCACCAGATACTTGTGCTTTATAGATTTTCACAAGGGATACACTGTTGTAATCAGCTACGTGTGTGCGTTTGCATTTGCATTTACAGCATTTAGCAGACGCTCTTATCCAGAGGGGCTTCCATGTCCTAATTACAGGGACAGTCCCCCTGGAGACACTCAGGGTTAAGGGTTGCCCAGTAACCCAATGTTGGTAGTGCTAGAGGTGGGATTCGAACCTGCGACCTCTTGATCCATAGGCACTAGCACGAGACCACCACCATCACCATGTTTCTCCATCTTTATTAACCCTTTGGGTCCTTAGACCCTCCATGGGATAAGGGGGTAAGATGGTGGACAGATGTTTTGTAGTTAATTGAGATAAATGCTGTGTTTCACAATGACAGGAATAGTCACTTTCACTATTTGAATGCAGCTTCTGAATGTGAGAGCAAACAGTGTTATTAACATTCTGCCTAGGAGAAAGTTTGGAAAGTGAGCTCATGCATTCATTAAGCCGAAACAGTGTGAGTTTGGGGTTAAGAAAGTCCAAATCAGGCTTTGGCCAGTTTGGCTGCGAAAGAAACGAGAATTGGCCATTAAAATGCATGACCCCTAATTTTCGAAACTGATTAAAAGAATGGACATGAATTAACAGCTTAGCAATAAACTGGCATCTATTAATATGGCTCCTTCCGGATCCTGCAGTGATGATTAGTAGCTTCAGCTCATGAGGAAAAACCCACTGTAAGTGAACGAACCTGGGTCAGGCAGCTCTACGGCTCCGAGAAGGAAGCGCCTGCAAAAATGGGATGCCGTATCCATATTAAACACTTGTCTTAGGTGGATTATGTTCACCTCAGCCGCGAACCCTAAATCCTCTTTACTGTGATCTGTTTGCCATGCCTATAGAGTACAAAAGCCTGCACAGTGAGCATTTAGCTGTGCCTGGCCCTGTGTGAACTGTAGTTGGATTTGACGGCAGATCAGTGGACAGGGTGTCTGTGTGGTGCGTGGGCTGCTGAGCTGCTGTTACACAGCAGAACTCCACTGGAGCAGGAAAAACAAGCTCTAGATGTGGCTTCTTTCCCTATTTCGCTCTGTAGGTGCCAGCCACTGTGTTTCTTGCTTTTATTTTGTATATAACTATTATTTAATGCCTTAAAGCTGTGGGACACAAATGGATGTAGTGAATATACATGTTTTTTCCCGCATGAACGCATAATTGCTATTAATAAAATAAGTTTCAGTTTGACTCTCCTACTTACTTGCAAAAAAAATGTTACATATACATTCGTTTCATTGCGGCTACTAAATTGTACATCCGCTTAGAGAATTCCAAGTTAACATGGAAATACGCTTCTGGTTATCCTTGGGGGAAAAAAGCTTAATGAGAGTGAAACTCTTTTACACACACGTCCTGGTCGCGACAAACAGCAATACATTCAAGAACAAGTTTCCTCTCGGCACCGTGCTGGTCGTGACTGCAGTGTAGCGAGGGCAGTGGAGGTATGCAAACAGAAGGAAAGTGAACAATAGTCATAATCTTCACAGCTGAAGGGACAGCACAATTCCAAGCAGCAGGAATAAAACCCTGACAAAACAAGAGACCGAAATAATAGATACTTTTTTTTTTTTTTCTGTGGGATTTCAGAGGCAAGGCAACTCTGCAGTGGAATTCTAGGTGACATCAAGAATGAATTTATAATAAAACGAGTGGATATTATAAAAAGCAGATATCTTTAGAAGAAATGAGTATTGATAGATAAATACTGGATGTTATCATTTACCAAAGTCTTAATAAAGCCTTATATATCACCTTAAAGCTTATTGAAAGCTTACCTTCTGCTGTCTAGGCTTTACTGCTTTAGTCTTCCCGTTATAATTTATCACTGACTAAAATGGCAGCAGTTATTATGACCGATGATTCAGGCTTTTGAACTGTGGTGTATATCAGATCTGCCATCATTGTTAATTACAAACAAGAAACAGCCAAGGTGGTTGCACAAAGGAAAACATAATTGCTCACTGCTAATGCTCCTAGTGGTTTAAGTGCCACTGCCTGCCCCCCCCCTTTACACACCTTTTTATGCCTCCGCATTCAAACTAATCACTTTAGCTCGGCGCCCTGGCTGACACAGGTACAAGCTAATGAACAGGAGTGCTTGCGGCCGATGCATTGCAGAATCGGGCCGCTCGGGGGCCGCCTGGTGTGTCGCCGCAACCCTTATCTGCTTGTTTCGTGTCATAATTTAATGGGAGGCTCTGTAACTTCGTTAAAGGTCAGGGACGAGTCGCGCTCATGAATAGGCGCTTGGTGGTTAAGAGGGCAGCTTTTAAGCACCTTTCTGTGGCTGGCTGGACCAGATCCACAGCGACTACCTGCATCTCTGCATGCTGATGGAGAAGGTAGTAAGTAGCGATTGCAGTAATGCCACATTGACGATATAGGATATGAAATATGACATTTTTCTGAAGCTTACAAGCTGAAGCAAAGCATCAGTATCACATTGTAGGCTTACTGCTTTTTAAATACGTTTGCGGAAGGGTGCGTAACATTTTGCGTAGTGAGTCCATGATTTTTCTACATATACTTCTATATTCTACAGTGCCTCTCTTATTTAGTAGAGTAGAGTAGAGTAATCTTTTATCATCCCATGAATGGGAAATTTGGGCGTTACAGGGCTCTTATAAAGATGACAGAAAGAATATAGAAAGATGGATGTACAGAAAAATAAGAAAAATATAGAAAAAATATAAAGAATGAGGAACAAGTACAAGAGCTATAAATAATAAATAATCTATCTATATATATATATATATATATGTATATATATGTATGTATATATATGTATGTATATACATATTTACATGAAGATTAGGGAAGACGAATATAATATGTAGTAATATATAGTAATATATAATAATAAACCAGTAATAATCAATATGTAATGCTATGTTGTGGAATTGTGGAGTCTTATTGCTGCAGGTAAGAATGATTTGTATACATTTTCAGTACATCAAAAAGAAAATTCATTGTAGGCATGTATGCCTCCCAAAGCTGAATGATGCGACTGTCCAACCATATAAGAAGATTAAAAAAGCTACTAAAAAGCTGGGCAAAAATCATTTTTTTTAATGTGAAATATTCCAGAAACTCATGGCAGAGCTTTTGTCCATAAATACTGATCCAAGTGTCACATGGCGCAGAAAAAGGCTTTAAATTCAAGTCGTGGTTGGGCTTGTTCAGCCATTATTATAGGTCAGTTCACTCAACAGCCACCTTGGCAATGCACCATTCAGCTATTTCCAGACTCTTTCTCCTGGAATGGGATGAGACCTATAACCCTGTAACTCAAAGCCTCCTTAACATTTCAGAAATGTATTTAAAATCACTTCATTTCTGACAAGAATTGTAGATAAGTTGTAGCGTTTGGCTCAGTTGGAAAAATTACGTTTTTGTTGTTCCTGGCTTTTGGGCATATGCACATTTCCACACTGAGGCTTAAACTTAAAAACATTTTTATGAGCTTTGTTCTCCCTGTGCATGCCTGGGTTTCCATTAGTCCAAAGACTTGCACATATGCTAGCAATGGGCTCCTCCACCCCCCATGACCCTGGTTAGAATAAGTGGCTCAGATAATGGATGGAAAGAAAATTATAACCTTGAGTTCACAGACACAGATTCATAAATGTGTCCTTATATTGTAGTTTATGCTTGTTGTTTATGCATGTTTTCCATAGTCATAAATAACTATAAAAAAGATTTGGTTATGCTAAACCTGGTGGTAAAATTGATTATCCTATTAAAAACGTTCTATACTATAAAATACCCACATTAGCAATGTAGACTGGATCCAACAGCAGAAAACAAATAGCAAACAGAAACAATTACCAGCAAAAGTAAATATGGAATAGTGCTTCTTCCCAGCCTATATTCCAGGGTTTAAAGGGCGTTGCAGTGTATTGGTGTAGTGCTTTACCCATTGAGGAGTTCCATATAGAGTTGTGCATGTTCTCCACAAAAGGAATGACTCTGACCCATTGGTGAGCTTGATTTTGACAATAGCTCTGTTGAGACCTGCCCCCCCCCCCTATTCTGACACGATGTTTTCCTGTGATGCATTGTGTCGAAACTCCAGCCAGCAGGATTTTAACTCTAGCCAGCAGGATTTTGAGACTCTGCTAAAAGAGCATTGTATTCCTCTGGAATGGAGAGATCATTGATAAAATCAGTAGATTGGTGAGATCAGGGTTGTGGGTAAGGAGGCAGAAGGAGGAGTTTACCCGCAGGAGCATGCCTGGGCCTTTTGAAGGTAGCACAGTGTGTGTTGTTAACAGGCCACCAGTATCTCTCGAAGATGATTAAACCGCTCGTACTGTCAGTGTGTGTGGTCAGTGTGAAGGAGCATCAAGAAAAGGAAACAACAGTCAAGGAAGAAATTAACTGAAAGCACGTAAAGAATTTCTTCCGGATGTGAAAAGTGGTATTCATGCCAATTATCCATTTGACAGTCAAACCTTTCAAAGATTACAATGAGATGATGGAGGAAGGGAGCTGTATTGTTCTTCAGAGGCGGAAGGCGGATATTTTTATTTAAACAAGGATGGGAAAGGATAGGCAGGGATTTGGAAATCTGAGTAATGACCACTAGTTTGGCCTGTCCATCATATGGGCTTTATCAGAATTCTGTAAACAGAAGTAGTTAATACAGCGTGGCTGACTCAAGAGTTGGGCGGGGGTGGAGGGGATGACAAGAAGGCTGAAGGTTTTATTATATGAATGTATATTAAATATGTATTATATGCACCTTATATGCTTGTTAGAGTTATTTTTAGGTTTTATTATTATTCTAATATATAATTTACTATTATATGATTGTTCAAAAGCTTATTTGATCACAGACTGGGTAAATATCTGTAGAATTAAATAGCTGACTGCCAGCTTCTTGTTTCTATGCAAGCAATTGGATTTACAGACTCTATATGATTGATCTTCTTTATGACACACTTGATAGCTATATTATGCTCTGAGAATAGTGTTGTGATTTATAATAATACAATGTCGTATTACCATACTGAAACTAACACCGCAGGTGATGATGGAAGTGTTTCACTTCTCCTTTGCTACCTTATAGGTGGCTCCAGCAGAAGAAAAGGAGACGTTTTTCTTCTCTCGCCTATCTGAAGTTTGACACAAAATAATGTGTCATTCCCACCCACTCAACTTTTGTCGGCTGCAGCGGCTGCTGCTGGCACACCACTGCCAGACATGTTTTATCATTCAGTTCCCATCCCGCCACTTCTCAATTTCCGCCTGGACTAACCTCAGTGCTAGAGCTAACCTTGGAGACTGCTCTCCTGAAAGTGAGCCATTAGATTCCTGCCCCTTCCCCAGGCCCACACTGCCCCCAGCCTGCAAATGTATTATAATGCCCAATAAACTCCACATTATGTCATCACTGGAATGTACACACATATTTGATGGCAAAGAGAGAGAAAGAGACAGCAGACACAAATAAGCTGTTAGAGAATACTCACAGAAATGTGGAGTCATTCTTTAAAATCTTGCAGTTTTGTTGCAAATACAGGTGTAAAGATTTTAATATGTTGTCAGCATGGGGTAGTTTTACAATGTTTTTACAATTTTAGATTTCAAATAATTTGATGGAAGCTGTGAAAAAAATAGATGAGATTGAGCACTGATGTGTGTGTGTGTAAATATTATATTTGGGGAAGCAGAGATGGCCCAGAGTCCCAGGATCAGAACTAGGTCGTGAGTTTGAATCCCAGACCAGTAAATTACCCTTAGGTACCCCAGGGTATCGTTCCCATCACTGCTCCCGCTGCACTTCTGTGTATGGGTTAAATGCAGCGGATTCATTTCATTGTGGTTCACTGTTTGCTGTACTATGTTTCACAATGACAAATAGTCACTTTCACTTCACTTCATATATGGAATATATCCTTTAAATCTACCTACTGAAACCTGGTTTTATTATTGCAGAATAACCACAAGAAATATGACAGAGTGCAAACTTTCCATCAATTGTGTAGTTCAAATCCACCATCACTGCTGGTTAATTAAGCTCCTGCAGCAGCGTGCCTTTTCCCCATTGGAGGCTGTCGTAGTCCAGGGGCCATGCGGAAACAGCGGCAAAGAAACGATTTAGCTGATTTACGAGCCTGTGCTGAATGAGCACTCTGTGCCTGCTAATTGCTAAATTGAGGGGGTCTCCACTAAATTCCTCCCGCAAATCGACCCGTCATCACATGTTCCGATTAGGCATTAGTTATTTAATAAAGGATCTCACAAAGAAGAGCTGTGTCCCCAACCCTCCTGGCAACATTCGACACACGCATGGATAAAACAAAGGACACACACTACATTACAGTGCCGCTTCACCACTGTCCATGACTGCCATTTCTGCTGAGCTTTTCTCGGAAGCTCGAAGCAGACCACGCCAACTAATGCCAGGAACCACCAGGAAACACCAGCACGCCATCCATACTTTTCTAGAACTTTCACACCATTCTTAAAACACCCCCACCCCCCCACCCCTACTTCATGCTGTTTCTCCTTTATTTCTAGAACGCTCTCTCCATGTTCACATCAGAAGATCCCCCCCTTCACATTCTTCTGAAAATGTCTCCTCCTTCTTGCTGTTTTAAAACATTCTCTCCCTTCACACTGTACTAAAGCGTTCTCCCCCTTCTTGCAGCTCTGCGACGTTCTCTCCCTTTACACTGATCAAGCATGTTCTACCCTTTCAGTCTGAAGTGTTTTCCCCGTTCATGCTATTCTAAAACGTTCTCCTCCAGACAGCATTCCAAAATAGTATCCCTGTTCTGAAACGTTCTCCCCATTCAGCTGTTTTAAAATGTTCTCCCCCACAGTGCTCTAAGAGTTCACCCCTTCAGTTTTCTGAACGGGTTGCACTATTCTCAAATGTTCTCCCCATTCATGCCGTTCTGAAACTTTCTTCTCCTTTCACACTGTTCCGCAACGTGCTCATCTGATATGTTCTCCTTTATTCGTTCGGCTTAGTTTATTTGTGGAAGACTTCAGCATTACAGTGCTGTGTGGGTCGGTGTGCTCTGCCCTTTACAGCAGCAGAAAGCCTCACATAGCTGCTAATGTGGGGAATGCATCAGCATCCGTGCTATGCAGGCAAGTGAAAGGCAAGCTGTGTGAGCTTTAACTGCAGCAAAGCATGCACGTTGTGAGCTCGGCTGTTTAGGACAGAGCATAATATAGTGTTAAGCAAACAGAGGTCGCTGGACTGCTTTACTCAGACACTCTTTGTTGCATTAACCAAACGGCCAGATAGGGGTGTTTCTCAATGTAGCAGTTATCACTGTTTTTCTCTTCTTTTCATTATGCTTTCTTGGTCCTTCATTGGTCCTTGAGTGATGAGGAAGACAGAAAGCAGAAGAAGGTAGCTGAAGGTAGTTATGAACTCCCAGGCCAACACTTTTTTTTCTTACCTCATTTAAAAGTTGCTCTTTAAAGTTCCATTCACCATGAAAGGTGGAGTCACTTGAAATACAGTCTTGTTACTTGTGACAGCAGTATTAAACCCTGATTGGGCCCATTTTTGGTCCAGCTGAAAAACTGCCGCAGTGATGGCAGTCCTTTACTGTGGCCATTCATCGTGGCATCTGGATGTGTGGGATCAAGATTTGGCTGTTTGTGCTTTTTTTTTTTTTTTTTTTTCTCTAGTCTCGCTGTGTTGACGGGAGCTTTCGTGCCTGTCTGGCATGCCAATAATGGAAAGCAATCTGCTGCGAGTGTTTAGATATGGATATGGTTTGTCCAAGGTAATTAGCTTTGGCTAACTCAGGGGATCAAGTCAGAGGCAGTAAAATAACTGGAAGAGACAGATGGCGGAAAGCCTTGTCTCTCTGTTCTGTACCCCCCCAATACGACAACAGCCACCATCAATTCCGTATCAAATGGGCGCGTTGATGCCTCAGTTCCAGCAGCAGACGGGGAAAAAAACTGTCCTGATGCAGAATGCGCTTCAAAATGTGACAAAAAAACCCCACTTAAAAGCAGAACGGCCCTGTGTTCGATTTTCCGTTTATTTTTCGTGACGATCCCCCTCTCCCTTTTCTTCCCTTTTCAATACATAGTAATGAAAATTGTGAAATTGGTTTGTTGGTAATATTTCATTCTCTTTCCTTTCTGTAGGATTCTCTAAACGCGTTGGACACAGTCGAAGCCATAGCAAAGCTAACCAGATTTCAGGGAAGCAGTGAAATGAGGCCATCCTTCAGATTTTCTGTTCCTTAGCAAATTTTCTGATGCCAAATCTTACACTCTGCCACAAACAGAGAGAGAGAGGGAGAGAGAGAGAGGGAGAGAGAGAGAGAGGGAGAGGGAGAGAGAGAGGCTGCAACACTAACAAACACCACACAGACAGCACAGCGCCTCTCCTCCATTTTGACTTTAAACGGAGAGAAGAATACGCGAAAGAGAAAGAGCAGACAGAGCAGAAGTTAATGAGAGGAAAGGAGATGTGCGTGTTGGAGAGAAAGAGGGAGGAAAACGGAATGGAAAGCGAGCGCTGCTCTTTGTTGGCCTGTCCTCATGTTTGATGTGAAAGCTGAAGGACTGTGCATTCGTATCTGAGGAGGACAGGGGCAGGGGGTGAAAGTGGATTTTTTTTTTTTTTTTTTTTACCCCCACACAGCGTGTATGGAGCCAGGTACCTGGAACTGGGTCATTTTTCCAGAAATAATCAGAAGGGGAGACGCAAGGGAGAGAGATGAGGGCAAGAGCCAGAGAGACAGAGAGACAGAGAGAGAGAGACAGAGAGAGACAGAGAGAGAGAGAGAGAGAGACAGAGAGAGAGAGAGAGAGAGAGCTCATCTAAGAGAGTGAAACAGAGGTAAAGAGAACAGGGCAGACAGATTGTTGAGATTTGAGATCTTAAGCAAAGCAAAGTGATCTCTCATTCAAATAACTTCAATTCAGGCTGTCGGATAAATGAATGAATAAATGAATGAATGAATAAATGAATACATAAATAAGAAAGAGCCACGTACAACAAACAGGGTAGGAAAAACGTGAAGGAAGCGGAGGATGTGCGTTTGAGAGGGTGAATTTGGGGTAAGAGTGCGAGAAAGAAGCAGATGGGGAGAGAGAGGGGAGAAAGTGAGTGGGGGAAGGTTTGCTCCCATGTAAGCTACATGTTTCCTCTTTCTGTCTATAGCTCTCCCCTCTTTTATCTCTCTTTTATCACTCTGGTTCTGTCCCTTATATCCGTCTCATTTGTCATTCTTTTTCGCTAATGCTGTTTCTAATTCTTTTCCCTCCTATTCTTTCTCTCATTATCCTTCCCTTTCTTACCTTACCTCTTTCTCTCCCTCGGTCTTCTTGCTCCTTGCTCTCTTCTCTTTCTCTGACCCCTCCCCCCCTTCTCTCTGACTGGCAGACCTTAATTGATCTTTCATAACTAATGATCCAGTAGCTCAGGTGATATGAAGGAAATTTCTCTTTGGATTTTTTCCACCGTTGCAGTCGGACACAGATCTCAGGCTTCGCGCTTTGATGTTTTGTTTTATTTTCGGAGGCGAGGAAGGAATTGACGGTGCACAAGTCATCCTCACTATTTTGAGCTGTTGACTCATTACCACAGCCAATATGTTACAGTACCACACACTTTCACCACATCTATGTTTGTGGTTTGTGTGTGCATGCATGCGTGTGTGTGTGTGTGTGTGTGTGTGTGTGTGTGTGTGTGAGGGAGAGAGAGAGAGAAAATACTGGCTTTCAAACAGCAAGAATAATGCTATGAGTTTCCGCCCACCAGCCACAGCAAATGCACCACTTCACTCTCCGGGTCGCCTTGCTGCTGTTTCGCCAAATGATCTGTTCATGGGCGTCCTACAAGTCTATTCTCGCATAGCAACTGTTGCTAGGTTGGCCAAGCTTTAGAGAATAAAAAAGCAAGACCTAATTTGAATATTTATTTTGTTTGATGTTACTACATAACGTTGCAGGGAATGAGAATCGGGGCAGCAGTAACCCTGATTTTCAGGACTGTTTTGAAGCAGCTTGTGAAAAGTAACAGAAATAAACAAAATAAATTAACGAACAATAATATGCGCGCGCTTGTTGTAGAGCAGAGTTTGCATTTTAACCATCGGCACCGTCAGGCTGCGTTCCAAGCTGGCGACGGCTTTATGACGTTTGCGGGGCGGAGCACGAATTATTTGGATTTTGAAGAGTTTACTCCAGAGTGAAATGGAGGCATACATACATGCCGCATAGGCATGGTGACACCGTCTCCTTCCTGAACATTTTAAAGGAAATTCACACTGGAAAAGGACTTTTCTGTCAAACGATGCAGTGCTGATAAGTCTTCAAGCCGCTCCGGCTTGTGCGGTGCTAATTCCGTGATTGCGCCTCATTGTAGTGGCACATTATCGGGGGTGGGGGGTGGAGGGTGTACGGAAAGCAGAAAGTGCTTCTCAGTAGAGCACAATGCTACCGAATGACAGCTCAGACAAAGGCCATGTCTTCTTCCTGCGCCACCACATGCACTGCTCCAAGCCTGCTCCTCCAGGATGAGTGTGCGCCCTTTAGCGCCTCCATTCAACCTGCATTCGCATCATCACCTGTGTGACACTGTGAATTATGTGGAGTTAATTCACAGTTCGCACGGAGTGTGCTTTTATGCCACCGGGGAAAAAAAAAGACATTACCCCTTTTAACATAGCCATAAAGCTTTTTGTTTGTGTGTGTAAGTCTGCAAGCAAGCTAATTGCGATGCTATTTTGACTCCGGTCCCCAAAAAAAATTCACTGAGAGAAGGTATGAAAGGTTTTTTTTTTTTTTCTTTTTTCCAGAGCTGAGCCGGAATGAAATAATTGAACTGAAACGCACTAACGGGAACGCACCGTTTCCAGATGCTGTCAGTCTCATCGTACCAGCTGTGTGTGGGGGGGGGGATTGTGCCTCGTTTATTTCCGCATTCAAATCCACGTTGAGTGACAATGACTTCCTTTCCTGAAAGATAATTAATTACTATCTAACTGTTCTCTCACTCTCTCTTGCTTGCTCTCTCTCTCGTGCACGCTTTCCCAAACGCTTAGCACTCCTTGCGTCAGGAAGTGACGGATGCAGAGGCTATTGTCGCCCTGGAAGGCTCCGAAAATGAATTGTGCTGTTTTTCAATAGCTCAGGCCTAAATGGCGTAAATCAGCGGATGATTAGACGAGAGCACGCTCCCCCGAGACCACACTTAACAATAGATATTTAGTCCCCCCAGCAGCTCCGAACAAAGTGTGTGTTTCGGACGACCAAATGAGCTGCCAGGGCAGGTTTAAGGCGCCTGAACAGGTTTGAAAGTACTGCACATGCTAATTGTGACACTAAGTGTGTCTTTGGTTTTTTTTGGGGGGGTTTTTTTGTCTCTCCTGGAGACCATCCAAGTTCTAAATGACTTTCACAGAGTCATAAGGGGTCCTCTGTGTGTGTGTGTGTGTGTGTGTGTGTGTGTGTGTGTGTGTGTGTGTGTGTGTGTGTGTGTGTGTGTTAACAGAAAGGGTTCTATATAGCATATATATTCTATATGGTCAGGAGGGCTCTGGTGCGTCCACTCCATGCAGCATGCAAACTGCCATGTCAGTGTCACTGCTGTGCTAAGAATGATCCTCCACCCAAGTTGTACCTGCTCACTGGTGGTCCTGTGGGGGTCTTGACCTTTGAAGGTGGGGGGCTAACAAATGAAACAGATGGACTTCAGTCTGAAACTGCGAACTACACAGTGCGCCTGCATGGTCTGGTAGATGTGCCTAATAAAGTGTGTATATATATATACATGTTTAATGCATATGAAACATTATTACTACGACATAAATACTCAATTCCTAGATGTATAGATCATATTTACAGTTACATTTATATTTATAGTTATGCTATTTGATGTAAAAGTAATTACTATAATATAATACATGTGGGCGTCGCTATGATCCTGTGTGCTGACATTGCATTGCATTGCATTACATATGTGCGTGTCTTTAGTTTAATTATGTCACTGGCATTCGGGTGGTTGTGTCTCTCCCTCTTTCACTTTATCCCCCTTCTCTCTCCCTTTGCTCTCTTTCCTCGCCTCTGGTTGTGACCTTTTGTCCGCTGAGTGGCTTCAGCTGGCTGCGGCTTCCCTGCTAACTCCCCACTGCCCGTTTATCTGAGCTGACCAGGCCGAGTGGAGTGTGTGCGTGCCTGTATGTGTGTGTGTGTGTGTGTGTGTGTGAGATGTCGACAGTGTGTTCTGTCTGGCTGAGTGGACTTGGTCCTGCATGCTCTCAGCCCTGTGTTTGCCCTCTCTCTAATCACCTATTTACTCACCCGGTGACCGCTGGCTTCCGCCACTGCCTTTTTCTCTCCAATCTTTTCCCGTTGCGCATTGCACGAAGACTGGATGTGACCTTGTGCTTTTAATTGCAGAATCTAATGATGTAGATGGCTCATTTAGGCAGTGCTGGAGTGCTTTGTTTGTTGTTTACTGATGTTTCAAAAGGATGCACAGAAACATGGCAGTTTTGTCATGGATGAGCAACCGGACCGCGTGTATTCAGCCTCTGTAATTATCGAAGATTTGTTATGGTTTGTTGTGATAGCCTGTGAAGTATATTAATGGGATTATACTACAATTATAGCTCTAGATATGGTATAGTGTTATTTGCCCTACCTGATATAGTATTACTGTCATAGATTTGGGCTAGAATTAAGAAAAAAAACACTTTACACAATTGCAACTTTCTCTGTATTCTATTTTATTCTGGTTCTGTTTTTTTTTAAATTAATGTATTTATTATTTATGCATTTAATATGTCTTTCTCCGTGGTTTACTTACGATGTTTATGAAGATACATTTTATCTGTTAAATGAACATTTTCCATCCTCTCATTATCCGGTAATTAATTAGAGTTGAATTTTTGTTGCTGACGGATGTGTGTTAACGAGTCGTGCTCTAATTGGTTGTCTTGCATTGCGGCCTGTTGAAGAAACAGTGCTGGTTGATATGCTTTAAATGCTTTTTCTACAGATTTGGGCCTGCAATTTAGAGAACTAAAGAAGCAAACAATGCCTTGAACAGGTCCATTAGATTAGAATAAAACAGAAGGTGTGTTCAAGAACTAGCGCTTTAAATATGAAATCATAAATGGGAGTTTTGATATTTTATTCATTGTTGGATAATTCAACAAGTGTGATGTCACTGTGTGTTCTGAGTGTGTCCTGCTGAGAGTGTGAGTGGCTCCTTCCCCCCACCGCCAAAACCTCCCTCCCCTGTTTTTACCACCACCTTGGGACTTAATCAGGCTTGACTGACTGGCACTCACTGAAAGTGCATTCGCAGGCACCAGTTCCCCTAGGAGGAAACCCATCAACCCACCCCTGCACACCTCTTTCCTATCTCTCTCTCTCTCTCTCTCTCTCTCTCTCTCTCTCTCTCTCTCTCTCTCTCTCTCTCACTCTCTCTCTCACTCTCTCTTGCACAATGGCTACCACTCTTGCCCCCCCGCCATGTGTGTTAGATATTCATAGTTTCCCCCGCTCCTGCATCATCCATCTATTGATGATACGCTAGATACCCCTCGTCCTGCTCGCCCCTTTCAGCACAACACAAATGCATCTTGATGGATCTGTGAAAACCCTATTACAGTAAAACAGGGCTGAGAAAATAATCTTTACCATTAGTGACATTTTCAATCAACCAGATCTCAGAGGAAAGGATGGGGAGGGAAAGGAAAGCGTATTTTTTAAAGGAATATTTCTCTCAAAAGAAGCTCATGCTGGATGAAGGCACGGGTATGGATTAGTGTTATGCAAATGACTAATTGGTGGCTCCTAGTTTCCATTCATCTTTTGTTACATTAGGATGCTCGGTCAAGCGATTCCTCCAAATCTGTCTGCCCGTTTTTTTGGCCTTGGCAGTAACATGGTCTTGAGACAGTCCTCTTGCAGTGAAGGTGTGGGGAGTGAAGCAGGGGCTTGTGGTCGGCTTTAGAAGGTGTGTTTGCTTATATCATGGCTATGGTTCAGAGCTGTTTGCATAGACCCTCACATCTGTTTGCTTTTCTTTCAAAGGGCTTTTCCAGGGCAGCCTGTACAAGTGTGCTATGAGACTGAGTGAGAGAGATGGTGGGTTAGCTAGTGAGTCTCTTTTGCATGTTTTTGTTTTTTTTTTTTGGCAACTGTGGAAGCCTAAAAAGAAAACTCTTTGTTAAGGCGCAGTTTCCAAATTTGGAAAGTTGATATAGAAGGTGGAATGTAAAGCATGCACATCACATTTTACTTGCACTACAAATTTGCCTCTGATGCACCATTTAAAAGGCAAAAAATGAAAATGTTCTCAATAATGTATGAAGTGAAAGTAAAGCCTTACAGCCCAGTGTTTTTGGATGCCATTATTTATTAATTAGCTTTTTTGAAGGGTGACATATTAATCAACTTAAAGTTGAAAATCAGGCCTTTTGGTAGATGAATAAAGTCTTTTATCTGAGGCAGTAGAAGAAAGCCACAAGACGAACTTCTCCTAGTCTAGCTCTATAAGAGAGTGTCTGCTTCCCTCCAGTTTCCATTGTTTCAAAGCAGACTGAGACGGATCTTAAATTTAATGTTCTGCGAAACTAAACAACCTTATCACTGGAATGTGAAAAGCACAAAAGAGACATTTGTAAGAGGAGAGGAGAACATACCAACAAAATCAGTCATGGGCATCATGTAATGTGGCTCTTTTTCACATGTACGTTTTAGGGTTCTTCGCACCATTATTTTTATCCATTTATACGTAATGACAAATCGAAATGAGTTTCAATTGTAAAATGTTGCCATTGTATGGATAGAACTGGGAGTATTCTTGGATACATTTGAAACGAGGACCAAATTCAACTTAAATGAACATTTTGGGAGAGGTGAAATGCAATGCTTTTCGCACAGCCTGGAAAAGCATTCGTCGGAGACATCCCTGCAGAGTTCTGTGGTATGTTTTGAATACTACAAACTGTACTGCTTAATACCACTGCTGTGTACCCACAGTGCATCCAGAGTGCAGCACACTAGAGCAGAAACACTGAAATTCCATCAGTGCACGTATTTACACTACTTGCATGCGACTCATGCATCTCCCAAGAGAAAACAAGGGAAATATCCAGCTATGATTCCCCCCTTTTTTCGCTTCTTTGGACATCTGAGGTAGCGTTCCCTTTCTCCTGTCCGTTTTTATTCATGCTAGAGTTCTGCAAAAGGATGGCCCAGTCAAATCTGACTGGTAATAGAGGCAGTTAACAGATTGCCTAAACAGTTAGCCAACTCGGGGAAAGCCCAAATTCTGATCCGTTGTTAAGAACCTTATTCAGAACATCCCTGTCCCTGTCCGCTCCACTCGTCCAGGCCTGCTCTGGGATTGACTTACCCCAGGAGCGCTTTTCTCACACTGCAGACATTTACAACCCCCCAGAGCCCCCCTGACCCGCGCCCCCTCCGCCCCTCGAGCCTTGATGAAGTGGTGAAGGCAAAGCGGGGGTCTGGAAACCACATTGACCCTCCACGAAAGGCCAGGGCAGCGGCAGGAGGATGAAAGAAGCTAATGAAAATGGGACAGAAATGTCAAAGGAATATTAAACATCGCAGGCAGCCCAGTCCTTCCGAAATGGACAGAAAACGAAAGGGCGGTGCAGAGAAAAATGTCTCTTCCTGGGTACTTTACCAACAGCAGTGTCTTATGACTAATTCCAAATTAGAAAAGTTAAGACCAGCTATGGTCATATCCCAACTCTCGTAAACATTCTGAACGTTTGGGGCGATTTTATATTGATGGTTCAGTGCTCTTGGTCTGCATTAAAGCAGACTGTTGCATGCAGTTGCATTTTAGTTTGTTCTTCAGTCATACTGGTATTTTATTGGCTTTTATTCTGTGATATGGCTTTTATATTAGTTTTATATTTATATGGCCTCGTCTTGTTTCATGTGTCTTTGACGGTGGGTACTCATGATTTCCTCAATGTGTGTGTAACATACGACCTAGTGGAGCTTACAACCTTTTTAAAAGGCCTGAAACCTGCAGCATTAATGCAAAGATGAATCTTGTTTGCTGAATTGCATTTTCATTTTGCTCATTTCTGGCTAACTCCAGCTTGTTTAGTGTTTTTACCTCCTTGCTGTGAGGCAACACCGCTAACCACAGTGCCAGCCTTGCCAGCTGCATGATGTTATATGTTATAGTGGCTTTGAACATCATAAAATACTTTATCAGAGCTCATGAAGGAGCGATTAAAAACATGAACCCATCTAATCTGCCTTAGAAAATAGCCTGTCACACCTACCGAAGAAGTTCCACAGGCATTTATTCCTTTATTTGATCCTTAAAAGCATCATTTAGCCTGTTTCTCAGAGGATTTGCGGCCACTTATTTGGTGCACACCAGGGTTTAAATGGCAGCGTTCAAATTTGTTCCATTGGATCAGCCTAACAAATCAATGGAATCAGCCAGGCTGTGAACACAGCCTCGGTTTTTAGGATGTGGGAGCCTTTCTGTCTGTGCGTTGTGCATGTTCACCCTTTGTCTTCTATATTGGTCATTAATGCATGCAGGCAGCTGAAAGTCATCTATATAAGAGGTCAAGCTCACTAAGACAAATATTTTTCTGTGCAAATATCCGTGTGCGTAACAAAGTGATTTCTGTGGCCAATAAAATGACGATGATGCTGAATGGTTGGGGGGTGGTGTTGGCTGTGGGGTGGGTTTCGTGGGGAAATTGAGCTGTGTCTCTGAGACTTGAATCAGTTCAGGTCATCTGCCTGGCTTCTCTGAGAGCAGGGACACCTGCGTGTAGCCTTTCCTCCACTTGGGCTTTCATTTTGCTGCTGGCCTGCCGCCAGCAATGGCGCCAAGGCTGAGAATTAAAAAATGTGCAGCTATGCTGCTGCATGGAGGGTGTAGTTGTGTGAGTGTGTGTTTTCTTTTCCGTCTTACTTGCCGAAGAGCCAAGTCAGCACTGTCACTCTGTCACTGGGAAGAGGCTGCGTTCTCAATTAGCTCCTCACTTCCCTGTCCGTGAAACAGGCGGCCAGATAGCTGCTCGCATACAAAACCCATTCAGCCCATTGTTAAAGAGAGCGGAATGAAATGTGCTGCTTGCTAACCGCCTCAATAGACGTTTTGGGGCGGGGGGGAGGAGAGAGAGAGAGAGAGAGTGAGAGACAGAGAGAGAGAGAGAGAGAGAGAGAGAGAGAGAGAGAGAGAGAATTCGCATTTGAATTGATAATGTATTTTTGCCCCCTTCTTGCCTTCTGATTAAAATGCATATGCACTGTTTGGTCAGCACATTTGAAAGCGGCTGCACCTTAACACAGCTTAAACCCCGTGCTTCCTCCACTGTTCTTTATCTCTCTTCCCCCTCTTTCTTATTCTCTCTCTCCCACACACACACTCACACACATGCTTTCTCACTCTCTCCCCCTTTCTCCTTTCCTCTAATTCTCTTTTTTGTTTTCATGCGCTCAAATCTTGCGTCTCCATCCGTCACAGCCAAGGCAGTATATCCTCAGCCAATTACAGGAGACAGGCACGAAATATCTTAATCAATCGTATTGATTTGCTGAGTTTTCTTCCTCCTTTCAGCTTCGAGGAAATACAGGGCAGCAGTGTGTGGCTGGGTGACCCAGAAGGAAATCATACAGAGAATCTGCCAATAACTTTTGTTTTGCTCAGAGGTGTTTCTCTCTCTCTCTCTCTCTCTCTCTCTCTCTCTCTCTCTCTTTCTGTGTGAGTGTGTGTGTGTGTGTGTGTGTCCTGGGGGGGTGGGGGAGTAGTAAATAACAAACATTGCCAAGTGCCGGTAAATCGTTTTCAGGCTTTGCACTGTACGACTGCTGTTTAAAATAGGCCACAGTATTTCTTTGGGGCAGAAAATCAGATATGGAACCAGGAGTTCTGGAGGTAAATCAATTATTATTTGGTTGCCAAGGATACAGAGCAAAACGCGGAGCTGTCATTCTCCCGAGAGCGTGCATCTCTTGTATTCATTCATCTTGCTGTATTCCCCTTCTCTCACACACACTCTCTCTCTCTCTCTCTCTCTCTCTCTCTCTCTCTCTCTCTCTCTCCCGCTCGCTTGCGGACTCTCTCTGTGTTGTAGCTCTTCCCCAGAGACTTATGGAGAGGGTTAGCAGTGACCGTGCTGGTGTTTGGCCCGCTGGAGGCGGATTAGACTTTAAAGCTCGGGAGTGTCCTCAAATTTGCTGCATGCTCCCTGCTTTGGTGTGACCTTGTGCAGCCACTCCTGGGCATCTTTATCCAAACCAAACCGAAACACTGAGATGTTACAATACACTGTAATTTTCCCAGTTCTGACCCAGTTCTGGTGATGAGTCCTGAGCCTGATCCTGGCTGTTTGTGTGCAAAGCCATCTGAACCTGAAACCATATTAATATCATTCAGAGTCAGTAAACCATTTTAACCACAGAAATCTGTCCATTGAAAATATGGACATTAACGCCAATGCTTCATTTTCATCCGCATCTTTTCTTGTTCTCCCATCAAGGCATTCCAGTTATCACTGCACATCTGAGTCTCGACTTCTTCTGTTACATCTTGCAGTGTCTTTCAAATTGTTCGTGACAAGTTACATCTGTCGTATGTGATCTGCACCAATGCATACACCAAGGGATCTTCTGGTTTCAAACAATGAAGTTCAATCTTTAATCACAGGTCACATTTTAGGGTGTTTTCTAACTCTTGTCAACTCAGCAAGGGCTTGATATTTAGCTGATATGTTGAATCAGGTGTGTTGGAGGGAAAAAAATACATGAAGGCGGCACCCCAGGAACAGGTAGGGGATCTGTAGAGAAAGGAACGACACACATCTTCTTAAAAGAACTTCCTCTCTGAACTAGGTCCAAAAATGCCAGAGCATGCCATTAATAATCATGCATCAGAACATTACACAGCACAGCAACCACAAGACAGGAAACGCAGAACAGAAATTGATACTAGATCTAATAAAACCTTTTATGACACTGGATTAACAATGTCACCCTCAAATATAATATCTTTGTTGTCCTTTGTCCTTAGCCGCTCCCGAGATTGATGCGCATCGGCGCATTTGGAGTGAGGTCACTGTGAGTGGTTGACATTGCGATTGCCCCATGCTGACTGGCAAATAGGAGAAGGAAAGTGAGCAGGGAATATTTGGGGGATGGGGAAGGTGGGGCTGAATTGGAAGGAAATTCACAAGTCCCCTGCTCCTTCCCCCCATATCTGTCACCATTGTTTTAAGTACTGATGTGTGGCATAAAAGGGGGTGATCAGACAGATCACCTTTGCCTGCGGGAGAAAGGAGGAGAAAAGAGAGTGGAACAGAAGAGAGGGGGTTGGGGATGAAAAGGGGGGGGTCATAGGCCTTGAAGGCCATTTCGGTTGGTGGTCCTATTTGTCCATCTCTTTAGTGGTCTACAGCTTCTGCCATGTCGGGTGTGTCCTCAGCTGTGTATTTGTGTGTTGTTGTTGTTGTTATTATAATTTTATTATTATTATTATACTTGCACATTTCTGAATCTACACTCTTAACAAGGTAAAAAAAAAAAATAAGTGCGTTCTTGTGTGGCTGGCCAGGGGGGTCGGAAGCAATTAATGAGCTTAAAGCTTTCTTGCTACCCCTCCCCAACCCATCACTGTCTCCTGAAGGGTTAATGGTTCAGTGAGCAATGCCTCAGGTTGTGTGTCACACACACACACACACACACACACACACACACACACACACACACACTGTGCTTAGTGATTTGAGATGAGCAGACAGGATGGCTGGCCACAGACACTAGAGCACTGTTGTATCTCTCTGTCCTATTCATCCCATTGTGCAGGACAATGGCTTCATTACCCAGGCCACTCTCTGGCCTTCAGGGATAACATATAACAGTGTGTGTGTGTGTGTGGGGGCGGGGGGGCAGCTGAGGGGGTGCTCCTGTCCCTTTAAACAGCAATAACCATCAGGACATTCTCCAGCGGCCGTTTGCGGGAAGTGGGTCAGGCTGCGCCCCATTCTTAAATCATTTATGTAAAGGTGGGCAACAGAATATTACAATACTAGAAGGCGTTTGCATGGCATCTGTTGAAAATCCAAGCATTTATCAAACCTGTGCATGACCACTCCCCTTTATCCACTCTTATTCATTTCTGTCTCATTCCAGTCCATTTACTACCGGCCATGGCTGAAAAAAGAGGGAATTTTGAAACATGATCCAGGATCCTGCAGTAATCACGTGCTAGGTGAAGTTATGCATTGGGTTTGTAATTGGCAGGGATGTGGGGGGATCAGGGAGGCTCTAGCCTCGTGTAGGAAGTGTTGAATGAGGAGTGTATCCAGTGGAGAAGCAGGCGGCCTCTGGCGTGCTGTAAATAGTCTTGAGAGTTTTGAGAGCACCTGTTCACGGGTAATATGAGGCTTGTGCATCGTGTGTCTACGTACATATACATGTATATATTGCCCTGTAGACATCTCCACTGTGTGTGTGTATGTGTGTGTATGTCACCATGGACATAGATCTCTAAATATAGCCTATGTGTGTGTATAGGTACCATGTAGCCATGCATGTCCATGTGGTGAATGTGTGTCAGCGTCTGTGTACGATTTCTCCTTTAGGCAGCACAGCTTGAAGGCATATTTAAAATCAGCAAATCTGAGAAGCTTCATACTAACAGTTATCGTTCATAGGGAGAACTTCATGCGGGACATGAGTGGACACACTAGATCCTGCAGAAATCAAAAGGTGGAAGAGAAGAGTGGAAAATGTTTGATTTCTCATCTGTACTGTACAAAGTTCTAACCTGCTTTGTGAGTTAACGGTACAGTTTATTTGGTTGCTCAGGGTGAGGAGGGTGCAGTGATTGAGATTTGAGGTTTTACAGGCACATGATGCATCACGATGTTCGTACTTGCTGCATGAAAACATGTGAAATATGAATAGATTACAGAACTTAACATAAAATCTGTTAACTAACTTAAAAGCTTAAAAGCATGTGTATTTTTGTGCGTTATTAAAGCCTAAGGCTTGAGACCGATCATATATTTTACAGATGATTTGTAGTCATTTCAAAAGGTGTTATGCTGTTATGGTGTTTAATTGTCTCGGATTTATTTAAAGATGCTTTGTTTGAAGTCTTGTTTGACCGGAAGTGACTGGACACAGGATTGTCTAGATTGGTTCCGAGTGGACAGTGCTTCCAGTGTTGACTGAATCCTCCAGAACAGGGTTAAATATGCTTCCTTTGTGATGGAACATGCATATCCATTACACTAGGCCATCACGACCCCCTGCTGTGTTCAGTATCGTTAGCAACTGTTAAGCGGTGTGACACTGAATCGCTTTATTGTGAGGCAGCACTTTTGGGTTTTATACTAAAAACATCGCTGGATTGCATTTTGTACGTGAGTCTAGTGGCCAGAAAATAGACCTGAATGGTGAATTTGCACTTGGCGCGTAAGTGTAAAAGGCAGCGCTGATTAACATGCGAGCGCGTTGTGCTGAAGAAGTGTTAAATTCCGGTTAAGTCTCACTTGCAAATCTACAATATGGAATCGTGACATGCCCCGTTGCCATCGCAGATTGTTGCAGCCTTGCTTTCCACACATCTCTTCCTGCAGAAACTTTATTCTAGATGAGCTTACGAGGGCCCTTTGTGTTGGTGTCAGGGTTAGGAAGTTCAATTCTGCTTCAAAAGCTAAACATTCAGACTTTTTAATCTGCTTTTTGAAGCTTGGAGAGAAGGATCTCTCTCTCTCACACACACACACACACACAGTTAAGCCAGCTTTTTACATGCCTATGAAAGGCCCTGAAAATGTTCCGACGTCTCACACATGGATGCAATTAGGATTTGTTGTGTTTCCAGACACTAAAGTAGCTTCCCTATTCTTTCTGCTTGTAAACCCATCCAACATTTCCAAACATTTGCAAACATCTGATCTTAAACAGAAGAGGAAGGGTAGAGAGTGAAAAAAGATGGCATATCATCAAGACCTTAGGTCGGGTTGCTGAGAAAGGCGGAGTGTGTTTTGTGCTCTGAGCGTGCGAGTAATTTAGGAGCAGAAGTCCTGGGTGTTAAACACCCATTATCACCTCTGGCTAATTCTGGCATTCTTCAGCTGGTCAGTTCAGCAGCTTTCTCTCTCTCACACACTCTCACTCTCACGCTCCTTTTTTCCCCTCTCTTCCCTTGCTCACTCTTCTACTCTCCTTTTGCGCTCTTTCTCTTTCTCTCTCTCTCTCTCTCTCTCTCTCTCACGCACACACACTCTCTCTCACACTCTCATTCTCATTCTCACTCTTCTACTCTCCTTTTGCACTCTCGCTCTTTCTCTTTCTCTCTCTCTCTCTCTCTCTCTCTCACGCACACACACTCTCTCTCGCACGCTCTCTCACACTCCCATTCTCATTCTCACTCTTCTACTCTCCTTTTGCGCTCTCGCTCTTTCTCTCTCTCTCTCTCTCTCTCTCTCTCTCTCTCTCTCTCTCTCACGCACACACACTCTCTCTCCCACCCTCTCTCACACTCTCATTCTTTAAAGCCAGGTGTGGGGTTTCATAGCCCCCCCTAAGGCCTGTAGGGCTATGTTGACAGAGGGCATTTGTTTGTGGAGAGTCTGGAGACATTGTGGGGCAGATGTTGTTCAATGTGCTGACCAATGAGTGGTCTCCAGGCTGATAAGGGGTGTGTTTCACACTGAAGTGTTGATTGAAAGGACACGCAAAAGCACATGTCAGACAGACACACACACACACACTCTTAACCTATAGCTTATATTATAACATGAATCCTAACTTAATCCATATCCCGTGTATAGTCATACCTCAGGGTAGCCTTCAGTTCAAGCAGGAGGGCTATCTGCGGTTTGAGGAACCTGAATGTGAACCTGAATGCTGGCAGAAATAACTGCTTAGTCATCTGGAGGCTTCAGATTGTTCTTTAACAGTTCAAAATGCCAGAAATACATAGTCTTCTGTCTGGTAATCTGTTTTTCCTTTTTTTATTTCTCTGGTAAGACATTTGTAAGTAGGGGGTCATTAACTTAATTAATGCAAACATTATCTGACGCTGTGAGATATTTGGAAAATATCAAATGATGCTGAATGCTATCACCTCTATTGCCTGCTGGGCTGCTCTCTGGGCTCGAGCCCATCACTGAATCAGTGTTTACTCTCAGGGAAGACGGCTGCTAATCTCACCGTTTGTCTCTTGTCACCCTTTGGAGGCGAGGGTGTGCTCCCTGCTGCCGGCCTGGTCTGACTATGGCATGCATTAGATCACAAGGCTTCCAGATGGCTTCAATTGAATTATTCAGCACAGGAGAAAACCAGTTCGGGTCAGCCGCAAACACACAGAAGGAGGTGAAATGGCGTCTATAGCCTCGTGTGTTTTTACTAGGGGCTCTGGAGCGGGTAAATGGTGGCCAAGCGGGCCTGTAAAAGGTCACTCATGTTTTTTCTTTTTTTACTCCTACTGCTTTAGTGCAATTGAGGTATTTGCACAACAAGGCCTGGCCGTTTCCCTCCTCTGCCCCTATCTGACGGAAAGTTCAAGGAAACTGACGGCACCTGGGTGGTGATTTCATTGTGGCAGTGATGAAAAATGTGTTTTGCTTCTAAAAAGCAGCGCCCTCCTAACAGCACTCCAGGGTACAGGGTGTACAAAGGTGCACAAGAGCGCTGACCCTTTTATTCTTTGAGTGTATTTTAAGGGACAACACATGTTTATTCATGTGTGTATGTTAAAGATAGATTATTCATGTCTCGTTGGACACATCAACACAATTCCCTGCGGAAAGCATCGAACGAAAGGCAGCATTGTACGTCTGTAATGTATTGTATAGATCTGGAATTGAATCACAAATTCAGTGCCTCACTTTTTATGGCCAGGTCCAAGTTCTTGAAGAGTTCCAGCGAGCTCCAGGTGCTGAAAAGGATAGATGTTCTTAAAGTGGGGGGCTTTAAGATCAGCTTAGGCTGGGTTTAGAGACCTCTGGATAAGCCCCCGGGGAGAGCTGCGACTGCAGGAGGGACGAGCTCTTACTTTAACACTCTCTCTTTTAAGAGTGTGTGACCCCCTCTCCCACCTCTCTCACTCTCCCTCTCTGTCTCTCACACATCCATATACTCTTAGCTATGGAGCGCATGGAATGTCTGAGTGGGGAGGAGTGGGGGAGTGAGAGATGGAGAAAGCACAGAATGAATGTACATGTATGTAGGTATATATAAACTCATGAAAGTGAAAGTGACAACCCTTGTCATTGCGAGGTCAAAGCACAGCAGACAATGAACCACAACGAATTTGGACCTCTTTTAACCCATGCACACAAGCACCGTGCAGCAGTGGACAGCTATTGAAAGCGCCCAGGGAGCAGTGACGGGGACAGTACCTTGCTCAGGGGTACCTCAGGGCAACCTACTTTAAGTGAAAGTGAAAGTGACAACCCTTGTCATTGCAAGGTCACAGCACTGCAAACCATGAACCACAACGAAATTGGACCTCTGCTTTTAACCCATGCGCACAAACACCGTGCAGCAGTGGGCAGCTATTGAAAGTGCCCGGGGAGCAGTGACGGAGACGGTACCTTGCTCAGGGGTACCTCAGGCAACCTACTTGTGAGGGAATCAAACCCACAATCTTCCGATGCAGGGCAAACTCCCTAACCACCAGGCCACCGCTGCTACTTGCATTCGCTACTTGCAAGTATATTCACAGTATGTATAAGCACATGTACACACACACACTAGTCTCATTTCTCTTTATTTAGAGAGCAGGAGAGGTTATATATAAGTATGTGTGTCTGTGTGCTTGAGTGTGAGTGTGTCTGTGTGCTTGAGTGTGAGTGTGTGCGTGCTTGCGAGAGACACCTGGTTTCTCTCAGTCTTACACTATTGGTTTTGTCAGGGTTTTGGGTTTCAGGGCCACGGAAGGCTGAGCTAAACATAATAAACATGATCAGTCGTAAATTCTAATCAACCTCCGATTGTTTATCTTTGCAGTTTAGAGCAGCATGTGCCCTGTCTGCTGATTTACAAGTCAGAGCAAGTGTCTGCCGATTAGTTTATCACGGGTAAGGAGATCAGAACTGAATAGTGAATCTTTTATGGCACTTTGTCAGTTCTGTTGTTTGAGTTAGCCATGGTGTCTCTTGATAAATGCTTAATGGCTCCTCATTCCTTCACCAGACCTGCACTCTTTAAAGGCTCCTTTATGTGATGTCTTAAAAAACCTCGTTTTCGTTTCCCTAAAGAATTTCCGTTGGTGCTTCTTTAGAGAACCAGTTTTGTAAATTAAATGACACGCCATTGATGCTCATTTACTCACTTTGGCATTACTGAAATGACCCCTTCCTGACATTTAACTGAGTTATGTTATAATAGCACTGCTTTTTAAATATCTTGCCACATTTGTTCAGTTCTATTCTTAAATAAGTATTACACTTATTGAAGATTGCCTTGAGAAGCATTTGTGCATTTTATATTGACGGTAAGGTAGCAGTTTGGCAATCAAAGCACTATTATAATCTTTTTGTGCACGCTTTGCAGAAAGGGGTTCTATATGATGCTACACAAAAGCTCTTTGATTTGGAACCAAGTGAAAGCCTTTCATCAGAGAGGAAAAACATTTTACCTGGGAAGGAAGGATCATTGAGTTGGCATGCTTCTGTAACTATCGCCTTTACTAAAGCACAGTTATAGAGTCTCCTTTTTAAGGTATATGCTGGATATGTTGTCCCTTTTGTTGTCCCTCTGATGGACTGGAGAACTGTACAGAGTGTTTGTCTGCTTTTTAAGACCCTAGTTTGGATAAGCAATTTAGATGATGGATGGATGGATGGATGGATGGATGGATCTGTAAATCTGCAAATCAGAAGATATTCTGACAAAACGTGTATTATTTAATTAATTATGTCATTTGCGTGTTACATACCGTGCATCCCTACCTTTTAGCACCCAAGCAAAAACCACACCAACCCAAATCTTGTGATGTGTTCAGTCCTTGGATGCTTTAGAGTTACTGAGAATCCCACATTGCACTCAGATAATGTCCTGTCATTTATCCTGAGGTCATAACATATCTTTGTTCTGCTCAACCGAAGCTTGTATGGCAGTGAATTCTGGAAACACGATTTTTTTTTACCTACAAAAAGCAAATAGGAACCTTACTTTTAGCTTTGGTTTGAGAGAAGTGAAGAAAAGTGTCTGGCCGCCTGCCTGCGTCTCAGTCTTGTTAACCCGAAGGGCACTCCAGTGTGGCGCAAGAGCCGTTAATTGTGTTTGTTCTCAAACACGGCGACATGATTGTTGTTTGTCCTCGCTGATACTGTACGCCGCTTTCGGCGTGTAATGACTCCCAACCCAGGCTGCTGACTCAGGCACATGGTGGAGAGAAGGTGTCCGATTCTGACAGATAGACCACAAAAGCTTGTGTAAATTGAATATTTCTTCCAAAGAGAATTCCTGTGTGCTGAGGGGAAATTGAGCTGTGCTTTGTCTACTCTCGCCTATTCCCCATAGATCTCGGGATTTCTGGATATTTCAGTTCTTTTCTTGCAGCAGCAACAGCTTCATGATACAATACATATGATATGTAATCTGATCCCTGCATGAAAACAAAATCGGATATTTGTAGGCAGTTTTATTTTGTAGTGATTTGGGTTTGGTTTGCTGTTTTAGTAAAAAAAATCTGAATTTTGATATTATCAGGTCTGTTTAGAATATTTCAGGATGTTATGGTAGATGAGTAAAAGTACCTTTTTTTGTTTTTCTCTTGGACTTTATACAGATGCTCGATTTCAGAAATGCGAAAATCAAGTACAGATTGTCCATAATAATACACTGATCAGCTTCAACATTTAAAGCACTGACACCACTGACACCACTGACAGGTGAAGTGAATAACATATCCTTTTACCACAGTTCCTGTCAAGAGATGGGAGATATCATTCAGCAGTTGAACAGTCACTTCTTGGAGTTGATGTGCTGGAACCTGAAAAAATGTTTAAGGGAGTTGACACAGGCCAAAGGACTGTCTTCACAATAACAGGTCTTGTGAGGTGTTCCTCGTCTAAAGTGGTCCAAGGAAGGGCATTCGGTGGACTGGTGACAGGGCCATAGGGACCATAGGGGAGTAAAGACTAGATTGATTCAATTCCACAAAAGGGATGTTGTATAAAAAGTTCAGAACTTCAAGCACATCACAGTTTGCTGCAAAAGGGGCTGCATATCAGCAGACTGGTCAGAGGGCCCATGCTGTCCCCTGTCCACTCCCAGCGCCTGAGTCAGAACTGGACCAAGAATTAAGCAATATTAAGCAGAAGGGAAGCTGGCCAGAGGCAGTGTGATGATCTAGGAATATGCAGTCCATGCCTTGACAGAGCAGAGCTTTTTTGGCTGTATAAAAGGTGCTTTCTATAAAAGGTGCTTTATTAGAACAGTATTAGGTTCATGGTTTTAACCTTATGACTGACTGATGTAAATAAAGTAACCACATACATTGCTTAAGTAATTTTTTCACATCAGGATATAACTGACCTCACAGCTTGAAAAACATCAGAAATGACCCAGAAAGCTAAAACACTGAAAACATGCATGTAGACCGGCCCTGAAGAAGCGGCATCCCTGCTCGTCTCCAGCACTGATTGTTCAGTCATTTATGCAGTCGGTTGAAGCGAGCGTGCATTAAAGACTATGGGCCGAGTTTGGGCTAAATGAGCAAAGTGCTTAGCGGCAATTAACTCAAGTTAAAGCCGCGAGGCCCCACTGAGGCTGAATGGACTTATTTTCCAGCCATTTATCATAACAGTCGTTTCAGAGAACAGACGCGCCCGACTAATTCCCAGACATACCAGTGACACGGTACCTTTTCTTCTGTTCCTCTCACACGCAAACGCTGGAGCAAATGGAAATAAAGGCTGAAAGCTGACTAAAGTGACATTCATAGTGCTATTATGCTGCTGTTCGTATGGCCCGTGTTTTATGACTCATGTATTAGAGTATTAAAATACCTTGAATATTGCAGTGCAATGCGCCACATGAGATTATCAGATAGTAAAGAGGAAAGTTGGCTCATGGTGACACTTGGTTGCTTTATTTAGAAGTGCTTTTTTAGATTTTACAACGTAAACCAATCCTCCAGTGGAATTTAGTGAGAAGAGGCATGGTTTCATGTTGAACCTGTGCTAACATACGTGCAAATGCTATAACTGCACAGTCTGGCTGACTGGTATGTATGAGGGGCAGCTCGGATTGGACGTTTTGGAGGCATAGCTAGAGAAGCAAGGTTGCGTTGGTTTGGACATGTCCAGAGGAGAGACGAGGAGGAGGATGTTGAAGATGGAGCTGTCAGGAAAGGACAAGAGGAAGACCAAAGAGGAGGTTTATGGACGTGGTGAGAGAGGACATGCAGGTGGTCGGTTTGAAGGAGGAGGATGCAGAGGACAGGAAGAAATGGAAACGGATGAACCGCTGTGGCGACCCCTAAACGGGAGCAGCCACAGGAAGAAGAACAAGAAGAAGAAGAACAGAGCAATCTGTCCGGCTGCATCTATATGTTACATATACAATGATGTGATTTGCAACAGATTTCAACCTTCCTCAGTAGTGGGCAATTTATTGGCATCTACATTTTATTAGTAAATTACATTACAATATCCTTCCCCACACATTTTATTGATTGAGCCATTTGGATCCTGCCCCCAGAGAAGCTACTTCATGTGTGTGCATCCCCATTGGCCACAGGAAAATGATCTTATCTAGTTCAGAGACTCGTTCAGACTCCATGGGGTGTGCTTGTTTTTGTATGTAGGAAAACAGCAGATCACCTCGTTTGACTGAGAACTTTTTTAAGTATACCTGTATGTCTATTTTGCATTTTTGTGTAAGGTCATGTTGTCTGGTGAAAATCTTGTGAAGTCACACTAGTATTAACGAGGTGACATCTATTGTAGAGCATCCTGCCTCGCTACAATATAACTAGAAGTGTTGATGTTGACTGATCCAGGTTCAGTTCGAGTTTTGCCGTTTTTTCTGTAAAAGTTTAGCCTCCTTTACAGCTCAGCGGGATCTGAGGATGAAGTCCGGACAGGTCAGTTCCTTTATTCCAGTGTTTAGTACACTGGAACATTTCTCCTGATCCATCTCACTGAAGCGGCCTTTGCTGAGGTTCTCACAGTCGTTTATCTTTAAACCTGAAGCCTTTCATATTTAAGAACACTGAGAGGAGTCAGATTGGGTGAACAATGCTGTGGAAAGACTTGACTTGCCCCGAAGTCCCTGGACTTTCCCCTCACTAACATAAACACAGGAGGTCTAACTCCAAACACACTGACGGCAGTGTGTGCCGAGTGTGTGTGTGAGTGTCTGGACATGAATGTCTCCGTGTAATACCACAAGGATGTGCAAAAGCAACATGCAATTTCCTGCGTAATTAATTCCCAGATTGAGTGCAGTTTGATGTTGCCCCGGCTGGAGACTCTGCTCAGGATGGAGGGGTTAACAGGCTTAGAGTGGAATTCAAGGAGTCTCGTAGGGGGTTGTCACCAAAGTTTCTACCTTTTTTTTTTTTTTCTTGAAGGAATTCAGTCGTGTGTCTTCTGAGCTCTGGAATGCCTCAGCCCCTCTTTTTACCTCTCTCTCACTCTCTGTTCATATGCAATATATCTGTTTTCTCTTTACATCTTTTTCCCTCCCCATTTCTCTTTCAGGATGTCTTTCTCTCAGTCTTTCCCTTTTTGCACCTCTCTGTCTGCATTTGTCTCGTTCTCTCAATTCTCCATGTCTCATCGTCTCTCTTTATTTAAAGTGTGTCTTTTTCCTCCCTCCTCCTCTCTCTTTCCTTTCATCCTGTCTTCTCTCAACCTCATTTCCCTTTCCATTTCTCTAGATAGCCTAGACTTTCTTGTCTAGATATCCTTCTCTTGTTGTTCACTTTTTGTACCTCTTTTTGTCTCTTCCTGCTCTTGTTTTTCCATGTCTCTCTTTCTCTTAGTGTTCTTTCTCTTTCTCTTTTTGCTCACTCTTTACATCTTCTCTCTCTCCCTTCTCTCTACTCTGTTTGTTTGTCTGTCTGTCTGTCTGTCTGTCTATCTGTCTATCTGTCTGTCACCCTCTCATTCAAATGTGAATTCTCTCTCTCTCTCTCTCTCTATCTCTCTCTCTCTCTCTCTCTCTCTCTCTCTCTCTCTGCAAGTGTGTGTATGAGTTGTGAACATATTGACGGTCTCTTGGCCGAGCCCCAGTCGGAGCACCTGGGCAGCAGGCTGTGGTGATCAGTGAAGCCTGACTGCTCTGCTGCTCAGTGACAGGCGTTTGAGCGCAGGAGAGCTGCTTTCTACACCCACTGGGCTCGGCGTGACAGCCGTGCTGAGGCCCCAGTCCAATCCCCAAACCGTCACCACGGCTGCCAGGCCTGAGCCGCGTACGTCTGCTGAAGCATCCGGCCCCGCTCCAATTCCCCCAAACGCTCTCTTCATATCTGACTCCTTTCCCCCGGCCGCTCGTACAAGTCAGCTTGGAGAAATGGGTGCCTTACAGCAAAAAAAAAAAAAAAAAAAAAAGAAGAAGCAAAAGGAGTGCACGTAATGGAGTGTTGGTAGTATGCCAAAGTTAACACATGATGAAAGCACTGAAGATGCTGAAGTTTCACCAGACCATGGTGGATTTTTTTTTCTTTTCTTTTTTTCGAGCTCACCAAAAGCAGCATCAGTTCATGCTGTAGAAAAAGACATGGTGCAGTTTCCAGGAAAATGTCAGGAAACAAATACTTCAGTCCGGAAGATGACGACAACATCTTGACACTTTTTGAAGTGGTTTATTCAAAACATTAGCAAAATGACTAGAAAAGAAAAGTAAAAAAAAACAACTAATAGTAGATCGTGTGGAAACTGGCCAGTTATCTCAAATGTATGTACATTTAAAAGCATTTTAATAGAAAGTATTATTACTGTCTCAGGTTTCTTCAGCTTTTTGGAGGATGTTGGAATAAATGATTGTGATTAACGTTTATGCATTCCAGAACAATGGCTGTTCGATTTGGCACGGACACGACGATGAGCTTTGGCTTACGTTTGAGCCTGACAATATTTTATTGCTATTAATTTACAAACAGTCTTGTTCTATCATTCAGTACTAGCCTGATAAAGATTTTGCGCTGGTGTAGGATGAACTGGTATGTTTGGCATGAGTAAGTGAGGCTCCCTCTTCAGATGTGTTAATGAGCTCATGCTGACACTGGAACTAACTGCTGGTGCAGTAGATGGTTGGTTGAGTTTTTGTCTGGCTTCATTTTTGGGAGCAATGAGGAAACGCTGAGAAACATCTTGTTCTTCTTTTTGGATCTTGCTGTGGCAGCTAGAGTGATTACAGCGTCCTGCTCATTCACTTCTTCAGCAGCACATCCTTGGCCATTTTAAATGATGCAGCACAAGAAATACCCAAACGGTGATTTTGGTTTTCACACGACTAACCCATGCACATGGACAAGACTGCCGCCTGCAAACAAAGTGCAGTTGACTCTGAGTTTAGCATAGCGGAAAAAGTTAGCGGTTGATGAAAACACTAAAGATAGAGCAGCACCACCAGACTGCGCTGGAACACTTTATTTTTGGAGCTGTAATTTAGTGCAAAGAGACACCGGAAACCCAGCTGAAAGCACAAATTGATAGGTGGTTTCTGAAAAAATAAAAAACATTCCAAGTATGCCCAACTTATAATTAGTGCATTGTAAAGCGGTGGCATACTTGAATAGCTCAGAGTAATTGCTGTTTTAGTGGAGCTGGGTGGGTGTGCTTGTGGATTGTGAAGGGCATTAGGAGCACTGTAGTGGGCTGAAAGAGGCTCCTCAGTGTGTATCGGTGGTTGGACACACGCGTGCACACATTTATTTACCATCAATACCATCGTCCATGAAAGCCTGACCCATGCAGGACAAATGTGTAACCGTAGAACAGCTGTGAGCTAAACAAGGTTGTATCAGGGCCAGATGTTGAGTGAGAGCAAGTCTAAGCAGGAAATTCAGTTTGTCAGTGGTTCTAAATAGTTTTATGCAAAAGGTTGAAGACAAATGGCATGTTTATTTTTTATCTATTGGTATAACTGTGTATGTGTGTGTGTGTGTGTGTGTGTGTGTGTGTGTGTGTGTGTGTGTTTGTGTATGCGGCCTATGAAGGTCTTGCAACCTGTTTTTTCTCCGTCACTCAATGAGTGCTGGCATGGGCTCCAGCACCCCTAAGCAGTTCAGATAATGGATGGATGGAACTTCTATTTATTAGTGTATGGCATACCTATATCTTTTGCACAGGCCACATTCTGTGTGTAACTATTTTTAGTGTGTTACAGTCCGTTCACAAACAGCAATTGTGCGTATTTATTTATTTTTTATTTTTTTTAACGAGCGCTCGCGTTTTTGCGGATGACTGCATGCATTTTAAAATCAATTTGGTTGTAAAATCTTGGTGCTTTTTCTTTTCTGTATGTTACCCCAACAATGACGCTTGCAGCAATCCTAGCAATCAGTTTAGAAACAGAAAGATTTCTGCTCAGTTACAACTGGGCCAAGGTTATACTATGACCAGACGTTCCTCACGGTGTTCACAGTTCTGTGAAGGACTCACGATGACTGTTGGCTGCGAGAGCCAATGTTGGGCAATTGCACAGATTGTTAATTTCCTTCACGAATGCATTTCCTTTTATAACCGTTCCAGCTCTAAATCCCCAGTGCACCTTAAAACTCCAGTAATATGCTAAAACGTAACACTAGCGTGTCTTTCTTTGCAGACGGGTCCCTGTTGCTGTGTGACTCATATTCACACACTTCATAAATCCCTTTTCCCATGACTCTTAATTCAAAAGAATCCTATTAGCTAGATGTGTGCATTTTAAAAAGCATTAGGCTCTCGCTCTGTGCCCCCACGTTAAAAGCAGGGCACACACACACACACACACACACACACACACACACACACACACACACACACACACACACACACACACTTTGATGCAAAGGTCAGAACTGGGGCCAGGTCAGAGGTCACAGAATGTAGGGGAAGATGTCCCCCATAGCTGGAGGCAGAAGAGGGTGAGTTGGGCTTGGATTAAGATGAAGCAGGTGTTGAAGGTGCAAATGCTGATTAAACTCTCACCTCTAGCCACATCTGAGAAAACAGGATAAGGAGCTTTAATTGAATTTCAGCCCCTTTTGTTCAAGTCCTAGGATGCGAAGTCTTTGTGTCCCCTGTTCCCCTAAGAGGATAATTTTGAAGCTTGAGGATTTTGACCTCATTTTCAAAACAAGGAAGACAAGAGGACTTTTTCCCCCCCTGTTGTTCCAGTCTTAATGTAAAATAGATTCCCCCTCGATATAAAAGAGGGCCCCCTCTTTGAAAGCCCAGGCAGACTCCCGCGAGGGGGATGCACCTGCAAATCCAGTGGATGCTCCTGATGGGGAAAAAAACGCAGCGGTACTGTCCCTGTTATTTTGCTGGTGGAGACAAAATAAAATTTCCCTCCCTGGCACCTAATCTTCCATGCACCATGGGGCACAGAGAGTTGCTGAGGGCAACACGCTGACAGATCTCTAGCAACGCTGAGGGTTAGTGCAAGTCGCCTGCGCCTGACTGTGTGTGCCACGCAAACAACAGCAGCAACAACAAGAGCGGCAGCTCAGACTCCTCGTCCCCAGGCTGCACTGATCCAGCTGTTTCAGCTTAGCAGAAAAGATCTTCAACAGTGTATCTTCAACAGTGGAATTAAAGGCAAATTTTATATTTCACAGAGCAAAAAAAAGGACAATTTACAGACATTAGTGAATGGTGAACCGCAACTAAATGTATCTTCTGCATTTAACATGTATACACACCGTGCAGCAGTGCGCAGCCAGATCCAGCACCTGGGGAGCAGTGATGGGGAAAGTACCTTGCTCAAGGGTGCCTCAGGATGACCTGGTCCAAGGCCTGGGCATGGTCTTAAAAGGCGGTCTGTAGAGGTTTTATCCATCCGATCTGTTCTTTTAAAGTCATACTGTCAGCCTGCACCACTTAGATGAAGAGCTGGGTGTTGAGCAGGTTGAGAGAGGTTTTGAGGATGTATTGTTGAAACAGTTGTTGAGGTCCTATGTGTTAGTATTTTTAGCCTTGTGTCTTCAGCGCTAAACTAAATAAACAGATGTGGACTTTAAACATAGTCTAAGCTGATAGACTACACCTGGGCAGAGTGGAAATAGATTTAAATGAGATTTTTGTGAGCTAATAACAGTTAATAGAGTACCTGTACTTTACTACCTTTAATTAGCGGATTTTTGTAGCGTATGTACATGAAAAATACAGGATTATTCCACACTTAATTCATTTTGGGCTTTTTGTTACATATCCTCAGTAAATAAATAAAGCTTGTGGTGTGAATCATTTTACTAATCCAATAATAATAATGGTAATACTAACCCTTTCAGTGGATTAAATAAAACAATGCTTTTACTGTGACCAACAAATCTGACTCCGTCATGTTTAGTCATCATTTTCTGTGTGTTTGTGCGCACGGCCAATGCAAAATAACGTGGGACGTAAGGAGAGCAGTGTTCAGATACACGTTCCAGCTGTAGCTCATTCGACAGATCATTTGATACAGCAACACTGGTGATAATGTTGTGTTTCCCATTGATACACCCATGTTTGTGTGTGTCACATGTTTACACAGTGATTACAGCCTGATACGCTTCCCAGAACCTCTTTTTCTCTAATGAGGCCACAAAATCCAATTTCCATGCTACTATTTATCACTCCGTCACCATCGCCTTATTGTATAACTATCACTCATCTAGGCCCTTCAGCCCCCTTTCCCCCCTTCCAAGCTTTTGTTTTTCTTTTCCCTTCATCTGACTGATAAATGGGGCTCTCCTGGAGATGGACCATTCAGATGCCCGGTCGGGGTGCTGGCTGTAAAGTCGGAACCACACGCCTTAATCCCTGCTGCCCCCACAGACCAGTACCTTCACAAGCAGCCTTTATTTTATTCATCCAGTTATTACTCTTTCATCTTCTCTCTGAGAGACTTTCTGATACACCCATTTAAGAGGCGTCTAGCTAGTCTGGGACAGAACTGATAAATCCAATGATAAACTGTGAAAATATTCCTTTTGAACATATATATCTTGTCTCTACACCCTCCCTCAACCCAAAAAGGAAAAGAAAAACTTTTCCAAACTGCCCTGCTCCAGTCTTTTAATATTTCATCAAACTGAAGCCCTCTTATCTGAGTCAGTTGAGTCCTTTTTTGTTCAATCAGGACACTAGCTACAGCTCAAAATCTCAACATAAGATGCTGTTCTGCATTTATATTGACTATAATTGCGGAGGATTTCACAGCCTCTACTTTTTATAGATGGAGTAGCCAACAAAAAAAAGGAAGGACATCCTTCTGTACTTTGGAAGAATGAGGGAGCGGAAGATGACGCATGAGAGAGAGAAAAAATGAACTCGCCGCTACTTTAGGAACTCCTTTCTCTCTGCCCCTTGAATCAGAGCTCAGACGAGGGCTTCAAAATCAATAGGAAACAAGCAACTCGAGGAGCAAAAAAACGGTCCCCTCTTCCCTCATCATCTCCCTTCTGTTTTCCCCTCTCTCGCTCCTCTCCGCTCCTTCTCTTTTTTTCGCTGTCCTGTCCTTCTGATCGATAAGGGAAAAAACTGGGCTATGATCAAACCCGTCAGGTTTCCAGGCACTCACCGCTCACCGCTAGCCCCGTGGCGAGCTAATTAATAGATGGATTGGCTGCTGCTTTTACCGTGTCATTCCTAAAGTGGCAGCAAAGGGGGTGGAGGTAATATTTATCTAAATTCTAATTAGTCTGGTGTGAGCTGTTTGATGTTGTGGTTGGGTCAGCTCTCAGCAGGCAGCAGGAACTCAAGACAGAGAGGCGCAGGGGGACATCCTCGCCCCACAAATATCGGCCTGCACTCCTGTCTCTCTCGAAAGCCACCTGAGGTGAGAGCTGGTGTGTGTATCTGCAGTTGTGAGGAAGAATCAGATGACAGTGGAGCGCTTAGCCTGGAAATGTTTTTCTGCTGCCGCTGTTTATCTGGTTCTGTGACACACAGAACCAAAAAAAAAACGCTGTCAAATTCATCTTAGTCACAGATGTGCTGCTAGTGTTTCAATAAGTCATTTTATTAAGGAGAGTTTCCTCTGTCTACAATAATTGCCCATTTTATAAGCTCCACTTACAATATATATGTGTGCTTTGTAGTTTACAGCATCAGACTGTAGTCCATGTGTCTGTATCTTATGTTTGCCCTGTCATTACCCCGGCCAAGACTCCCACAGGGCCAGCAGTGAGCAGGTTTTATTTGGGTGGTGGATCATTCCCAACATAGCAGTGTGTGTGGGCTCCTATCACAGATCACACACCACAGTGCTTCTGAAGTTGTAAACAGATGGACTACAGTCTGTAATTGTAAACTACAAAGTGCACCTTCATAGTAAGTAGAGCTGATAAAATGGGCAATGTGTGTAGGTAGATCTGATAAAGGTGGTCATCAGTGTATCTCCATCCATCCATCCATCCAATGAGCCACTAATCCTAATCTGGGTTGCCTGGGGTGCTAAAGCTGGTCAAAGCACATGTGGGTTGAGAGGAGGAGAAGCACTCAGGGCAGGTTGCCTGTCCATCACAGGGTTCTTCAGTGAATATTGGACTCTAATTTCAAAATTGACTTTCTGAATAACCAGCTGCACTTCCATGTGTTCACACTTCCTGTTCTTCCTTTTCCATCCAATAAACCTTTGTTCATGCCAAATGCTAGGTAGCCACAAAAATCAAGCATTTTCTTGCTCATGACAATGAAACATATGTTCTTGAGTTCCTGGCACATTGTTTCTAGTTTTATCAATCCTTTTTTGTGCTACTGACACAACATTTCTAAGTACCCACCAAGACATTATATTGTACTTTGTTTCATGCATGTCTTTTTCTGTGGACCATCAGTTGGCAACTTCTTGTCGATTTTGGTGGTTCTGTGACAAAATTTGCAACCAGAAAACCTGACTTGAGAAAACTGTCAAAGCTGAAGAACCGAGTCCGTAGCAACGGTCTTATTGTATGTCCGCGTTTCTGGATTAAACAAGTCTGGATAACAGGATGCATGTGCTGGGCAGCTTAATAAAGAAGGCCAGAATACTGCGAGAGTGACAGAGAGTGAGACCTTGGGCAACAGTAATATTTAGACTAAACGACAATTATAAAAAGTCTTTAGTGCAAAGGTTGAAAAATATTGGATATAAATTATAAGAAGCAGTTTATGGCTTACATATTAAGACATGTATGTAAAATTGTTGGAATTAATTTTTTGATACATTTGTTGGAAAAAGTACTGATTGTGCTCATGGTGACAGCTCTCCGCTCTCTTGTTCACTGAGTACTCTGTGGTTTCTTTATTAAGGGGTATTGCTAATGAAAAGATACAAGAAGCTTATGCAGCCCACAATGAAAGCTACATGTTTTTTGGCTTTATTTGGTGAATAATTTTGCAGAGTAAAGTGATGGCACTATACTTTGTAAAGCAAGAATGTAGTTTTAGCATTCCCCTGTAATTCATATCCCATTGTTTTCAACATATTTGCACCCTGTGAGTGGTTCAAGCTCAGGAAAGTTGACCCACGTTACTATAAACAGCAGAAAGGCCAGGGGAAGGCTGGTGATTTTATTATGGGTACAGCAGTCTCTGGCTTCTGTCGGGGTGGCAGACTATTTTGTTTAACAGGCTCATGCTAGAGTGGAACTTCTGTGTTTTGACTTGCGCTTAGCGTAGGGCACTTGGTGTCAGGCACTGGCATAAGTACTCCTGGAGACAAGCTCTGTCCCCTTTGTTTTTTTCACCATAAATGGAAGAGCTTAATGAGTAAAAACCACACAGATCATGGTGGATGACCCGAGGAGGAGGCTTCCTTCATAGCGTTAAACTTTTAGTCTTCCGCTCTGTCTGAATATCTGCGCAAAGTGACGTAGGCGCTGTTTACAAAGGGCACAACTCGAAACCTTGCCTGCCTCTGCCCTCTGTTACTGAAAAGGCCTTTATGAGTCTTGCGCAACCGTCAAAACAGCACCGTATCGAGTTTATTAATTATTCTGCCACAGGTTTGCAAACCACAGGATCCGCTTTCTGAACCATACCATCTCAAAGAGCTGCTAGACGCCGTTCACAATTCAGATGGCGGCTTCTGGAGATGAAGTGAAGAATGGACATAAAACCATCTTTAACTTTTGTGACAAGCAGCAGTGTTTATAGTATATTAATCACCAGCTGCAAGTTCCATGAAAAGCAGTAATGTGTACTGTATATTAAACACCATTTCACTTGTTCAAGAAAGGGATCTGTTTACCAAATTGATCAATCCCACCATCAGAATAATAGTATCCTAGCAGAGGATTAGATTTAATTTGCCATCATCTCATGAGCAGCTATACAGGCACACCTCACCACAACTTATTGGAGATACCTTAATAATTCAGATTTGTAATCATTTGGGGGTTTTTTTCTGCATTTTCCAAACATTCCCCAAATTTACATGTCAGATTATACATCTAGCTAGAACCCTCACAATAACCAAAAACGTATTCAGGATGAAACACAGCATGTGCTTTCTTTCGTTTAAAGCACCACCACATCTTTTCATACCGCCACTAATGTAACGTCACTGGACAACTTAACATTCTTTGAAGATAAATTATCTAGCTGTCCTGCAAGGACGCCAGCAAAGAGATGTCAGCACTGGCTTGAATCACTCTAAGTGATGGTGGAAGAGAGAGGGCCTTCCTGCCCATTCAGACCAGCTGTGCCGTCATGGACCCTCAGTCCTGGATGGCTTTAGCCATTCAGCTTTACCTTTAATAACGTTACAAAAAGTTTATTCACTAAAGTAAGGTTATGGTTGAAGTTCAGATTCTATAATTGTTGCTCTAACATTCCATAATCGATGCCACAGTGTATCACAATGCATCAGTGCGTTTTTACACCCCTATGGCTGACGGCTGCCAAACGCAACACTACAGCTGGTGGCGCATGCATTGACAAACTGCAGCTATAGTCGGTCAGATCCCAGAGCCTTCTGTCCCGCTGCTGGTTGACTCATGTGCTCCAGCTTGGCCGGCGACTTGTGACACCCAATATGGCAGCCTTCGACTAATTGATGCCACCTTGTCAACACTAATTACTGCGAGTGCAGCTACGAGGAGGCAGCTAATTAACAGACTAACGATGTTTGTCACTTTGGGTCGACCCAGATATTTAGGAGAAGACCCAGGCTCGTTGCATCTGGTCTGTTTTCCTCCTCTGTTTTCTCTTCTTCCCGTCTCTCCTCCATTTCCATTCCTGGAGCTAGTGTGCCCCTTCCCCCCCATCTTTGTCTCGATTTCAGACTTAATGCGGTTTATTTAGGCTCTCATTGCTGTCTCTTGTCACTTTTCCATCATTGTTGATGAAAACAGAGGTGCGGGCTGCTGCCTGTTTGCCTGCTAGGGGAGGGAAAATAGGTGAGCTAGCAGTGGTTGTCAAAGCACTGTGCTGTGTGTGTGTGTCTCTCTCTCTCTCTCACATGCTCTCGCTTTTTTACTCCATCACTTCAAAGATGTTTTGGGTTTGACATTTTTAGAGCTCCTTTTTACCAAGCGTGCTCACTACTCTAATTATCAGTGCAAGGAAACAAAGGAGCTGCTAATGATGAAGCAGCAGGGGTTTGTGAGTGAGTATGATGTGTGTGTGTGTGTGTGTGTGTCTGCTCATACATTTGCACGTGCATGTTTGTGCGAGTATGTGCAAGTATAGGTATAGAGTCATTAAAATGTATTTATTTTAATTTCGGCATCAGATCTCAAACTGAATTTCTGCTGTCTGCGTACGTTTCGCCTTTGCCAGCTCCTTTTCTGGGTCAGCTAAAGTGCTTAGAACTTCTGGGACGAATGAGCAAATTAGACTGCTGTAGAATGCCACGTCTATCAGGAAAGCAGAGAGAAAACGAAGCAGCGAGAAGAATACTGGCACCCACACCCATTTCCACTGGCCATGTTTTTTTTAATAAAGACTCTGTTCCATTGCGCTACAAATCAAGTTCACTTAAAAGCATACTCCTCTTAACCAAAATGTTCTCTTTCTCCCTCAGATCCGTGTGGACGGTATTCCTCCGCCTTCTCAGAATGCACTGCTGTATGAGACGGTCACAGTTGCGGAGGGGAACCCGATTTTGCGCGACATGGTGTTCAGTCCAGATTACCAGTACATCTACCTGCTGAGCGAAAAACAGGTAACACCTGCGTCTTTCACCAGCGGGTTCTACATTGCTTCAGTTTTTTTACATGCCATGCGTACAGTACTGTGCCAAAGATTTAGGCACCTGATTTAAAAAGCTTTTTATTTAGGCGGTAAGTATTTACTGAAACAAAAATCGTTAAGAAAACCCAACATATACAGAGTAAGTAGCGATTTTTACATATTTCTGTTCAATACCTGGTTTGGCTCATCAGTGCTTTAGGGCAGCGGTGGTCTAGTGTTTAGGGACTAGACCCCAGGATCCCCAGGATTTTATGGGTTAAAATCCCAGACTAGTAGGTTGCCCTGAGGTATCCTTGAGCAAGGTACCCTCCCCATCAATGCTCCCCAGGTGCTTTCAATAGCTGCCCCCTGCTGCACGTGTGTATAGAGGAACAGCAGAGGTTCTTCTCCTGATGGAAGTGTACAGTTTACTGTATGATGGCTCAGTGGATCAAGAAGAAATCCTCAACTAAACCTGTGTTCCTAAAACCAACTCTGAAGATATTAACTACTTAAAAATGCTTTCTTACAGCTGAATTCATCTTTATTTAAATCTATTCTAATGAAGTATTATGCCATTAGAATAAGTGCAGATGAACCTCTTGAAAGGGGAATAAGTTTAAACAATTGCTCAAGGGGAAAAGGCTTCTGCACAGTACTGGAAGAGCAAGCTCAGACAGTGCTAAATGTACCACCATGTACACTTACAAAATGCATTCATTTATTACATAACCTGCATGTAGCCCCACCCACTTGTTTTAATGATTTTGTTAATAGTTATCATTTCTCAGTAGCAGCACTTAGTCGAGACTGAGAAATGATGTGAATATACGCAATTCTCCTTTAATAATGCCATATTCGTGATCACAACCTACAACTTTAAGTTTGTAGCATCTTCCTGGAGACATGTTCTCATGTAAAGTGGTTTTAGTTAGATGCTGGAACAGAAAAAAGCTATAACAAGCCGTTAATAAAGTAAGCAAATGCTCCACGCACAGGATAAGAACGTTTTACTTCATACAGAATCTGGCTTCATACTTCACTCGGTTATCTATGGGCTGTCCTGTTCTAAGTGGTGATACACAGTGCCTATTTAATGAATTTCATTTAAATCTTAATCACCCATGTTGTGGGACACTGTTGTTGACATCAGTTGAAAATCACCACGTCAACACAACGTATACTTTAAATCATTGTATAAAGGTGTGATGATGTTTGATAACGTTTCCGACTCATTCATGTGATGGTGCTCTAAAGGATGTGTTTGGGATGGAGAGTTTCAGAAGCAGTTCATTCTGCAGTAGCTGGAATAGGACACACAGCAAAAATGCAACTGCAACCGCTTATGTTGAAACCTTGGAGGTTCTTGTAGCCCCAGACAGTTAGTGAGCGCAAGTCTATTGTCAAGTTATTTTAGCGGATGATTTACGCTCTCGCCGTTTGCCTTTAATTTATATCGGCGCCATTCATAACGCATGTGAAAACATTTGTTCTGCACCGATGAAGGCTTCTTCTGAAAGAATAAAGAGACATTTGTCAGGCAGAGCAGCGCTCAGCCCAGGCTCCTTGCAACCACCCCCCCCACCCATTCCCCCAGTCACTGCTGCGCTTTGTTTTAAGAACCAGAACCGGAATCTTTGATATGTTGTTTTAACATCTGCGCCACAGGAAGAAGGAATATGAACCACTGGCTGATGTGTGTGAATGGAAGCCCCAGCTGGTGGTCTAAATAAGACGCATCTCCATCCAGAGACTGGCGTGGCAGCAGCCTCTCTACATGCACTCTATTGTGCAGGCAGGGGGAGGAAGGGAAGGTTACGGAGAAGTTCCTCCACAGCTGAGAAAGACACTTAACACTGTACAGCTGCAGAAAGAATAACACACTCTTTCTATCACTCTCTTTCTCTTTTTCCTCTTTCTCTGCCTGTCTGTCATTCTTCCTATTTCTTTACAAAGCCTTTCCTCTTGATGCTCATTTGTAGCACTGACGGAATTCCGCGATGAGCTGAAATTGCTCTCTATATAGGTTTTCCGAAAGGGCAAGTAAGTGTGTGAGTGTGTGAGTGTGTGAGTGTGTGAGTGTGTGAGTGTGTGAGTGTGTGTGTGTGTGTGTGCACATGTTTTCCGATTCTAAGAGAGACATTTGTACTTCAAGCTCTTTGACTGAATAGAAGGGGGAGCGCTCATTGACAAAGCCCAGCTCCCTTCCACCTGAGCAAAAGCCTTCAGCAGGGACGATATTAAGAGACTATTGTCATTGAGCTTGAGAGCTTAACCTGCTAATAGTCGCCTCTAGCCTTGGAGCTGTGTGTGCAGACACAGGCCAGAAAGAAAACAACATTCATTTAGCCAGGATTTATACGTAGGGTTGCAAGACTCCATGATACGTTCATCTAGGCACCTTTAGATATGGTAATCCAGCAGTTTTAACAATTCTACTGCATAGTATTGCTGTATCATTTGCAAAATAATTTTTAACAAAACACAGCTGGACACTGAATGCAAATATTTCAGTATTATTTTTCATTGTCTATCTGTGTTCACTATTAAGACCTTTTAGCCCTCCAGATTTCTACTTTCCTTATGCTTTTATATATAAAACAAATCCTATCATACCTAGGTAATGTTAGACTGAACAATCTCCCAGTCTCCCCTAGGCCTTGCTCTGAAAGACTTAAGCGAAGTAAATTAAAAATAACAAGTATTGAATGATACTTGTCTTTATTTTGGCCTCATAATTGAGCCATATAAGCCATTTTTAAAGAATAAGTATTAAGTTCATGAGAAGTTTAGTTACAAACGTATTTAAATCATCTCGCACATCTCTTTAACTTACTCCCTGTCTTTGACAAGAGTGAAGGCTGGAGTCACACTGTCTAGCGTAACAATAGATGAAACTCTGGAGGGGTGGACATTTTAGCCTGGTGATCTGCTCCATTCTTGGGGATCCCTAACCGCCGCTACTGTAATTCTGGCAGCGTCTGTCTGGAAGGGGAAGAATAGCTCCACTAGTCCTCGCTCACTCGCCCGACAATGGAAGCGCTCATGTGGAAAAGCTCCCCCAGTCAGCTCCACATATTGATGTTTGCGTGAAAGGCTGACGGGGATGCACTCTGTGTTAAAGTGGGCATCGAGCGGCCTGGAATTGATCGTTTGGGGTCCACTGCTGATTAAAAGCTTTCTTTATGTTCGGATCATAATCATCCTCTTAATTTAAAACCATGGATTGATAAAGAGGGTTTTTTTTTATTTTTATTTCATTCTGCTTTATGAAGGACAGCTTGTGTAAAACGACCTTGTTAAGTATCCAATTTGGAATTTTAGGCTATTTGAAAGAAACTTAAACAGGCAACTTGCGTTAACTGACCTTGCTAAGCATCCGGTTTGAAATCCTCAAAATACAGGATCCAGACAGAAGAGTCTGGGAGAAACTTAAGTGGGCTCCACGTTCCGAATGAGTTCTTCCCAATACCCATAATTCCTGTTTGATGCCAAAGGCTGAAAGTAAAAAAGACGCAAAACCCGTTTAACACTCTCCTAAACTGTAATTGAGGAAGATTTTTTTTTTTATAGATTCCACCCCTTTAGCTATACGTCTGGATGGCCACATTTTAGCTGATCCACGATGTGGTATATTGAATGCTTTCCTTATGTTTGTTTTTTTTCATCCCAGTGAAAAAGAAATGGTTCTGAGCTTTTGTTGTGATCTTATTGGTTGACCATTATATTGTAACTCCACATATTAAATAATACTATAAGTTGCAACTGATTTAGTTATAAGATTACCAAATAATACCATAAATGAATGAATTAAAAAATGAATTAATCATTGAATGATTAAATGAAATGGAATTTAAATGCTTTTTTAACGAACCCTTTTCTATTAATTTGGAAGGATTTAAACATTGTTTTGGACATTTAACATAATCACTTAAGTTCAATATCCAGCCTTGTTTTTTTTAGTTTGTCCTTTTAGAGTATTATAGGTACAACTAGGAAATATAGAAACAAGCATTCAAAAATTTAAAAAGAGGAATTAACTGATAAATTGGGCTACTGTTGCTTAGAGGAGGAGGAGGAAGGCATGTCCAGAGGCAAGAGGAGAGAAGGAACTGCAGGAGAGTGGAAGTGAGGGTTGGAACTTGGAATGTTGGTAGCCTGACTGCTAAAGGGCAGAGTTGGCTGATATGATGGAGAGAAGAAAGGTTAGTATTTTGCGTGTTCAAGAGACGGGATGGAAGGGTAGTAAGGGCAGGTGTATTGGAGGCAGATTTAATTTGTTGGTCCAGATGACATACCGGTGGAAGCATGAAGTGTTTAGGAGAGATGGCAGTGGAGTTTCTAACAAGATTGTTTAACACTTAGAAAGTGAGAATGCCTTGAGGAAAGGAGAAATGAACTGGTACCGGTTTTCAAGAATAAGGGTGATGCAAAAGAGCCCTCAGAGTAACTATAGAGGGACAAAGTTGATCAGCCACAGCATGAAGTTATGGGAAAGAGTTGTGGAAGCGAGGTTAAGGAAAGCGCTGATGATAAGGGAGCAGCAGTATGGTTTTATGCAGAGAAAGAGCACTACAGGGCTAGCTGTGGCCTAGTGGTTAGGGAGTTGGCCCCCAAATCGTAAGATTGTAGATTTAATTCCCTCACCAGTAGGTTGCCCTGAGGTACTCTTCAGCAAGGTACCGTCCCTGTCACTGCTCCCCGAGCAATTTCAATAGCTACCCCCTGCTGCACGTATGTTAATGGGTGAAACGCAGAAGTTCAAGCAGAATTTTGTGTTGTGCTGCGCTGTGTTTAACAATGACAGTAGTCACTTCACTTTCACTGCAGATGCAGTGTTTGCTCTGAGGATGTTGGGGAGAAGGTCAGGAGCAGTTGTACTGTGCCTTTGTGGACTTGGAATAAGCAAATGACAGGATGCCTGGAGAATTGTGGTTTTGTATGAGGAAGTCAGATGTGGCAGAGCTGTATGAGGGCATTGTGACAGTGGTGAGGTCTGCAGTAGGAGTGATGGATTCATTAGTAGTGTGGAATTACATCAGCTGAGCCCATTCTTGTTTACAAGGGTAATGGACGGTTTGATGAACAAGTTTAGACAGGAGTCTCTTTAGACTATGATGTTGGCTGATATTATCTGTAGCGAGATTATAGAGCAGCTTGAGGAGACCCTGGAGAGGTGGAGATGTGCTCTGTAGAGGAGAGGAATTAAATGTATGAATGAAAGGGAGGAAATGGGGGGGGGGGGGGGGAAAGGATGTAAGGAGTAGAGGTGACAAAGGTGGAGGAATCTGAATACTTGGGATCAGAGTAACTGGGAGTGTAAAACTAAGGTGTAGAAGGGTGGCAGGAGTGATCTGTGACAGACCAGAAGGTACAGGTACCAGAAGGAGTGAAAAGAAAGGGTTACAAGATGGTAGTGAGACCAGCTATGCTACACAGGATGGAAACAGTGGTGCTGAAAAGACAGGTAGCAGAGCTGGAGGTGATTAAAGATGCTATGATTTTAATTGGGTGTGTCAAGAATGGACAGGATTAGAAATGAGTATATTAGAGGGACAGCTCAGGTTGGAAATTTTGGAGACAAAGTTAGAGAAGCAAGTTTGCATTGGTTTGGACATGTCCAGAGGAGAGGCAAGGATTTTTCTGGGCGAAGGATGTTGTTGATGGAGCAGCCAGGAAAGAGGAAAAGAGGAAGACCAAAAAGGAGGCTTATGGATGTTGAGAGAGGACATGCAGGTAATTGGTTTGAAAGAGGAAGATGTAGAGGACAGGAAGACGTGGAAATGGTTGATCCACTGTGGCGACACCCAAGGGGAGCAGCCGAAAGAAGAGGATGACCTGAGAAGGCAGCCAGAGTTGTTAGTCTGACACAAAATCGTATTAATTTGCCCTGGAGTTATAAAGCCCTCCTCTTTGCAAAAATGCTGGCTGCTGCCTGAACTTGGCAGTGTCTGATATGGTGATGAATTGTTGCGTAAACGTTAGGGAGTCAATAATAGATACCCTGTGTTGACCACTGCGGTGGGCAGATTTGAATATTTCATTAGCGGCAGGTGCACAGGTAGCCAAAAGGTTGTGTTTGCTCACAAAACGTCCCGCTGGCGCTCCAAGTCGAGGTACGTGTTTCAATTACGCTCGGTAAATGCCAAGGATGCAGGGAGTTGCGCTGTTTACAATTCAGCTGGTGTCTTGGTGAAACAGAACACCGCCACTCTGCGAGCATGTCCCAAACCTTCTGCTGAGACTCTGCTGGCGCAAACTGAGCTTTCTGAACATTACAAGAGGAGGACCTGTCCAAAATGTAGTGTGAAATGCGTTTAAAACTTTTTAAAAAAGTGTGTAAAGTTTTTGCAGAAAGAAAATGAAGAAAAATGTAATTGCTTGACACCAAAACAAGAGTACAGATTTGAAAATGATATATATACACACACACACCATAGACACCCACAGTGTCAAGACCCATTGGTCCTTAGGAACTGTCTGTGTGTGTGTGTGTGTGTGTGTGTGTGTGTGTGTGTGTGTGTGAAAACATCTGAAAACTTGACCGGTGCAGTGGATTATAGAACTGTGTATTTGTGTTACTGCGTGGGGGAATAAATTTGCCCGCCCTCTCTCTCTCACTCACACACACACACACACTATGACCACTTGCATATAAAGCTGCACACAAACACACACACTTTCACATATTTTGCTATTCCTCAATCTCTGTTTATGTACTACTCACACATACGCACACGCACACCCAACCACCAGCCGTTCTGCACTTGAAAGGCAGTGGCCTGTCCCTTTTGGGTGGGATTGTTTATTCCCCATTCGGCTTTTTCTCACTGCACTGTCTAATCTCATCCTGATCAAAGCTGAAAAAGAGGCACTTTCAGAAGCGCAGCTTTAAAGCAGCCATCAAGAAACACACGCTTCTGTTTGTCTCCTTCAAGGACATTTGAAACTGATATTACACTCACTGTTCACTTAGTCTTTTTTAGAGTAAGCGTTGGCTACATACTCTATTGGTCTGCTTGATGAAGACTTCAGCCGAATGAGCAACTACAGGGGTACACAAACTGAATATTTGGGTCTGTGAAATGGGCGTAACTAAACAGGGCTAGAAAACTGCAACCAGAAAATCCTGTTTAGTTAAACTGCTAACAACCAACATGTATAACTTATTTATTATTTATTTTTTTAAACCGCACCTTTTAAACATTGATTTCAGTGGAAAACCAGTGTTTAAGTGCAATCAAATGAAACACACACACCATTTAATTCAAAGGAAATATATATATGAGAATAGTCAAACAGAAGTTCAGTTAATGAGCATCCCTACACACAAGTATACACACGTCTCATATACATTACACATGAGCGAGTGCCCATACATATATAGATGGATGACGACCAACTCAGTAACTTAGTAAGATGATGTACCATCATGAATGACTTGGCCATTAGGCTTAGACTAAGCAATGCAGTTATTGTCACTGTCAAGATCAAGCCTTTCAAGTTCAGAAGTTCTGCGTAGGTTTCCAGAATCGCCTGCTTTAATTGAAGAGCGCTCTTTGACAAACGTCCGAGCACCCACGGCTTACCCAACATGAGAGCCACCCTAACAAATTTGTATAGCTTACTGCTCAGCAAACAGGAAGCTTGTTTACTAGTTACTAATGCCTTCTAGCTAAATTCTTGAATGATTCTTGAAAGTGGGCTGGCAGGAACTGTTTACCAGCTACTGCTGGCTCCAGAAGAATCAATGCACTTCACAGAGGATGAATGTTGTGCTTGCTAGCAGCATTTAGCCTCACATTACTACCATTTGTATCTCATTCCAAAAAGACACGAAAGTAGGATTCTTGTGTGGTGATTTTACAGTTACGTCAAGCGGTGCAACGGTGAATAGCGTGGTCGGCCTATTGTGTGTGTTTGTGTGTATCATATATATTATATACACTGAGAAACAACAGAAGCCTTTGTGTCTCACATTCCGTCTCTGACAACCCTTCTCACACAGCCATACATGGTAGAACACATGACCTCCTACATTGACCTTCTTCACATTAAAACTATTTCAGTTGTTCTTGTCCTCCTCCCTCACTCTCCTTATATAAGCTAACATTCAGATGGGCGTCTGGCCCGCTGCCCACTCACACAGTTTCAGATACAAAGTTCCAATAGCTTTTCTTCTTTTAAAACCATTATTTCTACAGCTGCTTTTCTACCAGTCCTCCCTCATCGCTCTTCTCAGGCTGTTCTTTATGCTGTTGTGTTTCCTCTCATGCCGATACAGGACAGTTGTTCTCTGGTGTGCTGAGCTAAGCTCCCGCTCCCAGCTATGTGTGTCTGTGTGTGAAGGGAGAAAGCTGCTTTCTGTCACTGTCTATTTGCAGCATTGTTTGGAAGCAAGGGGCCTGGAAGAACCGGCCTGTCAGTGTTTACAAACAGAGCTGAACTTTGACACCAGAGAAGGCGGCCCATGCTTAATTCTGGCCAGTGATGACAAGCCCAGGCCGGGCCAGTGGAGGCCACACAGTCACTGATGTAGCTTCTATAAGCTACGCAGCCACTGACAACAGTACTGTAGTTGACCCAGACTTCAAAAGTCCCTGGTTTACTCCAAGACTTGAAGTTTTTCATTCGAATCTGCCAGTTGATTTTGTTTTAGAACTTAGAAAACACACAGCCATGCCATATTTAAATGTTGTGTTGTAAATATATGTTACCTCTGGGTATCATTATTTCCTAGGCATCCCAACACCAAAGCTGGATTGGAAAAATGTTCCCCCATCCTTGTGCAAAGCCATGACCGTGAAGGCGTCTGAAAATAGCAGCAATAGCCTAATTGCATTTAACAGTAGGCATGCAGGGACGCTACAGCGACCGGATACACTACGCTGTTTTCCATATGTTTGATTCACTGGTTCTTTCCCCCATTCGGTTGTAGCCTGGCACACTGTTTTTCTACTGCAGTAACGCATAAGCTTTAGCTGACTTAATGTGTGTTTTTATTGTGTCTTAAATAGACTTTTATTCTCACTTGATAATGATCATGTCACTTTCTTAAATTCAAGCCATATTTTTGAGTGAAGTGAAAGTGACAGTTGTTCATTTATGAATACACATCACAGCACTCAGCAAACCATATCGCAATGCAAGCTCTGCATTTTACAGTGTAGCAGTGGGCAGCCATATCCGGCACCCTGGGAGCAGTGATGGGGACAGAACCTTGCCCAAGGGTTACCTCAGAGCGACCCGCTGGCCTGGACATCAAACCCACATCCTTCCAATCCTGGGTTCTAACCGCTAGACCACCACTGCGCTACACTTTATCTTATTTCTCATTTTCCATAATATGGATTACTCATATTATAAATATGGCAAGTTGCAGGGGGTGATCCCTTACCAATATGCAAGATTCGTGGGGGATGGAGGAAAAGCATCACCACTATATAACCATTAATACACTCAATAGTACAATGTATAACACAGAAAATTTAATTATTAAGCATTTTAATATATTCAGCAGTGGTTCCTCCTCATATATTCATATCCATCCATCCAAATTAACGCCTCTTCCCAGGAAAGCATCAATGGATGTAGCACTTTCACTAAGAGTCTAACCATGAGCAGACTAATCATTACACGGGCACTAATATTTATATGAACCGAATCAGTCCCTGTGCCGAACCCAGACAGGATTGTTCTACTATAGATACTATAGATACTGTATATCTACTATTGTTCTGTCATTTTGTCTAATAAAAATAGAGAAATATTGAGCAATAATAACCATATTCTCATACACAATAGCATGCAAGTAATTGGGCTTGCATGCATTTACACTTCTTGACGACAAAAGCACTTTTTTTTTTTTTTTGTCATAGTTCAAAAATGCAAAAGTGTAACAAATAGGAATGTTACCAATTCTTCTACTCTTCGTCTCTTCTACTTTCAGAAAATGTGCTGAAACTTTTCACTGAGTTTCTCTGCATGTTTTAATGAGTAATACAGCTGTAGTCCCGAAGCCTAACAACAAGCGCTAGCCCTGAAACAACTAAGCCTTTCAAGTCTTTCACTACTTCCATTTCTAGCCAAAATCAAAGTCTTTGGGTGGAGGTAGGCACTTAAAGTGATAGCATCACTGCACTGATCAGAGCATTGAATGAACATGTGCAGAAAGAAAACCGCTTTGGTAAAGGCTCTCGAGAAGTAAAAATTGGCCCAGTGTGGAGTGTTTACTATGCTGTGTAGGTAAACTCTAATGTGTTCACAGGGCAGCAGGTCCAGTTCCCAGTGGGACTCATACCCCTCTGCAGTCAGAACAGGCTAGATATCAGATTTAACATGCGAAAGATGTCAGAAGGAAAACACTGAAGCAAGGAACACTCTTCTTGCTTGTTATTGGTTATTAATTATTCACTTTTGGATGTCCGGGTTATGTCTGAGGCATTGTTATGGGTGTAAAATAAGCATGCACTTAGTGTGTGTATTTGCAGTGAACAAAAATGTGTGTGCGTGTACAGTGATGTTGTATAAGCTGTGTTTTGTTGTTGTGCTGTAGGTGACCCGACTCCCAGTGGAAAGCTGTTCTCAGTACAGGAGCTGTAAGAGCTGTCTGGGCTCAGGGGACCCTCACTGTGGCTGGTGTGTCCTTCACAGCAAGTAAGTCTGTCTGTTCACATCACAAACACATTCAACTGTATGTTTCACCCCCCCCCCCCCCCCCCCCTCATAGTACAGAGTATATTTTACTCTTGTCTGTCCAACCCATATCTGTCTCCTACTGTGTCTGTCCAACTAGTTATGTATTTAATTTAGTAATATAATCTACTATTTGATGATGACAGAAGTATAGTGGTCATACCACCAGATGCAAACACTCCTTAGCAGTAATAAAACAAAAAACAAAGAAATGGACCAAAGTTTTATGGAATGATGAGGAAAATAACATTAATTAAAAATAATACCTGAAAATATGACCTCATGCTTTGCTCTCAAACTCAGATACCTTCAGTGCACAGCAAAAATGCATTGGTCACGCTGTTCCAACCAGGTTTGTGTGTGTGAATGTGTATATATTTACTCCAGACTTTTCATCTGTTCATCTGCCTGTACATCTGTTTCTCTGCATCATTTCTGAGCCCCTACGCCCCATTTTTCAAAACGTAACCCCCATAGGACCACCAGTTCAGCAAAGAAGGGGCACTGACCATGGTATTGGCGCGTGTGCTGCACATAGTAGATTACACTCAGCACTACTGCAAGATATATAAATATATTTGCAGAGAAAGAAATACAGAAGAGGTCAGATATTATGGCTGTGTGTCACTGAATCCGCTTCACTTGAAGCGGGCAGGTTTGTACAGGCTGCTGGACATCCTGCATACTTTTGAGCCGTCAGAAGGTTGTTCTAACATTAGAACTGTTGAAGACACAGGGGAAGCTCCAGCGATGTCAGACCCTTGGGAAGCTCACATCTGACATCCCTCATCAACTTTTCATGCTGCCTCATTGGGCTTTGGTGCCTTTCCAGGCAATCAGAGAACCCACATGCAGCATAACATGTCACCTGCTCCCATATGTGCTGATGCAAAAAAAAAAAAAAGTAATACATTGACCTAAATGATCAAGCTGCATCAGTTTTGGAACATTAGTACCAATTATCGTAGTGCGCATTGATTCCTGAAGAATGGACAGATGGTGAGATTTCAGGATCAGTTGAATCACCAAAGAATCATGATTGTTTTTGATGGATTCTGAGGTCCGAGATTCACACCTCTGTTATTGCTCTTTTTCTGTATTTCGCTTTTCTTTTTCACATCTTGTTTGAACCTCAGGCAGCTGCTGGGTTTGGGGCGTGGGGGGCCTTTGCTGGCTCCCCACTGGCTTTGGTGTAATGGATGGAGAGAGTGCAGTCGGAGAGTGGGCTGCGTTCTGTCAGCGGTTCAGTGCAATGCAGCCGTGGGAGGAAGCACATGTGTGAAAGAGCAACATGTGCCCTAATTTATGGAGTGAGAGCCTTTGACGTGAGTGAGTGTGTGCATGCGTGCTCACTCCTGAATCAGTCGAGAGGTGAGGTCTCGGAGCATAGATGGACATGGTGGCCCTGGAAGCACTTTCTTAGAAGTGAAAAACATTGATTTTTTTTCTTTTTTCTCTCATCCGAGAATCTGCTTAACGTCTTAAAGCGTGCAAGACTTTATTGTATGTGTGTGCGAGAGGACATGCACGTGTGTTTCTTTATCTTCTACACTGAGCCCAGCTACAGTCAGCAGTCACGACTTTTCTGTTCAGGCACTTCGCAGGCAGATAAAGTTATCCAGAGGTAGATGAAACAAAGCCTTTGTTCTGCGCAACCGGCCGGATGACGAAGGCTGCTGTATAGATCATCTGAGTCGCACAAACTTTCCCTCTTTCTCTTTATAACCCTCCCCAACCCCAGCCCCATACCTTCATCAAGATAGAGATCTTTAATTAAGATGCAAATCTGGGATTGATGGAATAATTAGCGCGAGCCTTTGCTGCACCCGTTGGAAAATGACATTTGTTTGCATATTAATGCCATATCCCCAGACTTTACATGACCTTGTGACAGCCACTGCACAGCGCAATTAGTGGGACATCAAGCAAAGCGAGAGGGAAAACGAGAGAGACGGAGGGAGAGGGAGACCGATTTAATGGCCAACTCCCTCCAGCAACTTTTTCCACAGCCTCCTGGGTTACGAGGATCCCCGAGAACCCGGGAGGGGTTCAGTACTGTGCTTATAGAGAGAGGACGGCAGTGACCTTTCACCTCCACCATGTTGCGCACAGCGCCTTTCCTTGCTGGTCCTTCTTTATTTGCGCTCAAATGACAGATGCATGAATGGGGGGAAAAAAAAAAAAAGAAACAAGTGAGTAAAATGGAGAAGTGTGACAGCACATTCATCTGTGGAACAGGCAGGTCACAAGCCTGAGAGCAGTATGACAGCAGGGGATGAGAGAGAGAGAGAGACAGACAAGGAGACATTTCATAGAGGGATGGAGCAGGAGTGCAGCTGAAAGTGCTTAGTTTTATGCCAGGAGCGCAACCTTGAAACACTTTACAGTCAGGTCTCATGATGGTGTCTCAAGGTTAGAGAAGCTGTGTACTGTCACTGTCTGCTTTGTGTGCTGAGCCAGTGAAAGTGATAAAATACAACTCTTTCATAAGGCTTTTGCTGCCTGTGACGACACAAAGCGGCAGGTGTAGACTCTTACATTTTATCCTAATTAGTATAAAATATTACAAATTTTTCACGACTTAAAATTTTAAACACAAATTATTATACTTTTTTTACTAACCGCAAGCGTTTCGGCAGCTACTGCGAAATACAAATGATCACAAATCCATCCATACTTACTATTAATTAGTAACTACTTAAATATATAAAGTAGCCTTAAAATAATATTACAAATGATCAAGTAACCACGATGTATCATTCGTTAACTTCAAATATACTGTAACATTATGAATCATAAACTGTCTGTTAAACAGTTCCTTTTATCAATGATCCATTAACTACTACGACTTTTTCATTAACAGCAATAATTGCTACATATTATGAATTATTAAGTATCTGTTGTTCATTATTCTTTAAATGATAGGTCGTTACTATAGTCACAAAATATTCATTATAGGGTAACTATTATAGATTATTCAGTTTTCATTCATCAAAAGCTAATATGAATACTTCATGAAGTACTGTGTAGCTAATGTATAGGATTCGGGGCGAGGAACTCGGCCCACATATTTATCCCCGTGTTGCGTTTAAGGGCTTGTGCGTCATGTCCGTGTCATTCCACTGTTACAAATCTGCGCCTCCGTCTTGCTTTAGGACTGAAAAATCACTCGTAGCCACATTCAGTCATGAGCCTAAATTTACGATGCAAATTTCTTTCATAGGCCTTGCTTCATCATATAACGACAGGAAACAAAGCAGGGCATTAAAAACAAAGCACAACAGAAGACAAAAAGCAGCAATGTATGACAAAGTTCAAAAACTATCAGACATCGCAACAGATAACAATATTGAGCGACGCGGTAGTTCTGTAGTCCAGTTCAGAAACGCAATAAATTATTATTGTAATAAATTATTAAGATTGCATGGAATGTTTTAGTACATACAGGAGGTGGTCATTTATAGCGGCAATGAATATTTCCAGTACTGCAGGAATTTCACGCTTTTAGTAAGAAAGGAATAAATGTCAAGTGATGCGGTCGGTGCACAGGAGGGGATGGAATGACTGAACACATTTTATTGTGACCAGATCACCATTTTGCATATAGTTTGTGGAAAAAAAAAATGCCTCAGATAGTGGACATAACAGGTTTTCCTTTGCTAATGGTTGTGCGTGACATGATTGGTTGAGTAGATTTTGTTGTTTCTAGATGGAAATGAACCTTATCGGTCTGAAGCACAGTTAATATTTGAACATGAGCGCAGGTCAACAGTTCCGCTGGATTGATGCCGTTCTCTATCTCACATCACCGCGAGATTAAAAGGCTGTTTTTAAATCCGTTTTTAGCAGATGTTTTGCTATAATTCCCTCTGACCTTATTCATCATCACAAATTCAACTTAATACACTGTACTCATTTTTTTTTTTTTCCTCCGCTCCTGTCTTTATATCAGCCAATTATGTTTTGATGTGGAAGCAATCCGACTGGCTTTTAGTGAACTGATGGAGTGTGGCTTTGACACGGGACATGACAAGTGCCAGGGTTGCTTGTTTGGCACAATTTCTACAGGCCCGTGTGTGTGTGTGTGTGTGTGTATGGGTGTGAGTTGGTAGTGTGTTTGCTTCACCATGTTGTGAAGCCTCTTGCTCCTTCTCCCTCGGGGATGACACCGCGCACTGTTGCCATGAGAGATAGCGTTTCACACAGTTCCTGCCAAATGCAGGCTTGGTTTGTGGGAGGGTGTGTGTGTTTGGGTGCGTGCATGCAGAGCATGAGTGTGTGCTGGGGGTGTGTGTGTGGGGGGGGGGGGGTAGAGATACTCCTTTGACCTGCATTTCTCTTTCTACTCGCTGTTGTCTTGGCTTTGTGTTCAATTCCCTGAGGGCTCTTTAGGCTACAGCCTTCAAGTTAGCCAAGCCAGGGCACTGAGAGAGAGTAGAACGCGAGTGATGGAGGAGGGGGGGATGAGAGAGGGGGAAAAAAAAAAAGCAATGTGCACCCTGGGAAATGGTCTGTGTCCATGGCAACGAAGGGAAACTGGAAGATGGATTTGCAGTGCGATTCAAAGCGGTCCCATTTGGTGGGTTTAGTGGTGCCACTGTGTGTGTGTGTGTGATTGAGTGTGTGTGTGTGCGCGTGTGCGGGGCACGGTGCAACGCACAGGTCTCTGCAGACGTGCTTATCAGGCCTCCAGAGTTTCTCGCTGTCTTCATTAATGTTCTATTAGCAGCTCAGCCTCCTGATGGGTACGTTTAGAACTCCCCCCTATCCCCCACCACTCACTGTACACTCACTCATACACACTGGAGGCAGCCGAGTGCAGGAGACGAGGGGTTTACTATGAACGGGTACACCCAGGATGCTTTCCAGTGCCATTCGGCTCTAGTCAGTGACTTTGTTTTAGAATAATTAAAGAGCAGAATATGATTCTGAATGATTGATTTTTTTCTAGCAATTCATTTGCTGGGAAATGTAATGTGCCGTCATTGCTGAAAATGCTCAGCAGGCACACTTTCTAGGAGTCCTTCAAATATGAATCAGTTGATTAAACCTCAGATTTCAGTTGACCTATCCATGCTCTGCCGTCAAAGGCATTCTTTTGTAGGCACAGTTGCTGCTTAGGACTTTTCAGATATTCAACCTAATTAGAAATAATAGCTCCCAAATCAGTTTTTCATTAAAATAAATCTTTCACATCAGCTGTCACTACCTGGCATTGAGTTTCTAATTCCACCACTACTTGAACATCCTTGGCTATGTTTTCATCTACATTAGGCAAGGTGGAGGCAAGAATTTGCCACGATTGTGATATTAGCTCAGCAAAACAACATAAAGCAGCACTAAAATATAAATACTAAGAATGATATTAATTAAAGAATTTTAAATACATACTAAAACAACTAAAAAATGTTAAAAAAAAAAAAAAAAGGAAATTTATAAGTTTTGTACCCTTAAATGTATAACGTTTTTACCAATGTCAATCCAACCTCACAACAGTAGCTGAGACAGGATGCATGTGTGGGAAGGGCTTGAATAGGTCAATTCATCTCCCAGTTTAGAAAACCTTGTGATGGTCAACATTTTGCTCTGTGATGACTGACAGAACTGGACAAAGCGGAGCATTTCAAAAGCAGAAAGAGTTTCATCAATACACTTCACTCACAGTAGAGCTCCTCTACATTCCCTAACTAATCAGAGTCAAACAGACAATTGACCCAGACCCCTCGAGACACTTAGTCCTTAGCACTTATCAATTAATGCACTTCATCGATCTCTCCTTCTTGCCCATTCTCTCCTTCTTTCACTCCCTCGATCTTTTAACCAAGTGCTCTTAGCACACTATCTCTGAGGAACCTTCAGAGAAAGCCTCAGGGTTTTCAAAGAAGCTGTTTTTTGGGGAAAGTTTCTTACGGCTTTGATTCATTCCTTGCACAAGAGTTCGAGATGACCCGGTGGTCTAATAAGCAATACTCCATGGCTGGAAACATGTGGCAGGGGCTGCAGGGGGACGCACTCAAGCACTAATCTCATGTGAAGTATTCTGAATTAGGGAGAGTAATAGAATTCCTGAAAATTGAAATGGTTTAGCTGGTGGATGGGCACAGAGATGGACGTCTGCAGGAGGGGAATGACTCAATTCAAACATAATTAACAACTCAACTGTCCTGGACCACATCAGGTTGACGCAGGTCTGGAGATTATATAAGGCAAACCTCTATAACTGAAGGTTTTTCCTCACACCTTCCTTATGTCGCTTCACCTTTTCAGCAGACTACTACAGTTTTACAGTTTGGTCAGACTCAAACTGAGACTGAGTGAAGGTAGTCTAGTTTGTTACTCATAAGACATTTGGCCTTTTCCATGTCATTAGCAGAAAGTGATAGATTTACTTGAGAACTCTTTATGAACAAACATATCCAGATACATGATTGCGTGGCATTTCAGTCACACTTTATTTAAAGTGTTCTATAAATGTAGATTCATCACCTCGACTCGTCCCAGAAGTGTTCAATGGAGCTTCATTACTCCATCTCATCCCAAAGGTATAGAGTGGCGCTTCATCATTCCAACTCATTCCATAGGAGTTTGACAGAGCTTCATCCCTCTCTCATCCCAAAGGCATTCAGTTGAGCTTCATCACTCTCTCATCTTTCAGGTGTTTAGGGGAGCTCATTCTCTCCTCCATGGAATCTCAAAGGTGTTTAGTGGAGCGTCATCCCTCCATCTCATCCCAAAGGTGTTCGCGGAGGCATCATCACTCAATCACATCCCAAAGGTGTTCAGTGAGGCATCATCATTCCATATCATCCCACTGGTGTTTAGTAGAGCTTAATGATTACATCTCATCTCAAAGGTGTTTAATGGAGCTTCATTATCACAACTCATCCCAAATGTATTTAATGGAGTTCAATTGCCACAGATCTACTGTGTGATGCCGGGGGGATTTATTCCTCTCTACCTAACACTTGGCTTGCATCACAGGCCAGCATCCGTTCAACACAGTTCATGGCAAACATGAATGGGGATGATGCTCATATGGACACCAGCATCTGTCTCGGTGCTAGTCGCAAGACATCCGGGTTTCTTATGCCAGGTTTATAGCCATTAGTAGGGATGCATACATTATTTACTTTATATATAAGCTTTAGAAGTTCTATCTTAATATGGAAAATAAAGACTGGTCACCCAAAATGAGAGCGTCACTGGGGATAGCTGCTACTTGCAGTACCAGTATCATAAGTTTGGAGACACCAGCTCTTAAATATTTTTACAATTTCCCAAGGAAACACAAAGCATTAAAAAAATCAAGCTAGCTTCTATTTTTGAATGTAGCCCACTGCACCATGATACATTTTTACACACTCATTAGTCCTTTTCTTAAAAAGAGGTGGCTTTATCATGTTAGCCAGTCAGTCATTTTCTGCCGCTTGTCCCAAACGGGGTCGCGGGGGGAGTGCTGGAGTCCAACCCAGCGCACACAGGGCGAAGGACAGGGGACACACCCTGGACAGGTCACCAGCCCATCGCAGGGAGGAGCGTGACGGGGACGGCACCTTGCTCAAGGGTACCTCAGGGCAACCTATTGGGAAGGGGTTCGAACCCCCAATCCTCCGATTTTATCATGTTAGCCTTTCATATTATTTTTCCACAGTTTCTTAAATTCAGCAAAGAACCAGTAAATATGCATTAAAATGTCTCGATGTGTGCTTATCGCTGAACGTAATTTGATAAGCTGTGGCCAGCTTGTGTATAGATTCATCTAGAGGGTCATGGGTTTGAGTTACCGTCGAGCAAGGTACCATCCCCAACACTGCTTCCAGGTTGTGAGCTGTATGGATGCACCCCACTGCACTGTGTTTATGGGTTAAATGCAGAGAAAGCATTTTGCTGTGTTTGTGTTAAGACATAATTTGACACAATTAGACACGAGCCTTAAGATCTGAACATGTAAAGTAATGAAAAATGCATGTTGATTTTAGATGTGCCCCTTCTTTTCACTGGCAGTGTATTTAACCTGAGCTCACTTGTCTTTGTATGCAAATTACTTAGTCCCCCAGTGGTAGGTCACACGGCTGCTGTTAATGTGGTCACCGGTGTCTCTCTGCATTAGCAGCTAGAGACGACCAAACCACCCTGGGAACACAGCAACTTATCATACATCACATTAGGCCTTCATCAGGAAGGGGAGTGGAGCGTAATTGGACAAAATCTCATTTCACAAACGCACAAGGGGAGGGGTCGAGGAGCCAAAAAAGGAGAGTAGTATATCCTTAAATGTGGATGAGCATAGAGGCTGCTGGTTTCCTTTAATTAAACACACTCCCATTCGTTCTTCAGACATATGGATGTAATTAGAAGTAAACAAATCATTAATGCAGCGTGCGTCAGGAGTGAAAAACAGCAGCCACACTATCGACAAACACTTTCATGTTCCTCAGATAGAAAGGCGCAGAGGAAGGAAACGCACACGCACGTATGCGTGCACACACACACAAACACACTCCAGCTTCCATTGTAGATGATGAAAGATAAGGAAATCTAAGACATTCCCAATTTTACCTGCGTGTGGCTTCAGTTTTTTCTGGTTTGCCCGTGTATTGGGCTGTGCTGCTTGTGGCTGGAGTTTAGCGTGGCCTTGTCTGCCAGCGACCTGCATCATGTCAGGATCTCCGAGTTTATATTTGTGCTCTGCTCATCATCATTAGCGTCCCGCTGGACACTGGGTTGAAATTAAGAGACATTTCATTCTCTCCCACCTGCAGTTCATTAGGAGGGTAAGAGAGCTTCATTTAAAAGAAAGCCTCTGGTGGATGTCGTCATATTAGTCTGCCTTATAGCATTCCTTGCACACAGCAGTCACAATATTGAATGGATGTTTCAACGATATTGTTCAAAATAACATCGATCTGATACCCGGTATCAATGTCAGGCTCAAAACAAGTCAGAGTGTGGTAACAGCAGCAGCGGCATGTAGTCTAATGACTCATCTTTTAGTCCAGTCTTGTAATACATTGTCTGTATTGAGCTGTTGTGTGCTGCTGTTCTGCGTTTAAAGTGACGCAGATTCCTAGAAGAACCAACCCTCTCTCTGCGAGGAAAAGGTTTGAGTCTAACTATGTTTTTGACTTGTAATGAAACATAAACTTGTTTTTAGAATCTCACATTCCAAAAACTTTTAATTTTTTTTTTCTCATAAAATTTTGTATTTGTGAAAGTGCCAGCTTGTTATTATGAAGCACAGCACACAACGAAACGCAGCCTCTGCATTGTACCCATACGCACACTTGCAGCAGGGGGCAGATACTGAAAGTGCCTGGGGAGCAGTGATGGGGACGGTACCTTGCTCAAGGGTACCTCAGGCAACCTCAGGTCAGGGATTTGAACCTGGGGCCAACTCCCTAACCTCTAAGCCACCACTGTTTTCCTGAGGAATTGGCAAAATGTTGTCTTTTGTATTGACTTAGCATCTCCTGACTCATGTTTCGACCGCCAGGAGTGGGGAAAATGTATAAACCGTCAGTTAAGGGAACCTGATTGGCCTGTCTCTCCGGATGTGTTGGCCTTCTCTCTAGCATGAATTAGTGGGTTAGCATTCTATTGCAAGCATGTTGAGCTTCCCATTTACAGTATGGGATGTTAGCTCATGATAGTTGTGCGATGATAGATATTATAAGGTATTTTGGGCTAATTACTCTCCTTGGTGTGAGCATCCATAATATCAAAAGTTGTGCGATCTTGCCAATAGGGATTTAGCAACTAGGGATATCATTTCTGTATCACTATTGGCTGAATGTATTAATATTATTATTTTAAAGAGTGCTGTTTTTGATAAGGTCATCTGGTCATCTTTTGAATGAGGAGATGCTTGTGCCTTTGGCCAGAACTCTGCCACCAGCAAATGGCAACGGCTTCATAGCAAATCTGATGAACGTGTTTGACTGGATTGTTCCTATTTCTGTTTTCCCACATTGTTCATAAACTGAACAAGCATGAAATATTTATTTGCGTATGTAGACATATTTTTTTGTTGCCATTGGCCCTAAAAGTTTCATATCCTGATGCATCTCCAGTCGAGCAACAGATGAATTCAAATCAGCTGAAAACTGCAGAGACCGGCTCTTCCTGCAGTAAGAATCAGATTAAAATACGGAGTGTCGCACAGTGGCTGTAGGGCCTGCAGGGCGAAACTGGGCTAGATGCATACAGTAAGTGTTGATTCAGCATAGGCTGTCTCTGCAATGCGACTGATATTTTGTGCTGTTACATCTAATACATGCGTACTTAGAATTAAGTTTAAATAATAAAGTCTCCAGACATCGTTTTCAGTCGCAGGCTTTAAAGTAATAGTTCAGCACAAGGCCTTCGTCAAACCCAAGACTGTTATCTGCGTAATCATTGACACAACTAGAGGAATTACCACACTTGGAGGAAGTTCACCCAGCCTTTTTAATTCCTAGCAGATAAACAAACCAGATATGACTAAAAATTATTTCTATTTAATAGCTGAACATAATTGCTTTGTGAAGCATACCTCAAAATAATGAAGTTACTTGCGTTTATGCCATATTTATTTTACGAAATAGGTACAAATGTTTGAATAACTGTGGGAAAAGTGAAAGTGAAGCAAAAATGACTTGTCATTGTGAAACACTGCACAGCACACAGTGAACCACAACGATATTACAGTTCTGCATTTTACCCATACACCCTCACAGCAGGGGGCGGCAATTGAAAGCGCCACCCCCGGGGAGTAGTGACGGGGACAGTACCTTGCTCCAGGGCACCTCAGGGCAACCTACTGCTAGTTTTCTAGGTATATCGTGTACACTTTATTCCTCATTGAAGAGTATTTAGATCTGAAAACCACAAGTCTAAGAGAGCAATCTGAAAGCAGAAATGACTTCTTCAGCTCTGATTTAAGATGAGAACCATCCCGATGGACCGAAGTATCAGTCCCGCTGGAAGCAGCAGCTAAAGTGGGTTTTATTGTGTATGTTATGGATAGTTAGGGCTTGTAGTTGGCTTGAAGGAAGTGGTCATTTTAAGCCGATGCAGTGAAACAAATTGAGATTTGGGAACATTTGCAAGCATTAACCCCTAGTCACCCCCCCCCCCCCCCACTGCCCCAAAACAAACATGCGCGCGCTCGCGCACACACACAGATACCATCCTCATTTCTTCTGCTTAGCACAAGCATGTGCAACTTTTTAATGCTACTTAACACATCTGAAAAATGTGCCAGTGTTATGAATGTTTTAATATCCGGCTGCCGCTCTGCATAACTGCTCTCAGGAAAACCAGGCCACTCGCCTCCACAGACAGCGCAAGTAAACCAAAACATGCAAGTGAATTGTGTGAAAGGTAGCAACAGCACTGTGCTGTCTCAAACATCATCAGTAGTGTCCCTGACCCAGGCTGGAGATGTTTGGGAATATTGTGCACCGAGGACTTGTTCCCCAGAGACTAGAATTCAGAAAAGGAAACAGACCATTTCTGACCTGTCCTTTTATACCAAAAACGATGATGAACATATACACTTTCATGCAAACTCCCCTGGTAAAGTGATACTTTGTGGTGTTTTCTCGAAATAATAATATGCTTTTGTTCACTTTTTTATTGAGTTTAATGAGCTTCCATATCTATGTATATGTGGAAGCCATGGAAAGACCTATTTAGCCCCAGACTAGACTGTGCAATAGCTACTGTTTAGGCAGAATCAGAGCTGGTATAAATTAAAGCCTTCAACTTACTATACAGGCAAAGCATTAAATTACCAGGCTCACAGCTTTGTGTAAACAGGTGCTGTTGTGTGATTGCAGGCTACGGACTCTGCAGTCTAATCTGTGCTTTGAATTTATGTTTAGGTGTTCCAGGAAGGAAGCTTGTCAGAAATGGGAGGTGCCTCAACACTTCAACACCGAGCTCAAACAGTGTGTAGACATCACTGTCAACCCCCGGAACATGTCTGTGACTGCTGCCTCCACTCAGGTGAAGAAGTCTTTCCTTTGGGCCACGTACAGTTTTCTTCATCTTCATCGTCCCAAAAACACGAGCTCTCCTCATACACACACTTAAATACATGCACTTCTTTTGAATGTATCCTTTCCACATCTAAACAGTAATGGACTCTAATCTTTCACTAACGCCTTTTCATTTGTTGCAAAATATCAAAGGTAAAATGTTTTATTAGAGGCAGCTTGATTGTCTGCACAGTACAGATGTATTAAAAAATCAGGCTCAACACCCAGAACGCCACTGTCATGGCTGCAGGGCAAACAAATGTGCAAGAAGAAAGCAGCAAAACAGCCCAGCTTTCTTATTACTGAGCACAAACCTTATAGGCCAAGTAACATGCCGAGCACTATATATCGGATGAAAGTGCTATATTAAAATTAAACAAGCCAGTATGTTTCTGTTTATACAGGTTTTGGGGGAGTCAGCATTCTGGCTACTGAGTGCTGATTGGCTAGAAATGCAGCGAATTACAATGTTGTACAAAAGCATCATCTAAACCCTTTAGTTTTGGACTTGGTAAATGTTTAGGCAACCAAACTTTAAGAAAGCATTTTTTTTTTTTCTTAAATTTTTGGGTGTAATATTAGAACCTGGAACTTCTTTTGTTCATAAGAGGCAGTTCCCCCACACCAGCACTGAGCTTGACCTAGGAATAAACTGCAAACCGACAAGCTTCAAAAAATGAACTCTTGTCTTAGTTAGAAAAATATACCCATGATGAAGTACAGAGTACTCCATGGCATTCGTGTGTGTGTGTGTGTGTGTGTGTGTGTGTGTGTGTGTGTTTCCTGTATTACAGTTAAGTCTTAAGGTGGCAAACGTACCAAACCTGTCACCAGGTGTGACTTGTGTGTTTGAGGATCTGAGTGAGAGCCCTGGAGAAGTGCTGCCAAAGGGCCAGGTGCTTTGTATGTCCCCTTCTCTACGGGACGTCCCAACCCTCACACATGGATACGGTAAGATCTCACACTGCTGGTCCAGCACACTTGAGGAGTCTTATTGGTATCAACTCCTAAAGCAGACAATCATTACTTCTCTTTCTCTGTGGTCGGATCTTTTATTAATTTTCTAAGGAATAAAAATGAACGTCCTCCACAAAGAACATTATGTACAGTTACTGTTTACTTGCATTTTTATTTAGAAAATATAGAAACTAATTTACATGACTGATACTATATGGTACTGATAATGTGGCCAGTGTGGTGGCTGGTTTTCAAATATGTTGAACTCTGCAAATACAAATCATTTTGTGCAATAAAAGGTAGAGAAAAGGTCATTTTCACTTTTTCTGTCTAGAAGAACTTTCATTTTCACTTTTAAAAACATATGACTGAGGATGTTGGAACCTTTTCATGTAGACAGGCTGCTTTGTGGTATTCCCTTATTGCTTGTACTGCTGAAGTGAGCCACTGGAGAAAGAGGCTGTGAAATAGGTTGAGATCAATCCTGTAAGTCTGAGTTTGGAGCAGGTCCTTTCTCCTTTGCCAGCTGAAAGTACAGTCAGTGTGTTGAAAACGCGTAAACTGTAAAGTATAGCCCATCATTCCCAGGATGCATTTCATACGTAGTAGCAGCAATGCCAGCACAACTGTTTAGTATTATGCCTATGAACGAAATTGGTTAACATTTGTATTAGTTTTATGGAAAAAATGCATTTTGTTGTATTATGTTACTTTGTTGTTTCTAACAATTGCAGTAAAGATAAAGATTAAAATACGAGGTCTCCAACCTTGAGTCAAGACCATCAGGCTGAGTGGAGCTGTGATTTCAGTTCTAAAGGCCTTAACTCTCTTCTACTGAACATATTGAGTACATTAGCAGACAACAGAGTGTTTCAAACAGTCTTACAGGCCCGAAAATGGATCTCCTGCAAACACAAACAAGTCTTAAACCCTGCTTTTAGATGTAAGCAGTAAACTTACTGCCTGCCGAGCAGTCCTTACAAAAAGTCATTTTAAGTACTGCTTACGCTTCTATTCAGGGCTATTACTGTTAGATTAAATGTTCAAAAAGTCCAGAGATGCTGCTCCTAATGTTCTAAAACTCCATCCAAGGTTTTTATTTATTTTTTAGAGGTACTCTAAGAACACAAATGTACGAACCGTAACCTTTAGACCTCTACCCAAGCCTGATATTTCCATTAATGACAATTATGGCATGTCCAAATGGAAATATTATGCCAATTATGGTGAAGTGAGGCACACAAGTATAATTGGATGGCCAGAAATTTAGTCATTAGTGGAAGCAAAGGGCTGTCGAGTTTGGAACTGTAAGTGCATTTTGCTCGCAGATGGAGGAAGTGGATAAATGCATTCGCAATCAAACCTATTAGGGATTCAAACTTCGAATTTACGTGCAGGTGAATGTACGTGCAGGTAGGAGGATAATCACTGTGTTCCTGCTGTATGAAGTTCTGCCTGTTTGCTTCCTGGACTAATTGAGCACTCTGACCACATTTTGTTATTTTTCTTTAGGTGATAAACGTGTGGTCAAGCTCTCCCTCAGGTCCAAGGAGACGGGCCTCAAGTTCATCACCACTGACTTTATCTTCTACAACTGCAGCGTCCTGCAATCGTAAGTGTCTTCTGTGGGTATAACAGACCAGCTTTCAGCACCAAAGCAGTGCTGCTTTAGAGTGTCTCTCTCTGGGGTTCTTCATGACCGTCTGTGCTCACTCTCTCTCTGCATAATCTCAAATAGCATGGGATCTGACTAGTGTTTCATTTGCTGTCGCAAGAAAGCCCCTGCACGCAAAAGCTGCAACTTTTCAGGAGAGGAGAGAATCCAATTTTTGGAGTCTCTACTGTTTTGGCCTAATTTGCTGAAGAGTGAAACTTAACACTTTTTATTATTTATATCTCCACGTCTCTAAAAGAAAAAAAGAAAGTGGAAAGCCAACTTTCAGTTTATTCAAAATGAGGCTGCATAGCTCAACTTGTTTCGAATGGCAAACCCAAACCAAATGGTTTTACCATTTTTAAAGGCCTATATTGTAGAAAATCAATTGTCCTCGCTTTTTTCAAAGAGTTTGATAGTGTATAAACGCTTAAACATATTCCAGAATCTGTTTCTCAGTCCATATATGACAAATGATTTGAGAAAATAAACCCACAAACGTGGGTTTACAAGAACGATGTACAAGATTATTTACGTAATTGGTGCCAGTTATCTGTTCTATTTGATTGCTTCCCAAATTTAACCCATAAATACAATTTTTTTTGTTTGTTTGTTTGTTTTCAGTTAACATGTATCAAGTTCAGGCCTAATTTAAATGTCCTTAAGAATAGAACAAAAACAAAAAGCATTAGATAAAGTAAAAAAATATCAAATCTGTGCTGAAATTTGGCCGTTTGGAATATTTCCTTTCAACAGATTCCCTCGGCTTAAGGAATATTTGCTTGAATGAGCTGTGATGAGAAATAATATTTGTCATCTGCTCAGCTTTTATTTATCAGGGACTGATACTCCCATCAGCTTCATAATTAAGAGACCAAACTGCCCATCACAATAAGATCCCATGAAGCATGCTTAAATACATAGCAACGCATCATGACAACCAGACCATTCTTTCCAAATTAAAGTAACCCATTCTGCTGATGACAGCACTGACATCAACTCTTTTGACGAGCAAATATCTGATGTTTGCTTTCATTTTGTTCATCATTCAGCTGTAAATACCGAGATGTGGCCTCACGGCAATGCTTCCCCACAGGGGATAAAAACTGAGCACTCAGTGGGGGGGTATGAAAGCCACCACCCTGGTAATAGCACCCTGTTAGTAATCACATCCTTGCTTAAGAAAGCCCGGCTCTCCATCAGCACCATGGAATCACTCATAGAGTAGAAAAAAGTCCTCCCTCGCTCGGATTCTCCGTAAATGAGGGTAATTGGTTCAGAGGTGTGAGTGGAGGCTGGGTAATTGGAGTGTACTTCAGGCTCACGCTGCTAGGCCTAATATCAGTGCGAAGTCCAAGCAGGTTAGCCCTGAAAGGCAAGCTATGATTGGTAAGGGGTGTGGGAGAGCAACCCCATGTGGAGAGTGCAACGGCAGAAGTGAAGGACACTGTTATGTTCTGATCTGATCCACAAATTCTCCTGAATGGCGAGAGAGGCATATGAATCCACCCCACCATGATCTAACACTCTTCGATATGAAATGGCTTTTGGCTTGAGTGTGTGATCCTTGTGGATTATGTAAATGGTATATTATTTTAGATCATTAGTCACCAACCCTGGTGCTAGTGTTCACCTTCAGCCACGATTCAGTTCGTCATGAGCCCTTCAGTCCACCTAACTAGTTGGGTCAGTGTAGTGGAGTTGATTTGAAGCTGAACTCTTCTGGAAGGTGGAGCAAGATTGGTAAAAGCTGATTTGCATTTTGCTGAGGTTCTTTAGGTCCTTCACATTTGGACATCTCTTCAACAAATAGAGTTCTTTGAGGAACTGGAAATTAAAATTGGTTGCTTTTCTGCCCGTTGTTCTCAAAGTAGCCATCAGGGACCCCCCCAGTCACTGTCCACATTTTTGCTCCAACGAACTCGCAATACACAGGGTGAAATGGCCACCCAACCATCTGAGAAGTTTCTAGCTGTCTGTGTTTCCATTAAAAGTGTGGTTAGATGAACATGTGCTGTGAACATTTCTCTCTAGCTTGACTGAAATCAGTTCATTATGTCTGTGTGATTTGTCTGATGTTGGTGCGACAGTCAATATTGATTTTGCTCAAAGTGCTTTTGTACAAGTTTTCCAGTTGGCAGCCATTTAAAATTTTTTTTTTTTTTTTTTTCATCCGGTTAGCTTGTTCTAGGTCACTCATTTCAAGGAGACAGGACCACGGCCTTGTTTGACTGGAAACAAAGTTTAAAAATGACTGGCAAAATGTAACAAACACTTGAAATCATTCAAACATTACACAAAAGAATGTTTTTCAAGGTGTTCTAGCAATTTTTTCGAAAGTTCGTCATTTTCTTCATGAACAGATGCCATGTTCATATGTGTTACAAGCTCGCTCAACATTCTTTTTAAAACAATAAACGGTCTCGTTTTGCTCCTCTCCTTTGGTCAGTGGGCTACAGAAAAGCTAAAATCAAAAACTTCAAGTCGAAACCACTGGGAAAAGGTGAGTGGAATAATTTGCCAAGGGAACCTTCCTAGACGGTCCTGGATGGTTTGACCCAGTGTATGACCTGAATGTATCTCTAGTATTAATTTCAAACTTATTTAATTACTTAGATGGGTCATAATGGCATTTCGTGACCTGCAGTGACATACTGTGCAGGAGTGGTCAGTGGTGTACAGGCTAACTGAGTCGGTCATTTTCTCCTGATGACTCAGAGACTTGCGGGAAAGTGATGAGGCATGGATTTGCCATCTTATTTCATCACACGTGGCATGAGCACCCAACCAGACTCACTTTCACAGCGAAATCCTACCAAATACAGATGGGACTAATATCGGATGGATTAGCAAGACCACTCAACTGGCTCTGTGTATTGGTCTGGACAGGAGTTTGTGTGCAGATGCTCTGAGAGTCTTTGCAGTTGGTGGAAAAGCAGCTGCTAGTCCCTGAGGCCAGGGATTCCTCCATCGTTTCAGGCTCTTTTCCACACTTTACTAACCATTCAGCACAGCCCCGTACATGACTTAACACAGCAAGCCAGCTCAATTATACATTGTAAGCAGAGCTTCTGGACCCCTTTTACACACATTAAACAATTTCAACCGGCTCTGATTGTGATTAGCATCTGAACAGAGGGGAAATGGGAATTAGTTGGTGAAAGAAAGGAGGAAAAATGAAACGGAGAGAAATACTGGAAGCTCACAAATGATATTTTGGCAGAATATACAAAGGTCAGCACGAGCAGACACACACGCACGTATATGCACGCAAATCAGTGCTCCCGCGCATGTTCATGCGTGTGTTCGCGCATGTGTGTGTGTGGAAGCAGGCTCGTGCAGATCAGACAAGTCGGGCTCGCCAGTTGCCATGGCAACCCTGGTCCTGAGTGAGGCCTTCTACTTTTTGCCAGAGCAGAGCCCGAGCCAGATTATTCCTGTTTCTAACAAAAGCCCTGTGGGAGCGTTTAGCCCTCTGACTGTCTCCACACACACACACACACACACACCCCTAGACTTCTTCTTCCATTTTTATGTCCCACAATTCTCTAGCCACATAACTCCACTAGTTCTTTTCTCTCCAGTTTTGTAATGACCACCTGTAAGAGAAGGAGGTCAGTAGAGTGTGAGGGATGCGCACTAGGGTGGGAGGACGAGAGGTTTGATTGATGCCTTTGGTTGTGTAAAAGTGTCTTTGCCATTTAAAATATTTCCATTTGAAAACTATAGGCTGGTGCGTGTAAGGAGAGCAGCAGTTATGAAATATCTTATATAAACCTTCATAGACCAAGGGGGAAAAAAAAAAAAGGGCAAAAACTTTCTTCCCTTTCATCCCCTCAAGCATCTGTTTGCGAGGATCGCTCTGACTCCTTTTTCCCCCGCTCGGCAGCTTTGGCTCAGAAAGCGCATTCATTAACCAGCATGTACTTTGCTGCATTGATGCTCAACCTAGATTTTGGAAGCCCTTAGATTTGTCAGTAACCTGGGAAACATGGCCGCTGCTAGGTTAGCTCTTAGCTCCCTTTCCATGATCATACTAAACGTACATAGTTTGCATTTTAAATGCTTCGACACTTGTAGTGTTGTTGAGAGCCTGCTGGAGTCGTTCCAAAATAGGGATTTTGACTAACGGAGCATTAGATAATGATGAGCGTATGAAAAACGAGCAGCAGGGTTGGATTGGCCTCAGGCCGGGTCACATGCATTAGAACCCTTGGTGTGAGAGTGCCAATATAGTTATTTTTTTTTAATTTCGTTCCTTAATGAACGATGTTCTGTTCTCAGAAGGGAACAGATATTAGATCATAGTGCTGTCTCAGTTGATACTAACTCTGCACTGTCTCAGTGGAGGCAACTTTAATGCTAATGCAGACAAAACTCCCCTTTTCAGGACTTTTCCCCCAAACTCATGTGCTCCAGCTAATCCCGGTGTGCTGTCCATAAATAGTTTTGTTAATTTTGTGCTGAAACGATCATGATCATATAGCTTGCACATAATGAGAGCATGTTCACCTCACACAGACCCCACGCCCATTTCATCACGCAGTAGTCCTGCTGAGATTCTGACCCCAGTCCGGCAAAAGTTCAACTAAGTTCAGGCTGCTGTGACTGTTCTTTTCTTTCTTTAACCCATTCTAACTTATGTCCATTTTCAGTTCACTCGGTTTAAATTTGAGCAGAGTGGGGATATGCATGCGCGCGCGCGCACACACACACACACACACACACACACACTATCTCATATCTTTTTGCATGGCCAAAGCCTAGCACTGACTTTTTCCCCCCTCACTGTAGCTTGTTTAGTGTATGTGCATTTGTCTGCACTCCTTTTTCCTCCGCTCAAATTAAAACTAAGTGAATTGATGGAGGTTCAAACCCATGACGCAGCATATTCCAGCCAGGCCCTGCATCAACGCGCAGTATTTACTGCATGATTCCTTCTGCAGGCATCACATGATCTGCCTGTTGCAGCAGTGGAAATAGTTTTATATGGTTTTATTTGATACGTTATTTGACCAGGGGGTGGACAAGGCTTCAGGCAGTCCATAGACCATGACAGAAATTAAACGTGTAACCCGACCTTATTTTCTAAGCGGCATGAACGAATCCTGTGATTTCTGATGAGCGGTAAAAGTGATCATTTTCTTCATGCAGAGCTCTTTCCTGTGGCCAGTTTGGGTTACGTCTCTAGAACTGTTTAACGTTGCCAGTTTCTCGGCCTCAGATTTGCACCCTAGTTTCTTTCTCACACACACACACACACACACACACAACAATTGGGTTTTCATGCATATATTCTCTGACCTTGTGGCAATTGAATCAGTTCTGACTACACTGACTGTTGCTAGCTTAGGGTGCTGTTCTGGGCTCTGCTGGTGATTGGTCCTAAAATGCCTGCTCCTCTTTAAAATGAAATCAGATATCTCTTACATTCATGAGTGCTTTAATTGAATCTATTCAAAAATAAGATATCTGTGGTTATCTAAGCATTCTACTACCCACTTATTAGTTGTTTTTAAGGAACAGTTATGACAAAAGGGGATTTGTGAAAAAGATTGGACTGTCAACCCAAGTGACCAGTTAGACGATGACTAATCTGTCAAGAGATGAAGATATTAAACGTAAAAGTGATCACTGGTTACTACAGACCAGATATAATGTTGTGTGGAAATCTGATCAATGAATTTCAAATGGCTAAATATTAACTTGCTGAAACCTGATAATTTGATGCGCCATATTAGCTAAACACTTGTAAACTACTCTGCTGAAAATTCACCATTATATGTGCGCCATGTAAAACCTTCTTTTTGACTAAACTAGGAATCGATCTTTTCTACCTGCTTAACTGTCTGTATGCAGCCACATTGTCAACACAGTGAGTCATCTTAAAATTTTCAGCAGACGTCCTTCAGGAAACCTAAACCCGATACTTAGAACTTACTTGAAAATGTTGCATTGGCTGCAGGCTGTGTCTATCAATCACAAGGCACGGGAGATGTGGAAATATTCTCTCGTTCTCAGTTTGATAACTTGCCTGCAGAAGTCAAAATATATGATCTTTTTAACAAGAGGACTAATAACATGTTAATCAGCATCAAATTGCCACTGTTAAATGTTAGGGTGGCTCTGTGGTGGCCAGATACCAGATACCCTTCTGCCTCCAACACCAGGCTGTCACACACTGCATTAAAAAAAGCTCAACCATGGAGGCCTCGATATTACACCACCCTTGGCGGCACATTCATTCTGGGGGAAAAAAAACGAGGACACTGCGAGGTGCGGACAGACGCGGCTGCTGCAACATTAGCAAGGCCTATCATAATCCATGCGGCATTTCACGCTCGAGCAGTCCTTCTGCCAGAGATATTGTGTTTGCCACACAGCATTGGTGGGCTGGTGAGGTGGTACTCTCTGTGATTCGGTAGAGGTAGAAAGAGAGGCTAGTTCACTCCCTCTGCAAGCGGGTCAGACATTCTTGAAAGAGACAGAGCCTACTTTTGTGACTCTCAGCTAGCTCTTGGAGAGACAGAGAGCGAGAGACTGACTATGTGACTCACAGAGAGAGGGAGAAGGTGAAGTGTGACAAAGAGGAAGAGTAAGGTGTGACTGAGGTGTGACACAGAGGGAGAGAAAGAAAGGAGTACAGTGATCGAGCGGTGAGCAAGAGAGAGGAGACAGTGACTTAGACTCAGGTGAGAGGGTGAGAGAAAAGAGGGAAGGTGAGAGAGAGAGAGAGAGACTGGCTTTGGGAGATTCTGAGGTGAGAAAAGAGAGACGAAAGAGATGATTGGGGTGAGAGGAAGCGGAGTGAATGCAAGAGAGAGAGAGGTTGAAGGGAGAGTGATGCTGAGTTAAAAGAAAAACAGAGAGGCTGGATTGAGTGAGTGAGAGAGAGAGGGGGGGATATACAAGAGAGCAAAGAGAGAGATTATTCTGAGCAGTGAGCTCAGGGTGGGATGTGCTCGGACTGCTGAGTGGCCTCTGAGGGGGATTTTTGAAGCACGTCTCTGGAGGGAAGGATATGATTAGTATGGGACCAAGTGTACACTCCTCATACAAGCTTCAAGTGCACATTCCCAGTGCACACTCCCTTCACACACAGTCCAAGTGCATTCTCCCCGTGCGTTCTCCAAGCGTTTACTCGCTGTTCACACTTCAAGCATGCTTCAAGTGCGTCCTCACCTGCTAACTGTTACATCAGCTTATTCAATATTCAGGATTCTTTTGTTCCACAAAACACTGCTTGTATTTGGATGCACCGCAGTCATAATTATACGATTAAAATCAGCCACTTTACCTACTGTCCTTTTGGACCCACTTTTTATACATTTCTGTCTTTAACTTCTGTCTGCTGAGTTTTTCAACCCTGCCACATCTTCATCTCCTGGAATTCTGTGTTTGGTGTTACTTGTTTGGCATTTAGCAAAAGCCACCCAGAACTCCAGCCCAAGTTCCCATCCATGGCGAGCTCTTCTTATAGCAACCTCTATGCTGTAGGTGTGGTCTCGCACACGTTTGGTCATTTCAGAATGCTTATTTTAAATTGTTGGCCCTGTCCAGTGAATGTTCTTCGGTGGAAGTACTTTGGGGATGCATTATAGTGAAAGGTAGACCCAGTGCGACCAGATTGGGGCCGATTTCACCCTCCCACCTAAAAAGTACATCTTTACATCCTTCGTTTCGGTTTTACTTTAAGCATAATACTGTGAAGGGTTTCACCTGCAACTACCCGTTTTTGGTACGCTGTTTACTAGAGGCAAAAATAGCCAATGAATCATTTGCATCAGAAGACTTAGTCTTGCAGACTGTGACAAGCAAGCACTTTGATTCACGTACAACACAGAGTGCGGCGTTAGCTTATGAACTGACACTTTTGCTCTTAGACATTTCACGATCTACATTTAGAATGACTACACTCATTTAATATTCATCATTCATAGGCAAGAACTGAACTTTTTTGAGTTAACCATAGTTATCTATCAAAATCATCAATATAAATATAAACAGCTTCTGAAAATTACAATTTTTTGAAAGCATGCGTGCAAGACCCCTAGCAAACATATTTTTCAACATAGTAGGAAATCTCGTATTACTAAAATGAGCAAAAATGAACAGGAAAATTCGGTATCCCGTATGGAAGATAATCTTGCTTGTTTAAACGCCTGCAAACATTGTTCCTATTGCTCAGCCATGTGTTTTATTGTTCGACATACTCAGGAGATGTACAGGTGTGCCGTGCTGGCTGTTGCTCTGCGGGGCATAATGTTCTTAATTGGATCCATCGTTAAGGCCGAAGTCAAATCAGCCTTTTCAGGCCCACAGTTAATGAGCGATTGAAAGGCGGCTTGAAAGTGTCTGAGGTTCAATGGCCCTCGAGGATTAATTGCGCATGTCGAAAGTGAAAGAGGAGCTTTTCGTGACATATTGAGCGGTCAGATTTTCACAGCAGCATCTTCACTCACCCTGCATGAGCATCCTCGGTGCCGGAGCTAATGTCTGACCCGGGGCACATTCAAGATGTTAGCATGCTGCAGACGCAAAGGGACTTCATTGAGAATCTTCCAGGACATCCCTGATGTATTGGCTTCCAGAGGGAGTCTCTCCTAAATTCGACTCAAGCTCTCCTGACCAAGATTACACACAGCACACACACACACGCACCGTTTTAAGCCCCACATTGACAACATTTGCAGCGCTTTAAAGGTCCTTAATGTGTGTCGGATCTCAGCAATCCCTCTATCAGTTCAGTTCAGATAGTTCTATTGAGTATCAAAACCAGAAAAAAAAGAAAAAAACATAGATGGAAGTTTAGTCAAATCACTCTTACATCTCTCTCTCTCTCTCTCTCTCTCTCTCTCTCTCTCTCTCTCTCTCTCTCTCTGCAGGTGCTCATCTTGTGTAAGCAGCCCTTTCGCCTGTAACTGGTGCAAATATCGCCACATTTGCACCAACAACGTGGCAGACTGCTCCTTCCAAGAGGGCAGAGTGAGCAGCGTTGAGGTAAGTGACAACACCCTAAGCCCAGAAGCACTCTTAAAATGAATCACTCTCAGACACTCTGACCACTCTAAGGTTTAATTTGACTCTGTGAATCACTCTGGCTGAAATGACTCATTCTGTCTGACATTGAATTCAGTATAAATGTAAATGACTTCTGCTAAGCTAAATGATTTGTCCATTTGTCCCTGAGGGTCTGAAGAAGGGCAGGATTCTTTTGTAGCATGATCTGAAATACGACAAGAGCACATTAGTGAACGTCATCACATAGTTAAAGAAAGGTCTGAAACTTGACTTTGACAAATGATGTTCATTTGTTAAAAGGGACAAAAGTCTGACTCGGTTACGTTAAAGCAACGCTTCTCTGCAATTGCTCTGTGTGAAAATAGCTTATGAAGTTGGAGTGGTTGTGCTTGTGTTTCTTTGGTGTCATTTAAAAGGGACTTAATTGGCCATTTTGTATCCTTTGTACTTCGCCTTAAATGTTCTGGAATTGACAGGACACTGTGGGTGGTTTGGTCCATTTTTTTAAAATATATTTTTGCATAAATCGCATCTGCAGCATGTCTTCTCTTCAACTATTATGGGGAAAAAAAAAACATCTACAATGTAAATGTATTTATTACATGATATTTAGGTTATATATTGAAACTTTTTTTTTACACTATAGATATGAATGTAGGACATCAGCTCAAATTAGCCCTTAATCTGAGTCTGCCAAGAACCAAATTAGCAATTTTGAGCCTTTTTTAAATTTAAAGATGGTTCTGCATTTGCCTCATTGCATCAGTGGAAAAACTAAAGCAATGTTTTAACCGACTGCGGCTAAAAACAGCCTTTTTTTTTTTTTTTTTAAGCGCATTGCCTATTATTTTCCTGTTGGCTTCTTTGTCTAGGCAGACTTTAGCCCAAAATATTTGCGCCTTGGAAGCGCGAGACGATTGAAAAGCTTGAACAAACTTTGTGGACTGTGATGTTTTCCTAAAAAGCACAAAATGAATGAACTGCTCCTCAGTCATCATTTAGATTTAGAGCCTTTATCTGTAGCAGAGTGATGTACATCGCCTACTGACGGAGAGGGCCTCTCTGATGCTACTTGGGGTCAAAGGCCTGACTCGGCTTCAAATGGAGCTATTGCTGGAGATCAAGACGTCAGGACCACCCATAAAGTGAAAGTGACAACCCTTGTCATTGCGAGGTCACAGCACAGCACACGTGAACCGCAACGAAATTGGACCTCTGCTTTTAACCCATGCACACAAACACCGTGCAGCAGTGGGCAGCTATTGAAAGTGCCCTGGGAGCAGTGACGGGGACGATACCTTGCTCAGGGGTGCCTCAGGCGAACCTACTTGTGAGGGAATCGAACCCCCAATCTTCCGATGGGGGGCAACTCCCTAACCACTAGGCCACCGCTGCCCCATAATCATCATAACACCACCCTGTTGAAGTATTAGCAAGACTTATCCAGCAATCTTCAGGCATCATTTTTTGGCTGATTTTAATATTGTTAAATTCTAATCCTTCACCAGGTAAAACTAGCCCAGTTTTAACAGAACTCATTTAAAGATGGCCGCACCATCACATCACAATGTCTGTTCCTTGACAGAAAAGTAAAAGATGCATTGTCCAGCACAACACTGTCCGGCTGTTTGTCTGCTTCCAGTGCATGTGAAGGGCAGGGTTCATGTGAGCTTGGCTTGAATGGTAACGTGGCCTGGCTTTGTCGGAGACAGGAAGTGGAACAATTGCGCTGCTTGTGTCTGTCTGCCAATGCACATGTGACCATAGAGCCCTGAAGCCTCACGGCCTCCACTAACCCCAACCTGACCAGCGGCCTTTGAACCTGTATCTCAAACACAGTGCACTCACTGAGCCTGGTGTGCATTGTGTGCTTTAGTCAAGTCCACACAATCACTTCTTTCATTGGAAAGGGCCACATTGTCCGTGATCATTAAGAACTTGCTTGTTTTCAGCTTTTTATTTGACCCAAAATCGAATCTTTCTTGCATTGGGAGTCTTAAGACACCACACACAGAGATTGAGATTGTTTCCTTCTGACACAGACACCGTTCAGTTGATGAGGGTAGTCAATGTTGCCAGTGTTGTTCGGAACAAAAGAAATGAAAATCCAATTTTCCATGTGAGCGTTTTCTTAAAAAACTGCTTTTTTTTCTTTTTTTTTTTAAACATTAAGCCAAAGTGCTTCTTCGGCTTGTTCCTTCACTCTGCCTCATCCAAAAACAGAGCTGAATGTAGTTCACATAATTTAGTCATAAAACCCAATTATGAGAAATCAATTATCCAATTGGTGATGGAATGTGGAGGCTAGATTAAAGCGAGAGTTTGGTGAACAAATGAGGTTTTCACTATTTCTCCAGAACCTGTTTAATGTTTATAGACTGTAGCGTGTCATGCAGCGTATCACAAGCAGGTCTGTTCAAAATGGGCCTCGTGGCTCAAAACTGCAGAAGTGATGATCAGAGCAAGAATTTGGCTGATCAGCTACAACTGGGGTAAAGCTGCACACTCCATTTTTCACAAACTCCTTGAGAATGTGCAAGGAGCTAACTTTGACTTTAAGTGTTGGCCGTCCCCCAGTATTTGAGACTTGTGTTTGATGTTCGGCTCTGTGTCGTGTTTCTTGCAAAAATCCTGTTGCGGTAAGCAACACCATAGTCCTAGCTCAGTTTTGGCTCAGCTTCGGAAAAGATTTGCATCTTTTCTTTTGCCCTTCTCCCTGACCCCTTGTCTCTCACACTCACTCGCTCACTTTTTTCCTTTAGTTCTTTCTGACTTTCTCCCTTCCCCTCTCTCTGACTGTGTTGTTACACCCTCCACTGAGCTGGGAGCAGCAGGTTGAAAGGTTGAAAGGTTCTCTGTCACACTTTTTTTTTTGTGTTTGACCAAAAAAAAAAAAAAAAAAACATGGAAAGATGTGTAACTTGCTGCTAGGACTGCATGATATGGACCACACACCCTACTGTGATGATAACATATAGCAATTATAACATGCCTTATTAACAGAGGTGCCAAAAGTGCCCATACTTGATAGTAAAGTAAAAGCTAGAGGCCCATATGTGTACTTGCAACACAAAAAATAGCTGTTTGAAGGACATTTCTACTGGCCTTTTCTGTGCAGAGCTAATTGAACCTCATACAGTGGTAAAATAATAATTCAAAAACTATTAAATAAAAAAAAATACCAATGCACTGTAAATAATGAACTTTACTGCTTCACTTTCATGATGCTGCACCCCACATCTTGACTAGTCCTCTGAAAACTGCACTAATGTGTTTGAATTTATTTTTTGTATGTGTGTGTGTGTGTGTGTGTGTGTGTGTGTGTGTATATATATATATATATATATATAATTTCATTCCTAAAGTGCATTTTTTAGCTGACAAGCCACAAATTCGCCAGTGCTCCAACTGTATGAAAGGTCAGCCCTTCACCACTCAGCAAAGCTTTACATGCAAAAATCTCTCACGCTTCTCACGTAGTAACTATGGTGACCGCAATGCTGATATAGTAATGGCCTAGCCAGCGTAGATTGCTGTTTTGAAACAATCATTTCCCTCTATCCATCCAACCTCCCCCCCACACCTCCTTATCTCAACCAGGGCTGAGTAAGGTACCGGAGCTTATCTAAGTGCTCATAGTAAAGAGGTTAAGGAGTTCACACAGAAAGGACCCAATACCAGAATATTGTCACTGTAAAGAAACACTACGGTCATCCCCAATTTCGACAAGAAATAGGATTCAAAATAAATATTTCATCAAGAAGTGTCGTTTCATTGACCAGTGCCAACACAGTCTTCCTATTGCACACAGAAATGAAAATATTTCTATTAGGAGAGGAGAGGGTGGAGTGTTTTTCCTGTGTATATACAGCTTTTATTGAAACCGACTAAAATGTAAGATGGCTTTAAGACTTGCAAAGCACTGTGTATCCGAACCCATTGGTGGATCGCTCCAAAAACGTAGTCCTCTTACAATATTTTTAACCCCCTTCTGTACGTTTAAAGGAACTGAAAGAACTTTACACCCAGAGATTCAGATATTCTTGTCATTGTGAGAACACACGGCACAGCACACAGTGACCCACAATGAAATTGGACCTCTGCATTTAACCCATGCACACAAACCCACACCGTGCAGCAGGGGGCAGCTATGAAGGCGCCTGGGGAGCAGTGACTGGGACGGTACCTTGCTCAAGGGTACCTCAGGGCAACCTACTGGTAAGGGTTTGAACCCTCAGTCTTCCGATCCTGTGGCCAATTCCCTAAACACTATGCCACCATTGCCCCATTATTACAATTACAATGAACACACGATGTATTGTGTAACCCTCGCTGCCATGTTAACTTTATGGAAATCAGACTTGCCCTCTTTTGCATCATTGCTACAGTCAGACGCTAACATTATCACCGCGCCCTAACATTATCACCGCGCATCAATAACACAATTGAGGAGCACTGCAGCAAGATGACTATTAGTCATAACAAAGTAAGAAAACCTGCTCTCCGGTGCTGTAATTGCGATACAGTGGATGACCTGTTTGGTCAATAGTGAAGTCACTGTAGTTGCCTTCTATTTTAATGGGAGCTGCTGAGTCTCATTAATATTTCATAAAAGTCAATACATCGTTTTTCCTTTAGTTATAGTTCCAGCGGCTGGCTGGCGGGCGAGAAGCCAAGGCATTTTCGTATCTATAATTCTGATGCTATTTCAATTAGAGAAATTATTAACTATGCATATGCTAACTATGCAGGCGCTGCGGAGAGAAACGAGGTTAATTGGATCTGTAATACGACCACAGAGATAATAACGCATAATGATAGCCAGATGAAAGATGAAAAACAATTTGACATGTGATTGAGGGCTAATGTAAGCACAGCGGCAGAGTAACTCTCACGATTAGCGGCCTGCTTACTTCAGAGAGAGACCCCTCGCATTCTAACACTAGCAGAGAGAGAGAGAGAGAGAGAGACAGAAAGAGAAGGAATTATGAAAAGAAAAACATCATCCTTTTCTTTTGCCGTTTTGGGGGTGGGGTACATGTGCCCTTCGGCTTTTGGCACATTTTAATTTTACACTTAACTGAACATCAAAGAGATTCCTTATCAGAGTCAGCCAGCAGCACTGAGATATGCACATCTCTCTCTCTCTCTCTCTCTCTCTCTCTCTCCTGAACCTCCTTCCCTCTCTTTACTCTCATTCCCCCTTTTTCTCCCTTTACTCTTCATTTCCTCTATACTTCCTTCTCTTTCTCTCTCCCCTATTTTTTTTCTCTCTCTTATCCTTCTCGATCTCTCACATGAACCTCCTTCCCTCTTTTTTTTTTTTTTTTTCCTCCCTTTACTTTTCTTCACTTCCTTTATACTTCCTTCTCTCTCTCTCCCCCTCTCCCTCCTGAACCCTGCTTTACTCTGGTTCCCCCTCTTTCCTGAACTTCCATCCCTCTCTTTACTCTCATTCCTCTTTTTCTTCTTCACTTCCTTTATACTTCCTTCTCTCTCTCCCTCCTGAACCTTGCTTTACTCTGATTCCCTTCATTTTTTCTCTCTCTCTCTCTCTCTTGCTCGCTCGCTCGCTCATGAAAAAGAGTAACCGAAAAGTGGTGAGTCATCCAGTGTTGATACTGGAGGGAAGAATGGTGGTAAAGCCGGCCAACAGATCCTACACCCCCAACACGCGCGCACACACACACACACACACACACACACACACACACGCACTCACACATCATCGGTTCAGGAGCTTTATCCCAGGCTTTTTGCTGCTGGCTTAGCTGAAACGTGCTTGGTGTGGTTTATCATATGGAGAAGAGCCTGGAGCAGAAGTGCATGTTGATGTGGGCAGGAAGCGTGCACCCTTTTCTCCGATTCTTTTTACTCCGACGCCTTGCATCACGGTGGAAGCCTGTAGCCTTGAACTCTAAATGATATGATTATTGTCCAGACCTGTGAAGCCACTGCCTTCATTCTTTAGGGATGTCTGTCATTTTTCTGGCAAATCAGCCACAAAAGCCAAGTGGAAGCTTTCTGTTTCGGCTAGAGGGTTGAAAGGTTTTTCTGGGGAAAACCCATAATTACAAACTGCTGGAGGTGTAACTGTATCATTGTATAAACCAATGATTCTAACAGCATGTTGGTAGATTTTGGCAGAAGAAGAAAAGTAACAAAACTAAGATATTAAAATAACATTTAAAAACCCACTACTACCTGGGCAATAAGCATTAATTTGATCAAAAAATCGTTTTATTGTTTAAAATGGTTTAAATGTACTAAAATATGCAGTGATTTAAAGTCTGTCACTGTGTACGTGCACAGTTTTCAAACCTCGTGTCAACCCAGAACTGTTTGTCATTTGGGCTTCCTTGAGTTAAAGCTGGTTCTGGCGATGGAATTAAGAAATCGATTCAAGCCTTGAAGCTTACTTTCATTGATATGGTGCGTTTGTTTAAATATAGGTGTTCGTATTACGTTTTACAAAATGTATACATTGAATTCCAAATGATCGCTCTTTGTATCTATTCCCCTTGAAGACTGCTTATCCTGACGGGTACTGGCGCACATAGGGCAAATAAAAAAAACCCTCTGGACATGTCGCCAGTCCGTCACAGGACAGACACACTCCTAAGTGGCAATTTAGCATCTCCAGTCCGCCTGACCTTCCTGTCTTTGAAGTGTGGGAGAAAACTGAAGGATCCGGAAGAGGAGATAAGGAAGGATATCCAAACTCCACACACAAAGGACCCAGGCTGCTCATGCTGGGAATCAAACCCAGAACGCACTCGCTGTGAGATGGCAGCGCTACCCGCTGTGCAGCTGTGCCACCCTTTTACATTCGTTCTAATTTATAAAGCATTTAAGCTGCTAAATTATTAAAAGATGTTCACTGCAAGCCTAAATCATTCTACTTATGATTAAGGTTTTACATGGTCCTTCATTTTCTTTGTTTTAATAGTAACACAGTGGTAGAAATCAGATAAATGTCTCCTGACTATTTGTTTGTCAGATTTTTGCTCAAAGTACCACTTTAAAGTGTGTGTTTGTGTGTGTGTGTGTGGGCATGCACATGTCTGGCTCTGCAGTGTGTAAGCTTGGCCCTGGCACCTTGGGCCAGGCGTGAAGAGTTGCTTGAGGAAAACAGACACAAACACTATACAATGCATGTGTGTGAGACAAGTAGGTCTCTCAGCTCCAAAGTCACTCAACAGCCAGTCCTCAAGCTAATCTGCTTAAAAACAGTCTGTTCTTCTTTCTCCCCTCTTCCTCACTCCCTCACTCTTGCTCTTCCTTCCTCTGCATCTCTCTGTATTGTCGCTCTGCTTTTTTTGTCGTCTTTTTTGCTCTGTCTTACTGTGCAAGTGGCTTTTTGCTAGGGGCATAAAGACATTTCACGATACATCACACTGAAGCGGTATAAAGATGCTTCTTGGAGATGGGGGACATTTATTCATCGTCCGATAAAATTACACTCTTTGATCACAGACATCAGTTCACCCACGGCGCCGTGTGACTTTCTGTAGAATGCAAAGCTTATAAATAAACAGATAAAGTGTTTCGTTTCAACACGGCTTCAAAAATCAAGTCTTAGAAAATGGTGTAAAGGACAGAACTGAAGGTGTAAAAAGTTTGTTTCCTTCACTGCTCACTGCTGATGTATCCCAGTTTTAGTCAAGCCAGGCCATCCCATACCACACCTACCATGCTAGAAGGATGAAAGCTAGCATGTGATCATCTTCAGAGATGCGTGAAGTGTCCATCACATCTTAAACGGCCACTAATGCGATTTCATTGGACCGCTCAAAGCACTCGGCAGAAAATGCTAACTGCCAATTTGGTTACGTCAGCTAACAACACGCTGTGAAAGGGGGGGATAGGGAGGGCCATCGTACACAGACAGAGAGAGCAAAGCCACTTTTGCTCTCTTGGGCTCCTGGTCACAGATGGCTAGGGATCGAACTCTCAATCTCCCAGTGATGGAGCCAAAGCTTACACAGTCATGATGTTTGGAAGTCCCTGGCAGTCACTTCCGTTTTGTTTGTTGTTTTAATTTCCCCCCCATGTCTCAAACTGTTTCCCAATCCTTAAGATTTGAATCCCAATCACATATATCAACAATGTAAATCCATATTTTATCAATATCTCTCACACCCCAGCTCAACTTCCAGCATGTTCAGGGTCATACAACAGCAGTTTCCTTCATTTCACTTTAGTTCAACCAGTTGTGAGAGTATTGAATCCTAAGCCCAAGAATGAACTGAATCAAATCAAAAACGAACTGTAGCGTTACACAGTTTGTCATTTTTGCTTTTTTTTTTTTCCCTCCTTGTGATTTCCTCTTCCAGGATTAAACCATATGTTTGCCTGTTGACAGACACACTCATTTGCAGCCCTGCTAAAACTCCTCATTTCCTAGTGTACATTCTTTGACCTTCACACGGCCAATTAGATCCGCCACGAGTCTTTACGTTTCTGCCTTTAACCGGTGCTGAGTGCAGCTGCCAGAGAGCATTATAATCAGCGCTGTACTCGCCATCTATTAAAATTCACTATTTCCACACTGGAGACTGGAGAGCAGGTTTAATGTTACCCAGCAAAATATTTGCTATAGCTTCCTGCATTGTTGGGACAGATGCTTTATATGTGTGTGTGTGTGTGTGTGTGTGTGTGTGTGTGTGTGTGTGTAACAGATGGCTTTTGACCTTTCTGAATGAATGATCCATGACCTCTCATTACAAGCAGGTTCTCTTCGCCAAACGCCTGGGAAACATGACTTTTTTCCATTCCTCACCTACGTTTAGCCCCATACGGAAGGGGTTTTAACGCACTGAGCCATAAACTGACTATGAAACGTCGTCTTTTTTTTTTTTTTCTTTTCTTTTTTTTTAAAAAGAGACAAAGTCATGAGTGAAGAGTGAATGAGTGCAGTCCCTGCAGGCTGCTGGATGTGAATTTTGGGTCCTGAGGTATAAAACTTTATGACAGGAGTTGGTCTTGGCGGGATCGAGATGTGTGGCAGATTTAGGAGGTTGTTTTGGAGGTGGATTTATCACTGCTGACGGCTTCAGACTGCCCAGATGAGACATTATTTTTCTCTTCAGCCCCAAAGCCGCCGTCACCTCTGGCCTCCTGCGAGACGATATGAAAGCATGATCTGGTTCACCCAGGAAACGCTTCGATTCACAATATGTGAGCCGCAAGCTCCCCAAAATCCAGATTATCTATGGGACCATTTTTATTGATAGTTCCTGAAGCATACTATCATTTGATCACGCCCTTCAAATGTCTCTGATTATTAATTACACACACACACACACACACACACACACACACACAACCTGTCCCGCCACCACTCTGTCTGAGCAAATACTGTCTGAGAGCTCCTTGACAGACTAGGAATCCTTTTCCAAAACCTTGTTTCAGCCTGGCACGTTATACAGTAACACTATAAAGAAGCTACTCAAACCAGAGAACACTGACACACTTGTCTTTTTTTTTTGTGCATTAAATTAGATCACAAATCTGTTCATTACTTTTAATTATAAAAAAAACCTGGATAAAATGGCAATTGATATATTATCAGGATTAACAGTAAGCTTTTTAATTTTTTTTCAAGTTTGATTAAATTGCAATATCAATAAGTTGTACAGACAGCGGTATACGGTTTAATCGAATCACATTACCAGCTGAATGGACAATGGTTCTTAAAGTATTAGAGGTCACTTTTTTGGGGGAATGTATGTCCATATGAGAGTGTAGAATGGATGAATTAAGGAATGACTGAGTGTGAAATAGGATAGTGTTTCGCTGGTAATAAAGTTAATCAATTGATCCATTTAGAGTGACCGTGTCTGTAGACTTCTTGGGTTACTAGTGCCATAGAATATGCAAATTATGCATTCTGTTTCTTTACAGTGTGTTACATTCAGCAAATTAACAGTGTGTGCAATGCATGTATAGTGTGTGCAGTGTGTTCTCTGTATGTAGGTGCACATGACCACCTACTTAATAAGTATGATGTGAGTGGAAGGCAAGGCTAGTTTCTAACTATTTTGTAATAATGTGCCCCTTTAACCAGCCGCATGGTTAGGATTATCCTGCTACCATTGGCCTAGTTGGTTCTGCTTGACAGACAACACTGGTGGACTAGTGTATCATCCGCCCTTTCCATAGCATTCATCATTACACAGAATCTAATTAGCTCATGTAGATGTTTAACCTTCAAGAGCAGCACTGTGGGAAGAGGATCATTGAGCCTAATGGTTTAGATCACACACGCGCGCACACACACACACACACACACACACACTAACATACACCCTGGCTGTCCTTTTCCCCAGAGGGGAAAAATGCTCCTCTCCCACTGTCTCTTTTCTTTCACTCTGGTCCCCGCTCTTTCTTTCACCCTCACTCCTTCCCTTTTTTCTTTTATTAACACCCAAATTTTGACTTTTTTCCCTTTGTTCTCTCTTCCACTCTCTGGCCTTCACCCATTCTCTTACACTGCCTGTATCGTTCTCATTCTTGCACTCCCCCAAACACACACTTTTTCACCCCTGTAGGTCTCAGTGGGGCGGCTCTTTCATTAACGCACTGTGACCAGAGGTAATTAATTGTTGGGATGAGTGACACCGGAGCCATTAGCACAGCAGGAAGTGCTCTGGTGGCTGCGCCGGACACCCCACTCACACAGGAAGTGACACGGCAGGCGTCCGTCAGCAGTTAGTGTCTCCAGGGCTGATGAAAAAAGCCCCGCTGGGCCTGGCACTGCTGTGGGCCCTGGAGCGCTCTCGCTCGCTCTCTCGCGCTCGCTCTCTCTCTCTCCCATGCCAGCCAGCAGTGATATGTTATCTGGATTTTACATTAGCCAACACTTTTCTGCTAGCACTGTGAAGGGGGGGTCTTTCCTGTGATAAGAAAATGCAGGGAGAAGGCTTTAAGAGATGGTGCTGCCACATTTTGTGTTTCAAGTTGACTTTTAGGAAAGGTTTAGTCCAGAGATGAAAGGCTGGGAAGTGTAGCAGACTTGTATTAATTATCTTCTGTGTCCAGATAAATAGTCAGTTCACGTATTTAGCCTAGTTTCAAATATAAGATTGAAGTGATTGAAGTTAAACTCATTTAAAAAAAATGATCCATTAAATCTCACCCTCTCTGTGAATCTGATAAGCTAGCCATTTGCCTGCCTGATGATAACTTAAATTGCTTTCCTTTGCTGTAAGAAATCGAGGCTAAAGAACACACCAATTTATATACCCTTAATGTTATGCCAAGTTAATTTTACGTGTTTGTTTTTTTTTTTGTTGAGAAGCCCTTTAAAACTGAAAATGAGAGCCAAAAACCTTGACCTTCAAGAAGCCTGGAGAACTCAGCAATACATTAAAAATACAAGACTTTCTGGGTCTTGGGGAGAAAAATATGAAGAAACAAGCACCTTTCTTTGGTTGTTTTTCCATTAACTTCCTTTTTTTTTTTTTTATTATTACTGTTTTGGAGAAAGGTTTTGGTGGTGTGTGGTATTCATTGTACTGCGCTTGTAGCCTTACTTGTAGTCTTACAGAAAGATTACATTTGGCACTGGCAGCGTTATCATTTGTACATGTGAAATATCGCATATCAGCATGGGCCCACAATCCCCAAATCCCAAAATCCTTATTGATTACTAATATAGTTGATGGTGGCAGCCCTGAATACAAACTAGTCTCCTTCCTCTAGCAAATCTAACAACAGAAGCACAGCTGGACTGGATTTATTACTTGCTTTATTTTCTGCGTAATCACGCTGACTCTCCTCAACACATGACAGTATCATGGCGTATTAATGCTTCTGTCCTTAGAGGTGTATTTAATTGGGTCATTTATAAAAATTTGAACATTGTTAACAGTTAATGAAAGCAACTCATGGCTAGTTAACATTGTGCAAATGAGTCACTGCTAACTGTTCCCAGCTAGCAGCTGTGGAGGAAACGGATTTCTTCAAGCAGCAGTCACAGATTTAAAACATTAGCTGAACGATAGGCGCACGCTGCGCTGGGGTCTGTTTAGCTGGTACATCAGACACGACTTGCCCAAAGTGAGCAGCTCCAAAATATCATGTAACGTTTTTTTAATTGGAACAGTTCCCAAATGATTTGGAGCTGGGATGCATGTTTTTTTTTTTCCCCTCCTTGTTCCCCACTGAGCAAAGGGAGCATATTTCATGGATTATAGCATATGGAGACTGAAAATGGGATTAGTGGGGAGGAAGAGATGGAAAAATGAAAAGAAATGGAGTGAGTGACCGAGCAATTGCCTTGCTAGAGAATTCGTATAAGCAACAGGAAAAAAAAAAAAGATAAATTTCTATTTTTGCTTGGCGAGTAGTGAAAGATTGGATATGGCGTTTGTGTGCGCGAGTGTGTATGTCTAAGTCTGTGTGTGTGTGCGTGCTTTAATGTGTGCTATGACTTTTTTTTCTTCTTCTTCTTTTTTTCCCCCCATCCTCACTTACTCAAGCTTTTAATGTTTCAACAGACAAAAGTGCTTAGCTGTGTGATAACTGGGCCTCGCACTATAAGGTTAATGGAGAGACTGTCAACAGGCAGTAAGCTAGCAGGCCTACCCTAATGGGGTGCTAATCAGTATTAGGGAGAGGACCTACTGGGGGATGAAGCAGCTGCTGCCAGTGCTGGATACAGTTACCAATATACACTCTCAGCAAAGAAATCCAGCAGCAGCACCAGTGGTATGGCATCGTATCATTAACTGTGCCATGAGTACAATCTCTGATGTGTGTATGTGAAGTTGGTTGTTCTAAATATAGACCTCTATTTATAGAACGTGTGTGTTGTGAAAGTTACACGTTTAAAATTGGCCAAAATGATGAAAAAATAAACTTAAAACAGCTGGACTGTTTGTATTATCAGCATGAACCTGGAGATTAAACCTTAATCTTCATAAGCCTATTCCAAAACACAATCAACTCAGCAATTAGCGTCCATCAGTCCAACCATCCATCCATCCGTTATCTTAACTGCTTATACTAGCCAGGTTGCAGCAGAGCTGGAGCCTGTCCCAGCACTCATAGGGTGAAAAGCAGGGACAGGTAGCAGTCAACAGATATCCCTAATATATGTAATACAGCAAGCCTGTAACAAATGCTCATCTCACAGTCCAAAGTCATGCACATCAGCTGGATTGGAGATGCTAAATTGCCCCCTAGCTGTGGCTCTGTGTGAGTGTTTCTGTGTCCTGAGATGGACTGGCGATCTGTCCAAGGTGTTCCTCCAACTTTCGCCCTCTAAACTCCGTGTGCAGTACTGCCTCACTGCATTTAGTTCTAAGACTGTAGTGCTCTGAGAGGCCTGTTAGGTTTACGTCCTTCTGATAGGTGTTTTGATCCTGTGCCACTTTTTAATGTAAAGATAAGTAGCAGCACTTTTCATTACAACGAGGCAAATTGCATCCCTATTGGCTGCTTCGGAGACACGTCCCAAAACAAATGTGGAATATTTAAACCCAGCAGGCCGATATTGATCTTTTAAATTTAAAGCCAGGTAGGTATTACGTCATGTACAATATTTTCAGCATGTACTTTGACTGTATTTGACTTTGAGTGTATTTGGCATCTGATTAGCCACCGTCTGATGAAAATGTGCTTCTCATTTGCATAAATAACTTTGATCATTTTATCGCCTCCTTTGCTCCACCGTCCTGCACACAGTAACACCAAAACTGGTTTCCACCCCAACAAAGACCTGGAAGGCCATCACACACCAGATATAGGCATTCTTCACCTCTCCGCAACGGCCAGCTCCACTCTTCATCTTTTGCTATTGCTTTAAAATGCAGTAAAGGCTTTTTATTGTTTAGTTTTAAGTGGAGAAACTGTTGATTTTTGGAGTTTTACTGTAAAGCTAAGTAGCTCTAAACTGAAAAAATTGGACATTTAGGGCGACCCCTAAACAGGAGCAGCTGAAAGAAGACGACGACTACTACATCAAGATTTTTGTTTTGCAGAAATTTAGTTACACAATTGCAATATTGGTCAAAAAATGGGACTTAATGTGCACTTTCCCAAACGGTTCAGCCCTCGTCTCTTTATAACGCTCATCGTCGCTTGCCTTTTAGCACTGCGTCATTGTGACGTGCGTATTAGTGGATAACAGCTGTTATCGTTCACTAAATGACGATTTACGTGAAATTAAATCTGTGTTACAGGAACTTAATGCATGCCGCGGCCGAACCTGAGGTCTTGTGGTAGATGCAAAGCTCTGGAGCTGTATTCTTGCACTCCCACCAACAGAAACCACACACACAGCAAAACGGCCTCAAGAACGCCTTTATTTCCTAACACTGCGTTGTGTTGTGGGCATGAGCCTCCTCTCATCTTTCTCCCTTTTTAACAAGCTCTTTACTTTATCTGTAACCTTTAAACCACATTCAACAAACACTCCATCCCCGGATTCTCTGCTTCGTAATTAACTGCTGATAGGAGCTCGTTAATGAAAATGAGGTGGCTGACATTAAAGGAGAAGAGCTTAAAAACGTCTTGGGGGTGTTCAGTTCAATGCAGACTGTGTGGGGGGGGATGCATAAAGATCAGAATGAAGATTGATATGTCTACTGACGTAGGAGACTTTTTCTATTGAATTAATGACGATGCAACCCTTGACCAGTTCTATTTTTATTCCACATTAAACGACACCATTAGAGACAACCACTCAACAACCACTCCCTTGTTTCTTCTTAAATAATTCTAAAGCATAGCAACAGGCTTCGAAACATGCCAGAGTATGCAGCCCCCTAACATCTCTCCCCCTCTCTCTTTCTCTCTCTGCTTGGACACTCAGCCCTGTTTCTTTCAGGGTCCTCTCTCACACATCCTCACACGTATATTAGTTAAGGAAAGATGAATTATCAGAGGGGGTTTAAAAAGATTTATTTAGCAAATTACAAAGCAGGATGGAACTAATGATCTAATCTGCCCAAACTTTTGTCAGAGGGAAAAAACGATAATGGAGCAGCTGTGTCCCATTTTTAAAAAGTGGAAACTTGATGAAAAGTCCATTATGGTCCATTAGTGGACTCACCTGTGCTAAATATCTATAACTACAATCTGTTGTCAGGCTGCTGCGGTTTTTAATTTTTCCTCTCTACCTTTTTTCCCCCCTCTTCTCCTTGAATGATCCTCTTGTAAATGTGCTTTGAAAGGGATTGGGTTTGGCTGAAAGACCCTCAGTAACCCACTCAAACAAGCAGCAGGCTGTGTAACCATGGCCGATAAAATGGACCACACAAATACCCCCTCGCTCTTTTTTCTCTCTCCCTTATCATCTCTTTCGACCTCTTTTCTCTTTACTTTATGCGCTCGCTCTCTCTCTCTCTCTCTCTCTCTCTCTCTCTCTCTCATTCTGTCTTTTTTTTTCCCCTTACTCACTTTCAGTTCCTGCAGCCACTGTTTTTCCATGTGTATCCTTTTTCTTTCTGTTATCCCTTTCTGTCCTTTTTCTCTCTCTCAACCCCCCCACTCACTATCTCCCACTGTTTTTTTTTTTTTCTCCTACTCCCTTTTTCCTCCATGCACTTTTTTCTTCTCTTTTTCTATTAGTTATAGCTTCCTGTCTGTTTTAACTTTCTCTATTTCTTTCTCTCCCCATCATTTATTCTTTTTCTTATTTTCTTTTCTCAGCTTTTTCTATTTCTTTGGTTGTCACCCTTTTTCTGTTCTGCCCTCTCTCTCTCTTTCCCTGATCTCTCTTTTTCTCTCCTTTTATCATGTCTTTCTACCTCCTTTTGCCTCTCCTTATCTTTCTTTTATCTCCTGTTTTTACTTTCACTCTGTTTTGTGATACCTTTTCACACACCCTGTCTATTTATCTCTTTCTCTCTTTTCTCTGTGGGTCAGGGAGAGCACGAGAAGAAGGCAATTGAGGGACTAAGAGAAGTAACCTTCACCCATGCAAAAGCAGACATGCACGCTTAGGTCATCTCCAATCCTAGTGTTTCTCCCTCTCTCTCACACACTCACTCTCTCGCTCTCACTCTATCTCCCTCACACTGTTTCTATCAGCAGAGTGTCCCTGTGCCGATGCTTGTTTCAGTTTTTTGAGGTCGTTCTTTGAGCTCAATGGACTGTTACATGTGGCATATGTAACACTAAATGGCTAAAAAGGATCAGCTGGAATATGTCAGTCAGCCTGCCATAATGATGGAACCATCCTTTTATTCTCACGTTAATTAAAGCCGGGTATTTATCCTAATCAGTAAAACAGCCTAGCTGACTCTGTTCTGAAGGACTGATGATGAAACCTGTGGATGGCATGCATGGTAGTTCATCATATCCAAGGTTTACTAGTACCATTTTCCGGCTTTTTTCTTCCTCTATGCGGAACTAACGGCCATTAATTTCCGTTGATAAATTGGATTCATATCTCGCTTTGATCGCACCCCTCCTTCCTCCCCTGTTACCTTCGCCACCTGTGCCTCCGCTGCTTCTCGGCGGGGAGTAAATTCTCGCTTTTTATACTTCCAATATGAAAATGAGATTTATCGACGTGCCGATGCGCAGCGCTGGCCGAATCTGCTGGCACTGGCTGAAGATGGATGGCGCCGCTGCACAGGGAGTTGCATCATTGTTAAACTCATGGCAGTGTGGCACGAGTGGAGGGGGTCAGCCGTAGAGCAATGGAGTCAGGCAGCATCTATACAGGCCCACACTCTGATTTATGACTTCTGCGCCAGCAAATTGCTTTTACAGCCTCCTTGATTATTGTTCAGTGTTAAATAGATAACAGATCACGCTAAATGTACTCTAATGCCCGACTGTGGCAGAGAGGACGGAGGGGACGAGGTGTAATATAGCCGTCTTCAGCTTTGTCGAAAGTGCCCTTTGTGTGAGGGTTGTCAGGTTTTATAGTTCTCACTTAAAGACACCCAAAGGTGTCTTTGCCAACCTTTAAGTCAACCATAACTCAGTGATAACTAGTCTTGTAGACTTTTCACTGAAGATAAGCTGTTTTCTTTGCCAGAGAATATAATATAGTTTTTCTGTACTCAACACTACAGGAATGGTTTTTAGAGCTTAATGAGAGAATGTAGAAGGGGCTCCTTTGCATTTAAATGAGCCATTTAGACCTTTGCAATGCAAATACGGTAAACCTTGGAGTATTTATTGAAAACCTTGAAATTTAATAATGAGTCTTGCATTTTACATCGAAAAAACACTGGAATTTCCACCTTAATATATTATATTAGTCTGACTGATTAAGCAAACTCTTCTTCTTTTGGCAGCTCCCGTTAGCGGATTATCCATTTCTTCCTGTCCTCAGCATCTTCCTCTTTCACACTGATTGCCTGCATGTTTCCTCTTACCGCATCCATGAATTTCCTCTTTTGGCCTTCCTCTTCTGCTCTTGCCTGGCAGCTCCATTCTCAACATCTTTCTCCATTTACAATCTTCGTCTCTCTTCTGCACATGTCCAAACTGAAGCAAACCATCAATTGATCCAGCATTAATGAATCCGCCTGAAAGGCATTTTTAATGTAATATCATCAGTTTGTTCAGGTTGGTTGGACAGTACTTCTTGGGCTGAAACATGAACCTTCTTTTATTTACTATCTTAAGGCAGTCTTTATACTGTATACTGGTGCTCATTAACTCCAGTCTCACCCACTGTACACTGCAGTTCCTTCAAAATGAATGCCATTGTGTGGCTTTGCTCTGCGGCCTCTTCTTGCTCTGCCATGGGTTTTAAAGAATTGCCTTGACTATGAGGAAAAGGAAGCTACATCACACCACCCAGGCACTGCCTAATCAATCCAGCAGTGCCCACTGACACTGTGTGCACAATTATTAGGCAAGTCAGTATTTTGAGGATTCATTTTAATATGGAGCAAATCCAGTGCCATCAGGCAATCCAAAATGTTCATAACCCTGAAACCTGAATGTTTTACAAAGGAAATGTGTGTGTGAACATTCTTAGGGGAACACACATAATACAAACAACTCAACATTCACAGATGAACATTTCTGACATTTATTAAAAAAAAAAAAAATCCGTGACAGCCACCCTTCTCTTCAATAACAGCCATGAACCTCCTATTCATGGCGCCTGCTAGTTTCTTGATCTTGATCTGATGATTAACCTTTTGTGTAGCAGCAACCACAGCCTCCCAGACACTGTTCAGAGAGGTGCACTGTTTTCCTTCCCCATAAATCTCCCGTTTAAGAAGAGTCCACAAGTTAATAGGGTTTAGGTCAGGTGAGGAAGAGGGCCATTATCATTATTCTTTCAGTGGAGAACCTCCATGCATGTGAGCATTGTCCTGCATAAAAATCATGGTTTTCTTGAAAGATGCAGACTATTTCCTGCTGCTTGAAGAAAGTGTCTTCTAAAAACTGGCAGAATGTTCTTTTTAGTTGATTTCGAGTCCATCTTCAACCTGAAAAGGTCGAACTAGCTCATCTTTAGTAATACCAGCCCATACCAGTACCCCACCTCCACCTTGCTGGCATATGAGTGGATGTGAAGCTCTGTGCCCGTTGTAGATCCAGACATGGGCCCATCCAAGAGTCCATCAAGAGCCTCTCTCATCTCATCAGTCCATCAAACCTTTGAAAAATCTGTCTTGAGATATTTCATGGCCCAGTCTTAATGTTTGAGCTTGTGTGTCTTGTTCAATGGTGGTCGGGTTTCAGCCTTCCTTACCTTTTGCCATGTCTCTGAACACTGAATTCTGGAGTATGACAGCACTGGAGGATAATGAATTCCTGGTAGCTTCATGTTTGTTTCTCCTCAAATCTTCATCAGTTAATTTGCGTCTTTTTTTTTTTTTTCTTCTTCCTCGACACGTTTCTTGTGACCGCGTTGACTATTTGCAACAAACTGCTTGATGCTTTAAGAGTGCTGCATCCCTCTGAAAGGATGAGATTTCAGAGTCAGTTCTATTCATTTTGTGGCCCATGTTGCCTGAGGAGAAGGAGCTGCCTAATAATTTTACACACCTCGATATAGGGTGTTGATCTCCTCAGGCCACACCCTCCCTCATTACACAAATACACATCACCTGATCTGCTTAAATCCAATTAGCATTCAAGTTTATACAGCTTGGAGTAACAAAGCTTGTATAAAAATGATGACATGATCAAAATACTCACATGCCTAATTGTGCACACAGTGTAGATATCCAACGTTTGGATATTATTTATTAATAAATAATGGAGCCTTTCGGAAACGGCCAGTGAGTTGTTTTATGTAAAGGGTCGGATACTTATGCAAACAGCATTTTTCAAATAAAATATGAAGCAGTGCAAAATAACCCATGCGACTGGATGACTTTGAAATAGTTTGCTGAACACTGTGTTTAAGTGCATTGGGATTTGTGACATCGCAGATGTAATCATTTTAAAGCTGACTATTTTTGCAGCGTGGTCTCATAAATGGGCTACATGGAGTGGGTAATGAGTGGTGCACTTCGAAACTGTGCATGCAATGTATAAAATGAAACATCACCATTTTTTACTTCTGATCAATCCATTTTATTTTTAAAGAAGCCTAAACATTTTACTTTCCATGATGTGGACATTTTCATTTATATGGAAATGACAATCACATTTGAAGCGAACTCAATGCATTGCCTTTTTTTCTGAGAAGGCCATTCAAGGTAGGCTCTTTTTTGTTCGAACTCGTGATTTAGGCCTTGTTGTCGTTTACTGCTGTTCAGTGTTGTGACTCACTATGACATAATGTCCCCACTAGGACAATAAAGTTTCTACTGCTAAATAATCTTGCCAACAGATTGGAAGTTAGCAGAGAGCAGTTAGCATCATTGTCCATCATTTCCCATCTTAGAGTTTTTGAGCTTTAGAGTCTTAGTCATGGATGTGCTGCAATTTATGAAAAGACACGTCCCCTCTTCTGAGCCGCGATGATATTTCTCGTCAATGTGGTGGGGCTCCATGTGTTATTAGGGGAGGTGTCAATACCAGTGGCTTTGATGAATGCTGCGATCGGTTCCAGCCAGGCAAGGCTGTAATGATGGTGCTAACACCGGCTGACGCGCAGGGCTGAGGAAGACATTCATTTACCGCTTCATCAGTGTGATACGACGAGGAAAACCCGCAGCTCGTAAAAACTGGAGACGGATGCAGCAGCTGTGTAATGGGCTTTTTAACCTCCTTTTGTGCTGCCTTTTTTTAGGCGTTGCTCCTCTAACGACCCCCCACTCCCTCCTCTTTGCACATCTGGCTGTGGTGTAAATGCCATGCGTGAATGCTAGAGTTCTTTGTGAACAGGCATTAGTTGTTGTTCTTAGTCCAGTAATCTGAAAGTACCCCTGGGGTGGCACAGTGCTTCCTGAAAGAGAGATATGGTCCAGAAGTTTCAGTCAGTACTAACTGCTGCTTACTGGGGCTGGAATAGACGTACACAGAGTATAGGATCCTTATTTAAATCAAAATAACAAATTGGTTTTCCAAATGTGATATGAGCCTATGAGAATTAAGAACATTTTTGCACATGACAAAGCCCTTCCATCTCTAAAATAGTAGCTTTCAAAATGTTTCACTCTGTCCTGAATTGGTCTTCACACTGCTGGAATGGAAACGGACTCCTTGCATGTTTTCATTAATCTAATCAAGTACATTCAAATTCTAACAAAAACATAAATCAGTATTTTTCAAATGTAAAAAAATTGAAGGCTAAACTGAGGACCCCTCAGTGGGACCCCTCAAACATGTTAACACTGGATCACTGTGGATTCATTCGTAATGAAATGTTCAAAGCATGGACGTGTTTTTGACATGATGGTAGCTATACGCTGCTTAAATGTGTAGAAAAATACAACTCCAGGACTAGTGTATTTAAAATAACCAAGTAAATAATTGCTTCTATACACAGCCAAATATTTAAGTGCTACAGTTTGTTGCCTGAAAGGTTGGAGGTGATCAAAAGAGAATTTGCACAGAATCTTACACGCAATAGGCTTTTTAAAATTAAAGGCTAACGCAGTAGTTCAGTACACACACTGCAAAAGTATTGTATTGTAAAAGTAGGCTCTACTTAAGCAGAGGATGAGTAGTGGGGGTGACCACATTGAATCAATTAATTAGATATGTAGCGCCACTTACTGTTTGTCTCAGGTGATGCTTTCACATGCTTTTCAACAGTGTCAGTCAATCACACAGTCGGTGACTCAGTCAGGGAGAATGACTAGCAGGCAGCTGGCAAAAACAAAGAGCTTATTCGTGCAAAGTCACAGGTAAACCTAATCAGAATTGAAATGATCCAGAGCATGTTGCCCTGGTAATCAGATGAAAACGCTGACTCCTTGGGGGTTTAATGGGGAACGCAGTAAAGGATGAGACAATCAGAGTTATTGACCCTTATTTGTGTCATCAATGTGTAATATTCATAGTGACATAATATTCATGGTGACATAGCGGTGGCCTAGTGGTTAGGGCGTTGGCCGCATGACCAGAGGATCGGCGGTTCGAACCCCTTCCTGATAGGTTGCCCTGAGGTACCCTTGAGCAAGGTGCTGTCCTCGTCACGCTCCTCCCTGCGATGGGCTGGAGACCTGTCCAAGTCCCCCATGACTCGTTTGGGACAAGCGGCAGAAAATGACTGAATGTCTGGCATATACAGCATCAAACACCTATTTCAGTTATCCTTCCCTTGTCAGCACTCCAGTGTTCCAGCTGTGGAGCTGGTTTTTATATTGAAAATGATGCTCTTCTAATTTTTGATCTGCTTTGGTCATTTTCAGGGATGCCCACAGATCCTGCACAGTAGTGACATCCTGGTTCCAGCGGGAATAGTTCGACCAATCACGCTGCGGGCTCGGAACCTGCCCCAGCCACAGTCGGGCCAAAAGAACTACGAGTGTGTGTTCAACATTCAGGGAAAAGTCCAGCGCATTCCGGCCGTCCGCTTCAACAGCTCCTGCATCCAGTGCCAGAACACTTCGGTAAGAGTGGTTTTATAGCAAAAGTACAGAAAAACAACCTCTAGGGCTCATTTTAATAAAAATTCTCTATACATACCAGAGTATTTGTGTGATATCAATTAGCTTGCAATCACTATTAACCTAGCACTCCAAACAACACCCAGCAAGATGGGGCCAAAATGAAAAAAGAAAAAAATCAGAGGAACGTTTCTACCCATCCAAAGTCAAATAAAGATTTCAAGAACATTAATGTCACCTTTAATAGCAAACACCATAATAAGCCATTTAGAATAGCTGATCTAGAATGACGAGGTTGCTGCCTTTTGTGCGGGTCCACTGTCTGAATTAAACTCTGTGTGTAGTGAATGGATTCAAGCCTTATAGTGTAAAGTTGTTGCAGCGTGGGTTGTGTTCACGTGGACACAGGCTTGTTACTGTTGCACTACAGGCCAGTACAGATACCGAATTCTAGTGATTCATTTTACTAACAAAATTATTTCTACTCGCAAGCTAAGTTAAATGTTTAAAACCAGCACTTCTGACATTTCCTTTCTCAACAGCATTAAGAAATAATTCAATGTATTAAAAGATCGATATAGACTCTTTTAAGGCAATGTAAACTCTACATACACAAGTTTCAGCTTTAATCAAACATCTATTATTATGGCTGTAAGAATGGCAGAATGCTGGTCAAAAACATGTAGCAAGAAGAGCATGCAACTTATGTGGAGTTGTGGTACCGGAGCGGCTTCTGTGTGGGGGGGTGTTCTAGGAGTTTGTTTTAAGATATTGATTGAATTTTGAGCCCGAGGTTGAGGTTTCCTTCCAGCTTGACTAGCTTGTAATTTGTGCTTTGTAAACAGCAACAATGCCATCAATATAGCCCACTTTCTCCCCATCAGCGTCAACATTTTTCATCAACATACTTCAAGTATAGACGAACCCAGATGGTATTTGAATAAGTGTGAAAAAGGATGCATGCATTACTTTGCCTCATTATATAGGGCTTACTCAGTACCAATCTGTCTGCATTGAAGCCGTCTGCACAAGCAGTAGATCATTGTTAGCTGAATGAGAGAAGCACTATGAGTTTGTAAACGTACTGAAGAAGCCAAGGTGACTTTTCACTGAGGCACTGATCACCAGAGAGAGAGAGAGAGAGAGAGAGAGAGAGAATATAGAAACTTTATCCGGGAGAGACCTCCATTCGTAACATTGAAAGTCTTGTTTTCTCAATCCAAGTGAAAAATGGGACATGTCACAGGGTTGACATTGAGATTCTCCTCTCTCTCTCTCTCTCTCTCTCTCTCTCTCTCTCTCTCTCTCTCGCTCTCTGTACACATTCCTCCCTTTGCCTTTCTCTTTCTGTCATCCCCCACCCCCAAGTTTCTCTCACCATCTCTCCTTCTTGTGTCGTTTCTCAGCACGGTCGCCGTCTGTGACCCATCTGGTTGTCACGGTAACCCTGGGGAATCTTGTAAAATAATTAGCCGGGAGTGGATGTGGTGTGTAATGCGGCCTGACAGGGTTACAGGTGGGGGAGGGGGAGGTGTAGGGGTTCATGCTGTAGGCAGGACGTGTGTCTCCTGACATTTGGGCATCTAGAGGTCAAAGGTCACCCACCTTGGCTATGTCCTTCGACAGGAGGATTGATGTGTCAGTTTTAACCCCTCAGTATTTCCTTTCCGACTCTCATAACAACATATCTTCTATAGACCGTGAGAACAAATGGTGCTTCTCTGGTACCGCTTCAAAGGTAAACTGATCCTAAATGGATTTTGCAAGTTAAAATGAATTTAAACATATTTTCTCACTTTTCCAGTAGAACGGGGCATATTTGTACTTTATCATAACTCTTTGCAATAGACCAGTGCCGAAAAATGTATGGACAGGATGTATTGAGTCAGATGCAACCTAACAAAAAATGATATATTCGAAGGGCGCCTCTAATCCAGTTCCTAAGTTTTCAAAGTGAAAAAATACACATCCTCTATAGAGAACACTTGTCATGTGGAAAATGTAACATACAGATAAATGAAACATATAATGAGTGCTGTGCACACATTATGGCTCAGTTGTGAAACTGACCAAGCTGACCAAGTTTGTTCTCTGACAAATTTAAGCACCTTCAAAAAAGCATTTTAATAGATTTATTGCTTAATATTCCTGTTGGTATGTTATTGGTGCAATGTGCATGTTATAAAAAGGAATCGCAAAACCGGAAAGCAACAATATCAAATTAAATGCAAGAGCATCGAGGATTCAGTATAATAGCCATGAGGTAAACAGCCAAAAATAAGCGTGGAGTTTATGTAGTTAATAATGAGCATCATATCCGCAGGCATCCGCCCCCATTCTTTGACATTCCGGATGGGATTAATCGTTGTCCTTTCCTGGGACGGTATTGCTGGAAGGCCCATGTGCAGAATGCCTCTGTGGAGAGCCACTGGTGTTTCTCCATCTGTTTCCACTCATCTCTCCCCCCTCTTCACTCTGTGTGCTTGTAGAACCCCCCCCATCCCCCACCCTTCATTCCAGCCCCACCTCCACCACAATGCATCTCAATCACAGCTGAGACATACGTCTACCTTCTGCACTTTTCTTTTCACCCACTTAAACTGGTAGTTAGTCAGAAAATCTCATGATGGGCCATGAGTTTCCATTAGCTTCCAGCCACAAAGGTAATGGAATAGCCATCGCTGGGAGCAAGTCTGTGAACGGTGTGGAGAGCGGGTTTTAGAAGTATTGATCAAGTGTAGAACACTGACACATCAACATGTAAACATTATATTTATGTTTCCATATTGATTTATACTTAATAGCCCAGCAGCACCCAAATAAAGCCATAACATCATCTGCAGCACAGCCTGGAAATGTGCAATCACCTTTTGTCTGCACACCATTCTTAGCAGAACCCCTGCCCCCACAATCTCACTCATTCTCTTTCTCTCATCTTCTCATCTCATCTCCTCCCCTCCCCCGTCCTCTACCTATCTGTCCATCTCTTTGTTCCTCCACGCTCTTTATCTCTCAACGTTAGGTAGGGACACTTAGATTAATCAATAGCCTGATTAGCAGTAATGCAGCACATTACACCCCCCCATTCCCACTTTCCTGTCTATCTGTCACTTTCTCTCTTTTTGTCATCCCCCTCCTTCCATCACTCCCTCTGTCTCTCTTTTCTCCCTCTTTTTTTCACTCTCTCTCACTCCCCTCCTGTCTCTCTCCATTCTCTTTGTCTGTCTCCCTCTCTTTCCCTCTTTTCTCTTTATCATTCCCATTCTGTCCTTCTCCCATCTTTCTCTCCTTCTTTCTCTCACCCCCCCCCCCACTTCATCCCTCCTTCCCTCTCACTTGTCATGCATCTTCTGAAGTGAATAGCAATCTAACACCGGTAAAGACATGCCCCAGATTACACTCGTTCCCAAGGGAGTGTGTGTCATCGTCATCTTCCCTCGCCTCCCTCATCACACCCACACCCAGATATATACACACACACAAACACACACACTCAACAACACATGCAAGGCAACAGCAATCCATCAATATGGCCGTCAAGGCGAATGGCCCTGCATCTCCTCCTGAGCTGGGCAGCCAGGTGACTTTGAGGCCATGAGGTCCATGCTAATGAAATTGTGAGTGTCTTGAGATTGACGACAGAGAATCAATCAGCTTCATCTTCCCTTCACACACATCTCATACAAGACGCTCTTTTCCTCCTTTTTTCTGCCCTGCACTTCTCAAAGGAAGGGTTTATTAAACCATAGAGGTGGAGAGGTAATACTTTTCTTCTGCTGTTTTCAGATACAGATACAAGGTCAATTACTTTGATATTAATTACATTAACGTTTTAATGTCCATTCTGTATCCACAGCTGTGCATTTCCACAAATGTTCCGTTTCATATTTACGTCATAGCAAAGTATGTCCTCATCTGCACACAAATACTGAGTAGGTCCAGACTCGCTCGCTTTACTGCGTTGTACTTTTTCAGATTTTGATGTTTGCAATATATATGGTCAGAACTATATTTTTTATTAAATATTGCCAATAGAAAGCAGTCCTTTGTGCCATCAGCTAGAAGACTTAATACAGCGAGAAGCACAGTTTTCCAGCAAGAGGCAACACCTTCTTGAAAAATGTGTATCGGGATGGGTATAAAATGATGAGTTGGGTGGAAAACAGTATATAATTTGGCCTGTGGGGGAGGAAGGAGACAAAACACAGACATGATCGATCCAGTCGGAAATAAAATCACCAGGTAGCACCACTAAAAGTGCAATTCAGCCTAGGACTGCAATACTAAGCTGTGGTACCTGTGTTACCAGCACAAAGATCAACATGCAGGAAAGCGCTGAATACTTGCTAAATACAGTAGTATACTGAAGATTGATACCATGTTAAATATCTGGAAGCGTTATCTCTTATTCAAATTATTGTCTAAATTCATTTCATTTATTTCATCTCCAAAGGCTTTTAAGAGAAACAGGGATAAACTGAAAAATTAGGCATGACCTCCCCTCAGATTGCAAACACTGCTCTAATTGGACAATATGAAAATTACTAAGCAGAAAAAATTTCAAAAATAGGTTGCTAGAAAGATTTGATGACTCTGTGCTATAAAGTTGATGAATCATTGCCCCAGTGGTACAGTGTACTGGCCTTCCTCTCACCCCCCTCCCCCACCACTGGGTAGAGTGGGTGTCTCTTAGCTGACAGAACAGAACTGACAGTTAGCATTTTCCTGTAAGCGCATTGGGCTGTTGGTTTGGCACCAGTCAAAAGGATGTGGATCCTGACTTCATATGACTGGGTGGAAACTCATACTAGAATTCACCACCCGGTCTTGATAGCATTATATCTTTGTCCTTGTAGCAGATGGTACTTGATCCATTTTGGGAATAAAGGCAGAAAAATGTACAATCATTTTTTAAGAGTATAATTCTAATCTGCCTAATGTTATTTGAGGGAGACCTAATAAACATTCATTTCAATAGTTTCTATATCGTTGGTAGGTTTTGGTTAAGTTACACAAATCTCTACTTAGATTTATTAAATGTACATTTTAGGTTTGTGTGGATCACCATCTACTTAGCCCTAAAATCTAAGATCTGCGATCTGGATAAATACTCCCTTAAGAAGTGTATGACGTATGTATGTGTGTTTTTTAAATGTAGATTTAATCACCAAATCTCGATCAGAATCCTGTGTAATCTAGAGAAGATTAAACAAATATGGAATATTTTAAAAATAAATGGTCCGTCTTTCTACGCTGATCAGGTGATTCGGGTTACCTTCAGTTCTAGTAGTAGCAAACCGTATGATCAGCCGTGGGGTGAATCAGATAATGTGGCACTGTGATCGAGAAATACAAGAAGTGATTTTTTTTTTTTCTTTTCTGTTTCTTCTTTTATGCTGCAACCCATCGCTGTACTAATAGTGCATAAAATGTTATATTAAAAGGAGTATCCTTAAAAAAAAGACCTCATCCGAGATATTTCCATAAAGCCAGACAAACATTACGCATCATAATATTCACAAATGATATTGCTAACGGATATCGGCAGCTACTTGGCACACCTGTTCAAACTCGTATGCTCCAGTAGCATTTTGAAGGACTACATTTAAAAACTGCTGAAGCCCTAAAACTCCGGCAAGGCGCTGGTGTCGTATAACGGCCAGTTCATCTGTTCTTACCCTTGATGCAAATGTGCTCCCTCTGGGCATGTCTCTGGTTCACGCTGCAGCAACGGCCTATTATTTTTGATAAAAATCAAGTTAACTTGTCCTGTATTTTCCCTAATTTCTCCCCAGCTTTCCGCCTCTGCCTGGTCCCAGCCCTTAGACAGCTGCCTTTTCAGCTTGTCACAATACTTCTATTGTGCGGCTTCCGCCTCCCTGAGGCAATGAAGGAGCGCACTGTACCCGCTGAATGTGCTAGTGAGAGGTACGAGCTAGATTCTGATTTAATTTCCAGTGGAGAAATCGAACATTGAGAAATTTGTAATTATGAGACACGGGAAGTCGCTGAAGGGCACCAAGTGGATTAATGATCATTGTGCTGATTTGGGCAGATTTAATTCATTACACACATAAGGAGATAACAGTCAAAGACACGATTAGACTTTAAATCACTCAAAAACGAAGAGGACATAACTCGGGGATGTGTTTTCAGTGCGTTTTTGTTTTCTATTCCAACACGAAGGTTTGAAAGCTCCAACCTGATCTCATTTCTTTTGTTTAACTTAACTATGAAGGTTCCTTTCAAACAAATCATGTGATAGTAGCATGATTTTGCATTAATTAATATTAATTATGAATTGCACACAGATGTAACAGTGTGTTACAGACGCTTTATTAAAAAATGTTTGGATTTGAATGCATTTTCCAGAAGGAAAAATCTTGAAACCCTACGTGGGCTTCTTTCTCTTTGAGCTGAGGCTGAAGTCGATGTGTTCTGCCAGCGTCAGCGCTTCACCGTAGTACCTTGCATTTATCAGTTTTATGCCCCTCCACCATACACTTGGTCTATCACATGCATGATAAATGCATTAGCCATAGCTGAAACTTCATAAGCGTTTTGTTGTGCATTTCTCCATTTTCTGCAGAAGACAAAATGTAGTCCGGCAAGCCCAGGCAAAAATTGGGAAATTTTCAGTGACATATTTTTTTTTTTTCCTTTTCAAAATGAGAGGTGAACAAAATACCCAAAATGAGCCCATAAGTGTAAGTGTTGCTAAGCGCTGCTGACCCCTTAGCGACAGGCACTGGCCGTGTTACCGGGGAAACGTACCACCGAGGCCTTTTTTACACAATGTCCAAGTCCTAAACCAGGCTCTTGATGAAGAGAGCCCCTCACAAAGAAGTCCATTATCCTCTGTGCAGGGTAGCAAAGGCTTTTTGAATAAAAACACTTAAATGTTATTTTTGTCAGGCTTTTTGAACCAGCTCACCCTCATTATTCTATTATTCTCATCAAGTGCTCAATCAGGCATTAGCGTTTTTATACCGCACCATGGAGAGGAACATGCTAAAAACCCCCTCCGAGCTTAATGTTCTTCATACTAACAAGCGAACGTGCACATTTCAAACTAGGACTGCAAGTTTCCAGCGGTGACCCGGGTGTAAAAAAGGCACAGGGAAAACTTCATCGGCCTTCGAGTGCACAAGTTGCCTCGCCATGGCAGGAAGCTTCATCTTTGGTGTTTCATGGCTGCTAGTTGTTTTATCAGTGATATCCAGCATTAAATGGCAGCGTTGGAGCAGGTGGGCTTCATGGAAATAAACTGATCAGCTAATGTGATTATCAGCGTAGGCTATGAATCCCACACCTGATGCGCTTCATCACAGTAAGTGAAGCTGAGCCTGGAGCAGCGTGGCTGTGCTGAGAACCTCAGCTGCATTGGAATCTGGATATGAAGAAACGGCTCTGGAAGCTGGAAGTAATCTTCCAGAAAGTTTTCTCTGACATCAGTGAAGCCCTCATGAGGAAAGAATTCTTTGGTTAGCCTTGGATCCACGCACCTACCTCAGTTATGATGACATGGGTTCAGCCGTTCATCTCTCTCTCTCTCTCTCTCTCTCTCTCTCTCTCTCATTTTTTTTATATATAATATCTGTAATTAATTTAGCACATTCTATTTGATGTACAGTATCGTTCCTTCCTTTTCTTTTATCTTTTTTTGGAGAAGGTGTTATTTTATATATGTTCTGTGAGATTTCTGTATAAGTTTTGTGCTTTCTGTCTGTCTTTTTCTTTCTGTCTTTCTTTCTTTAATTCTTTCTTTCTTTCTTTCTTTCCTCATTTATCAGTGAGAATCAGTGCTCTCTCCTTTAGACTGTGCCATATTATTTCTTTCTCTTATCTTCTTTCCACTTCTGTCCATTAGTGAGTATTCCTCTACCATCTTCTAAAGGCATTGCCAAGATTTTAATTCATTTCATCTCTCACCAGAAAACCCCCAAACAAAATCACTTTAAGCTTACCTTGGCAGGGACAGTGAAACTTTTTAGTCTCATCCATATCGGTTAACATGTCCCAGAATTCCATTTCCTTCTACTTAGCAATTAAAGAAATGACGCAACATGTTGGAGCAAATTATACGCTGTTATTGCTGGTAGAAGCCTGGTAACAAGATACCTATGATTCAGTAATTAGGTTAGCATTAAGTAATGCCCACAGCAGGCAAATACCCATACGTCATCTGCGCTGTGCTGTCTTTTTGCTGAGCCGGGCCTAATTTGGTAACTTAATTAAATGTACAGGAAAACCTCCATCATTAAGTTACATTGATTTTCATTCTGTCACTTAAGGGAGTCAGCATTGGCAAGTCAAATCAGAGCCAAAGAGCGCTATGGGCAAGCTTTATCGAAACCTTAGTAAACATCTTTGAAAGAATAAAATCCTACTTAATGCTTAAAAGTCTGCTTCCATTATGGGAATTAATTGCAATCACTTAATTTGGAGAAGAAGATTGGTGTTTTTTAAGTCGCAGCATTTTTTTCCCACTCTCGAGTCAATATCTTTGCACAGTTATTCATCATTTCGCCATGCTGAAAACAGCACTGCTGTATTAACTTTGCTGCAATAAGTAGATTGTGGAGCACATCATTTATTAAGGGTGGCCTGTTTATATAAAAAGAAAAAGCAGACTCTCTCTCTCTCTCTCTCTCTCTCTCTCTCTATCTATATATATTATATATATATAATATATATATATATATACGCCATGCTTGCTTCAAGCACAGAAGAAAGATTATGTACATGGTGTAGGAAATGAAAATCAAAATGGTGCTTTTTTATTCCTGCTGATGATTTCCAGTCTGGAGAATCTGTTGTGATTTGTGTGTGTGTGTTTGGGCTGCTGATGGATTCATAGGGGATGTGGAAAGAGGGGTTTAAAGGTAAGAATACCTTGCTGTCGTTTACTAGTCATTTCCAATGAGGCTCTTGACAGAATCAGGCCAGGCTGTCTCCTCACAGAGTGCACGGCGATACTGTGGGAAGACAAGCCTGAGGAAAATCAATTCACTACTGGCACAGATAAGCTGTATTGTATAGGCCAACACAAAGGCTTCCTCGCATTTACACTCAGCAGCTAATCTCCTCAAAGCTGCCCTGCCTTTCACTGGAGAGGGGGCAATAGGCAAGAAAATACATCATATTACTGCCCAAAATACATTGTGTATGACTCTCTCTCTCTCCTCCGGCTTTCATCGCCACAGCTTATGCATGACAACAGCCTGTTTTAGATACATTTTTCTTTTTTGAAATTTTTTCCACTGTTATCATTTCCTTTTCATTCTCTTTCTGCATGTTCTGGGCATTTTGGGATTTAAACCTTAAAAACATAATGGACAACTCTTTTCCCCAGGGATTTTATACCATCTTTTTCTTTATAAATTCAGGTATACATGGTGCTTCCTTAAATCCCACGAGCTTATTTTCCACCCACCTAGACATAAATCTTCAACGATACAGGTCTTTACTGTCACAAACTGCTGTCTGAGTTCATTTATGAGTTAAAAGTTTCTCCAAAAGGCCCTGCGAATTCCTTATTAAGCTAATGATGTTCAGACGGCAACCTTGGAGCCCTACACAGGTCTTCCATAATTGACCCCAATTACGACAGAAGACACAGGGCAGCTGGGTCCTATAGAAGCATGCGGCTGCTTGGAGCCTGGTGTCAACAGGTTGAGTGAGCTTTACTTCAGCCTTTCGGCACCATCAGCATAGGCTGGTGTGCTCCACTTCCCCTCAGATATGCCTAAGAGCAGCCAAGGGAAGCGTCAAGTCCATTAAAAACACACTCACACACACACCAGTGGGAAGGGATGGAAAGTACTGTACAACAAAATGACCATTAAGTACAAGTTATTCATTTCTCCGTACCAGTATTTAAAAAAAATCATCACAAACTTTAAGCACAAGTAATGTGTTATTTAATTTGTCCTTTATTTTCTTCCGTGCTCCCAGTTAGCTCCCAACCTTCCAATAAAAGCTATTCCTCAAGCTTTCACAGGCATTATGGTGCCTCCAGAAAAATACTAACTTAAACAAGCAGCTAGCCATACACACCTCAGCTGCCTTGATTGATTGCCAAGCAACATCTGATAAACCAACAAAACAGAGATTGCTGAGAGCGTTCCACTCTAGTTTCAGGAAAAAAAATGTGCGAGAAGATCAAAACTGGGCTTTTGAGATGTGGTCACAGGTTTTATGCACTGATGAGTGAACTTTTTTTTTTTGTTGTTGTTTTTTTTTTGATGGTTAGAATCAGTGAATGCAGTTTCCTGCACAAAACTTAAGAGCAAGTTTCCCAAAAATAAATGGAAGCTGTAATAAAGACAGAGACTGGACTAAATTATAACATAAATGTAGATATACAGTATGTATTATATGAAAACCTATTATTTTATTAAGTTTTTGTTTTTTTTGATGCTCGACAAAGAATAACTTGACTGGAAATTGAAAAGGTCTGAGATTTATTTAACATGAACTTTATTCTTTCAACTGCAAAAAAAAAGAAGTGACAGTTTAAACATGTCCATTGGAAATTGTAAAAATATTTGTTTGATTATTTTGCATTGTTAAAACACCTGCTATACCTTCATTTGTTGTCTAATTTCAAAATACTGTGATTTAAATGTGATAATATAAATGTGAGTGCATATCACCCACCCCTACACTGAAGATAGTTGTTCTCTCTCCTTTGCCTCTCAGGCTGTCAGCAAATGCTCCTGGCGTAGTGTGTTTGCCTTGTAGTGATTGATTTGCGCAGCATGGCTGAATGAACAGCATTGTAACAGCTGATGTTTCATTCCACCCTAATGACCAGCTGAAGGAATGACACTTTCTTGTCAGCGCTTTGAGACATTTTGGTTTGGCCATAAATAGAAGTTAAAGCAGTGTTTCTTCACTGCGGGGAGCTCTTAACCCACCGACCAGTCTATGACACCAGAATTCGTTCTGAAAGAAGCAGATCTTAAGGCTTTACTAAGTTTTTTACTACTCCTTCAGATTCAGTGGCACTTGTTTTCTTGCCTCTTGCAATGTTTTTTGCCAAGACAGCGGTGCTGTTCAGCAATATTCTCATTGGGTTGGGTCAGCTAAGTGCTCTCAGAGTTGTTGTTAATGAAAAAAAACTATCTTTGGCTTTGTTCTCTGAGCAGATCCAGTGCCAAGCCGAGAAAAAAAAAAGGCACATTTACTCACCTAATGCAGCAGCGCACTCCTCCCAGATGAAAAGTGGTGAAGTTGAATCAATGTTTGCTTACAATAATAAAATTATTATATCAGTGCAAGTAGACTGTCCCTAGATGAGGACTTTTGCTCATGGAGATTGCTGTGAAGTGGGCCTTAGTATGCAAGGCCAAACCCTGAAGCATTTTGTGTGGGAAGTGTGCACACTGTGCCCATGAACCCATCTCTTGGGTCAGCTTGATTTTCTTCAGAAGGTTGTTAACAGAGTCTGCTTTGGAACAGTCAGAAAGTGCCGTCTCTCTATAGTCAAGGCATTTATGGAGGAAGACCGTGAACATACCCAGCTTACCTGGTTGTACTTTTTCTGTTCTTTTCTTGCAGTACTGGTATGAGGGGAATGAGATGGGAGACCTGCCAGTGGATTTTTCCATCGTCTGGGATGGAGACTTCCCCATCGATAAACCACCCACTATGAGAGGTGAGCTCCTTTTTTTTTTTTTTAAATGTTTTTTATTAATGCTACTGCCAGCATTTTCACAGGACTAGGCAAGACCGACTACACTGTCCCTTTCCACACTGAGGTGGTATTCTCAGGGGTTCGTCCTCTATAGGTAGTTAGGACACTAGTTAGTTCTACTTTCCATGGCAATTACATTTTTTTTTCCATTCTCCATTTCTGTTTAAAATAAATGTTATGAAAAAGTACAAATATGCTCTTCTTTTCTGGGAAAGTGGGTGCAGTTTACCTTTAAATTTAAGATCCATAATCGGATCATGTTGCACCTGTTAGGATACACTTATAGTGTTAGTACTTTGTGGGCCTTAAAATGACCAGAATTGCACTTTTTTTTTTTTTCTGGACACTATAGCAGTCCTGGGTTGTACTTACTAAGGACTTCCAGCATCATCAGAGAAAGCAGGAAAGTCACTCTAAGGGATGTCATTCCAGTGTGCAATATCCTGTATTTTAATTATTGCGATATTGCCCTTTGCAATATTCATATCACAGAAGGCTCCAGTATGAAAATGAACTGTATAACCAGAGACACCGCTGTGAATGTGTTAATGTAATCACACCCAACAACATAATGCAGGCCAGTCTTAACCACGTCACGTCTTAGATTCCCCAGTGGATATTTCATATATTTCAAAGCATGTTGCAGGGACAGTATGTACTAATATGTTTACTATATTAGTTTTCTCCATATCTTGCTGGCTTGGGTTAACACAGTGCAGTGCTTTTCTTGTTAAAGCGTCAATGCATACATGATTTCTAAACCTTCATTATTAGTAGATGTTAGAGTAGGAAAACGTTTCCGAAAATGTATATTTCTATACATTGTAACTTTTCTTTTTCATCATAAGCTGGATTGGAAGGTATTGGGGTGCTGTTCAAGAAGTTCCTGGCTACATTCTTCTTCTCCTTCGTTTAGCGGTCGCCACAGCGGATCATCCGTTTCATCCGATCATCCAGTTCCTGGCTACCTTATACAGCGATAAATAGTAGAGCAACTGTGTTAAGCCCCCTAGGGGTGGGAGGGTAGGATGAAGCTGCTGATTATTTGGACTGTATGGAGGTCCAGTGTTCTCAGACTATAGCCCTAGCTCATTTTGAGGCCCAGTCTATTTCACTGGAGAGACAAGTTGCGTTCAAGTGGATCTCAATGCATCTTTAATGCATAAAGAATTCCTTCATCTGTTCGGTCGGATATAGTGAGTCAGACATCCTTTCATCCAGCGTAGCATATTTTATTGATAGCCTGGTGTTTTTGGTGTCTATTTTTGCGTTCATAGCTTTATTTTACCTCGGAGGCAAGGACGATATGTGTCCTCCTTCATCGTAGCTGTTCTGTTGTCTAATTGTATTTCATAGTATGGTAGAAAATTAGGACAGACAGCTTTTCCCTCGCTTTTGATCTTTTGTGGGTTGATGAGAGTGAAAGAGAAAGAGAGAGAGAGAGGGAGGAGAAACTATAGTGGACTTGCTGACTAAAACCAAGCACAAAGTGAGAGAGATAGAAGTGGGGAGGGAGGGAGTGAGTGAGCAACTGAGCTGAGAATGTGCCAAATAAAGTGGAGCTAGCCAATAGAGAGCATCAAGACTACAGACTAATCGTGAAGGAAAAAAAAAAACAAATTCTTCTTTCTTTCTTAAAAATAAAGGAGAGGTTTATGAACACTGTTAAAGCTTCAAAATGTACTCGCCAATCTAAGGTAATCTGAGTTTGCGATATCACAAAAATCAAGGCATTTACATTTTTCCCAGTGTGCAGTGCTTCAGTTCTACCCATTCACTGTTCTGTGAGCGTTTCTGTTTAATCATAATGCGAGGAGAAAGGAAGGGAAATTATCATGTAAACATCATGACTGTGTTTTTGATGGAAAAAATATCATAAGCCCTAGGAAAACAAGTTTATGATAAACTGTAAAAAAGTGCTTGTAAATTAAAAATCCATTTACACTCATTGTGCACTTAAAGAAATTAAATTAAAGTTATCTCTTCGTGTTAGCGCTGTTAGTAGTTACCGCAGCAAAGGCTTTTGCAAAGCTCATATTGATGAATGCTGCAATATGCAAACGAGCCCTGTGACCTGTTCTATATGAGTGTTTTGGTCTTTTGGTAAATTAAGTAACCCAGCTGAAATGAATAATTTGGGTGAAAAATATACTGGGTGTTTCATAGCTGTGTTTTCAGTGTGTTTTAATGTATTTTAAGATGACAGTATCCATATTGCACATTGTTAAAAGGCATTGCCTATATTTATTTGCTCCTCTTACTGAAAGTGCTCAACAGTCTTAACCCTGACATATTTAACCATAGCTTAGAGACAATGCTGCCTGTTAAGGTTAAGGACCAGGTTCAAAGCCCTCCTTTGCAGCAACCCTTTTATAAGTAAATGTAATGAAATGTAAGGAATACAGAGCGAGATCAACAGAGAAACGAATACAGTGTTGAGTTGAATTGTGCTCAAGCTGACCTGCAGATATCAGTGTTGATGAAAAAGATTGACCTGGTGTGTGTGTAGATGAGTGGAGAGTCATGTGTCGGATCAGTTAATCAATACTCCTTCACTTTGCCTACCTTATCACAACCTTAGTGTGATTACGCTGAGAACTACACTTCATATATTCATATATATACAGCAAAAGTTTTAGGCAGGTGTGAAAAATGCTTTCAGAAGAATGCTTTCAGAAATATAAATAATGATTGTTTAATTTTTTTCAATTTACAAAATGCAAAGTGAGCGAACAAAAGAAAAATCTAAATCAAATCAATATTTGGTGTTACTACCTTTTGCCTTCAAACCAGCATCAGTTCTTCTAGGTACACTTGCACAAAGTCAGGGATTGTGTAGGATTATAGTCGGTGTGTGATCAACCAAACAGGTGCTGATGATCATCAACGTCACACGGAGGTTGAAACACAGTCATGTTTGGAACAACCTACCAGCAGAGTTCCTTCAAAAACTGTGTGCAAGTGTACCTAGAAGAATTGATGCTGTTTTGAAGGCAAAGGGTGGTCCCACCAAATATTGATTTGATTTAGATTTCTCTTTTGTTCATTCACTGCATTTTGTTGACTGATGAAAATAAATGATTAACACTTCCATTTCTGAAAGCATTCTTTGTTTACAGCATTTTTTCACACTTGCATAAATCATTTGCACAGGTGTGTGTGTGTGTGTGTGTGTGTGTGTGTGTATATATATATATATATATATATATATATATATATATATATAATATACACACACACACACACAATAACAATATTCCTTGAGATTAGAACCACCTGCCTCATGTTGTTTGGAACCCTTTCAAACCACCGAACAGCTATGACCCATGGAGGCACTGAATCCGACGGTGCGCTGTGGTATCTGGAATCAAGATTTATCAGAAGATTAGCCCTGTAAGTTTCAAGTTGGGCCCTCCATTGATCTGACTAGTCTGTCTAGCATGTCCCACAGATAGCTTTGTTGAACACTTTTTGTTCCTCAAACTATTCCTGAACAATGTTTGCAACATATTAGTTTGCTTATCTGCCATTAGGAACTACCATGGCCTATACATGCCCATAATTAGCAAGCTATGATGCACTTTACACTGAATTATAGCCACAGTTAACGTTTTCATTCATTTGAGCTACGCCACTTCTGGTAGGTATTGATCAGCACATATTAGGAACCGTCTACTAATTCTTATATAATAATTATGTAATTATTAAGAATAAATACTTATGAACAATAGATATGAGACTTATGGCCTCAAATCTTGGCAAGCTATAAAAACTGTGTGTGTGTGTAGGAGAATCAGAAATGTGAGCTCTTGGTAGAGTAAATGCAGGCGTGGGCATTGCCTTCACTGCTTTCACCCTTACAGTTCAATTATCGACCTGCTGCTACACGCTTTGGCTTCACTCCTACTGCTGCCCTTCAACCTGCCAGCTGCCTATAACACTTTATTCTTCTCTCTCTCTCACTTTCTCTCTGTCTCTGCTCCTCCACAGCTCTCCTATATAAGTGTGAGGCTCAGAGGGACAGTTGTGGCCTGTGTCTGAAGGCTGACAGCATGTTTGAGTGTGGCTGGTGTCTGGCTGATAAGAAGTGTCTCCTGAAGCAGCACTGCGCTTCACCTGAACACAACTGGATGCACCAGGGCCGCCGCAATGTGCGCTGCAGTCATCCCCGTATTGCAAAGGTAACACAACATTTTACCTACAGATGCGCAGTTTCCTGTTTATCATGCCGACTTATCGTGTACCTATATTCAATGGATCTATCCATCATAATACCTACCATACTGGGGAGTATTGCTGAGTGTTGATCCATCTGTCTGTCTGTCTGTCTGTCTGTCTGTCTGTCGATATTACTATTTAAGCTAAATTTCCTCAAAATTGAATAAAAGTTTATGAAGTGGTTTGCAGAAGACTCTGCTCTAGTACTTATCCTCAACAGGAAACAGCTAAACAGGAAAATGTAAAAGTTATATTTTTCTGTTTTGTGCATAATTTGTATTTTTCTTTTGCAGTGTTTAACACACTGAACCAAAATAAAAAGAACAAATAAACAGTAGCTGTGCTTTAAAAAGTACATAATGTGTCATTTTTGTGCACATTGTACAGTTATATTTCTGTACCATGGGTTTGTTTCCTCTGTTTCAAGCCAAGAGTTATCTTCTAAAGGTACTTGTATGTCTTTTCATGCACCTAACAATGTGTTTCTGTAGATCCAGCCCTTGACCGGTCCGAAAGAGGGGGGTACGCGGGTGACAATCGAAGGGGAGAATTTGGGGCTGCAGGTGAAAGAGATCACCTATGTGCGAGTGGCAGGAGTTCGTTGTAGTCCAGTGTCTCAGGAATACATCAGTGCTGAGAGGTAAGGGCCAAGATACTTTACAGCCATATCTGTAATTGGGCTAAATTTGAAAGTACGTGAAAACTGTTCCTGTAAAACTACAAGAATTAATGCAACAGAGAAGCTGTTTTAGTTCTCTGAAGAACCATGTTTGTAAACAAATGTGAAGAAAATAATGAACAGTTTAAGAATTCTTCCAAGAACTTTTATATTAAAGAATGGGGTGTGTGTGTGTGTGTGTGTGTGTGTGTGTGTGTGTGTGTGTTCACGTTGCATCAATGTTTTGCAGGATTGTGTGTGACATGGATGAATCTCTGATGGCCAGTCCTCCTGGTGGTCCAGTGGAGCTGTGCATCAGTGATTGCAGTGCAGAGTATCGTACTCATTCCTCTCAGACCTACACTTTCGTGGTACGTACTCCACCTTCAGCCACTGGACACATCTGTTCCATATATAGAGCATCTTTGCAAAGTTATGGATTTCAAATGTATGCTCCTGCCTTCTTTGAAGAACTCTTGTTAGGTTTGCCAGAGATGTATACCACAGCCAGCCAATAAAAATCCCCGGGGCTGTGAGCCAATGAAACTGCATGTTGTGAGCCACAAAATCAATTGGATTCCTGCATGTTTAATCTGTCAGCCAATCGAGACCCCGTAGAGCTTGTGCAATTGTGCAGTTGAGTGAGAGGAAAAATAATGTAAAAGTGACATGATTAAACCCCCTTCCACCTACTGCTGTGGTAAAAGTGCTGCCCAGCAGGACTGAACCATCAGTCTCTAGGTCAACAGGACACACAGAAAAACTTACAAGTATTTTATTTTACATAATGATTCAATGTAATAATATGTCCTACATGTATTATATAGCAACAAAAGAAACTTCACAGCATTATAAGAAGAAGCCATCTTCCATTTGTGTCAAAATTCAAACTGAGCAATGTTCGGGCAATCTTGTTACACTGACTTACATTTAGTGTTAAGAATGCATTTCCTCCCTCCTTAAACATACTTTTTGGAGCTATGAGGTTTTGCTACAATAGTGACATGTTCACAATTACTGTGTACTACTGTGGAGGTTTATAGAGTCTGATCCTGCAAAGTCAACATCCTGCTTTCAGTCAGAGCCTGACACTCACTCAAACGATCAAGCAGGGATGCACATGGATACGTGACTTGGGACTAGAATGATCCCAGCAGGCTCTCTTGAGAATTTTAACAAATAGCAGAAACGGAAGGACACTGACTGAGATGTGCTCAGCCAGGGCTGTAGATACAAGATAATTAGAGTAAAGTGATCAGGCCTGCAAACAAACAGACCCTGCAATCGCAAACAAATGAACCAAATCTACCACATGAGCTACCAGTAGGTTACATTACAATTATCTGGATTACTGTTATCGTGTCTGCAATGTTTATGTGCACCATAGGTGGTACCCTTTCAGTGTGTCTGTCTGATTTATGCTTCCACATGTTCACTTTTGGGGGAAATGTGTGAGCATCACCTATGAAAAAGTTTGAGGAAGCATATCAAGTGCTTTAAGCTTTGGAAATTGTGGTTCTTGGTGCAATGCTGTGTTGTTTTAGAGTCCTGTGACCTTTTTTCAGCATGATATTTTAACCTTTTATGTAAAACTAGATTCACAGAAATACAAATAAAATCTGAACTCTGACTTTCTTTATTCAGTTGATATCACACACATGTTAAATTCTTCTGACAGCTTCCATCGCAGGTGTTTAAAACCCCAATAATGGTTAAACCTTCCATGTAAGGTGTGGTGTTTCGTTACCATGTAGATTCACAAGTGAAATTTGCCAGATTATTTAATAATATTCATAAAATTCTTTCTCCCCATAACTTATTGAGTTGCCAGAAGAAATAGTGTTCTCTCAGTGCTCAGTGTTTCTTACTCTGTTGTTATGAAGGATGAAAGTGACTACTGTGGAAAAAGACTCACACCAACCATGCCACCAGGACTGCGTTTTTCTTTCTTGGAATCATCAAATCATGTTCAGCTACTGCGAAAATAGCATTTAACCACAACATAAACAGATGTTTGTGTCATACAAATATGCTCAGTTATTACAGGAAAAAAAGAGCATAGTTCAAATGAAAGACCTCCAAAGGTCGAAAGCACCTTCAGCTCAAGAGTTTCAAAGATTCAAAAAAAGTAAAAGTCTGTTCTTCATACCTTGAAAGGTACATTGATGGGCATGAAGCTTGGTGTTGAAGGAAAATTCATCAAAGCTTAGAGGGAGTATCAGGAAAAAAAAAAACAAAGCCATACTTTGTAAACAGTGATGCAGCTGGTTAGTGAACACAGCCTTGTCTTTGTGTCTGCTGGACGGTGGTGGTAGATTAGCGGTAGGATACTCGCCTACAGACCAAGAGGTCACAGGTTCAAATCCTACCTCCAGCACCACCATCATTCCTGAGCAACAACCCTTAACCCCAAGTTGCTTCAGGGAGACACTTCAGGGAGGCGCGTCTGCTAAATACCACAAATCTAAGTGTGAATGTCTCTTCTGTCCAGACTCCCAGCTTTAATCGGGTACGACCAGAAAAGGGACCTGTGTCAGGAGGGACAAGGCTGACCATCTCTGGTCGAAATCTGGATGCAGGCAGTTCGGTCACAGTGTTCCTGGCCCAGGAGAAGTGCCTGTTTGTTAGGTAAGTCAATGCACAAATCCGAGTTAACCGATCATCCCGTAGCCTTCCCTGTTGAAGCCTTTCTGCAGCTGGGTGAATGTGTTCACCATGAGGAGTTTGGTCCAATGCTGTGCTCACATCTTTAGCATACGACTGTACATTCTATCAGCTTTAAATATCACTGCATCACATACCGGAGACAGTGTGAAACAAAGCTAATAGAATCTAGGTTACTAAAGATTATGAAATTAATGATAAAAACGCCAGCGGAGGCTGAGGTTAAGATTATACCTGTTAACATATCTTGCTGTGTGCAGGTGTAGCCAGAGTGAATGGCTTCATTGTGTGTTTACAAACAGAGTGTGCTTGCATATCACTCTCTGTGTTTGACAGGATCGTGCCATATGAGGCCAAACAGCATCAAGAAGTCAAAAATAACACCGTTGTTTGCTAGTTGAAGCAAATATCAGATGAAATGCTGGCCCGCACGTACCCCCTCCTGCATGGATGAATGCAATCACTTGCTTCCCTGCACGATTGGACTTATCCTGCTGCAGTTCAGGGCTTGAGCCATGAAAAATGAGTTTGATCAGCAGGGAGGCCGAAATGACAAGACAGAAAACAAAATCCAGGACAAATGTAGTGTTGAATACGTAATAGAGACCATTTGTGAAAAATCACGCAGCATCCTAATGCACAATTAGATGCAAATCCACCAGAGTGATGTTGATAATAAGAAGTCTACATTGGAAAAAGTAATGAATTAAATTTCTTTGATGCAAAAATATGGACATCTTTTCTACATGAGATTGTCTTCTGTTAATAATTTGTTTGACGTGATACATTTTGGGCACTGTGGACGCATTTCAATAAGGACTTTCAAGTCATCTTTTTTTCTGCTTGAATGTATTGTCTACTGATCTCAGATCAGTGTTACTCTTTTACATATCATATTGAAAACCGAAATGGGAACAGCACCGTTGTGAACCAGAATTTTTTTTTTTTTTTTTCTTACAGGAGAACAATACGAGAGATTGTGTGTGTGACTCCTGCGTCCACATCTGGCTTAGGGCCCTCGTCCATCAAGCTGTTCATCGACAGAGCTGAGATCAACAGTGACCTGCGCTACATCTACACTGAGGACCCCACCATCACCAATGTGGAGCCCAACTGGAGCATCATTAAGTGAGGACTTAATCCACCCACTCTGAAATGCTGACAGGCTGTATTATTTAGAAGAGCAAGAGTAATGATGCACATGGTTTCGTGAATTGTTTACTTTCATTTAGATTAAAACAGTTTGGCATACTGTATGTTTTGGGCTGAGCAAACTATAAAGAACCACAGAAAAAGCCAGAACACATCCAGCTGATGTACTTCTCATGCCATATCAGCATATTTTCAGCTAAAAGCATGTCCACAATAATTTTCAACAATACTAGTCTTCTTCTAATAGCTTTCATAAATGACTTCAATGGGGTTCATGGTTAACGGAGGAAAAAAAAGATAAACAGTGACCCGTTATGAGATGACATACATTTCTGAACAAACTGTCAGGTGAAATGCTATTTAATGCTTTTCATGGCCTAATGAATATTCATTAATGAACTCGTTGTAAATAGTTTATCAGCCTTTAATAATTAAATAAACTTACTTTAAAGTGATACCCTATGTTATCATGCATGCATGCATTAATCACCAAATAACAAAATCAGTCAAATTGTCAGGCAGGATGTCTGCTTATGCTGTGCACAAAAAACATTCTACACATTCTATAATTCTTTTTATTCAAAAAAATATTCATAATTTTGAGTGAGAGATATTTATATTCGGCTTTAAAATAGCAAAAAATGGCACAATGCCCAACCGCAATAGCAGGTTGTATGTTTTTATCTTTACAGTGGCAGCACATCTCTGACCATCACTGGGACTCACCTGCTCACCATTCAGGAGCCTAAAGTCAGGGCCAAATATGGCGGAGTGGAGACCACCAATGTGAGTATAGACGCAGCCTAATTCTGCCACAAGCAAATCTCGTGAAGCAGCCGTTCAGAAATGGAAAGACTTGATTTAGAGTTGGCTTTTAATTTTAAAGGAGTAACACACATTTGATTGCGATTCATTAGCTGATTAGCTTACTTTACCAAAATTCCCGAATGGGAGGTGTTGGCTCCATCATCATCATACAGTCCTGGAGCGGTAACCATTTTATTAGGCTAAACTAAGCAGTGCTCTAGCATCCTAAACTGGGATAGAAAGCAATGTAATAAAAAATCTTTCTGGTTCCTATTAGGTGTGTACAGTGGTGAATGACTCCACAATGATCTGCCTGGCTCCTCCGATTGTATACACAAAGCGACAGGCTCCTGAGACCGGCCTTCATCCGGACGAGTTCGGCTTCATCCTGGACCATGTGTCATCCCTTCTCATCCTCAACGGCACTCCCTTCACCTATTACCCTAATCCTACCTTTGACCCACTGGGGAACGCCGGCATCCTGGAGGTCAAACCTGGGTCTCCCATTATCTTGAAGGTACCTTTTTCTCAGTATCTTTTTTTACAAGTTTTCAAAGTGATGGGTTAAAGAGACCAGAAAATGTTAGTTGTATTTAACATTATAAACACTCATTTGGCTTTTTTTATGGTTAATATTAGTCTACAATTGCTTTAGTATCTCTTTAGTTACTATGATGGTGCTTTTCCGCCATTAGATTATTAGGGCACACGAGTAATGTTAATTTGAGCATGTTTAAATGGATTAGCTACATTACATAAATGTAGATATTCACACATACATATGAGTACATTTACAGCATTTAATGAATTTTTCATGTAAAAGTGACTTCGCAAGATGAGGGGGAAAAGCACTGTTAACTTTCAGTGTGAGTCAGTCTTACACAACCATCTCAATCGCTTTGTTAGAAAACCATCAGTCACTTTAAATGACTAATATACTTTCAAATCACACTAATGCAGACGGAGTTATAATACAGTTTATCTGACTATATATTGTATGTGTACGTGTGTGTGTATAGGTTTACATAATTAGGAATAGTCTTGTTTTGTAGCCTTTTTGCATTGAAGCTGTGATCCTAAAATTTCATATATGCTCAATAAAGTTTCTGTCTGTCTGTCTGTCTGTCTGTCTGTCTCTCTATCTGTCCATATAAATTCACTGCATTTTCTGTTACCATCAGGGTAAAAACCTGATACCTCTCGCCCCTGGAAACGCCCGTCTGAATTACTCTGTGATGATTGGAGACACGCCGTGTCTGTTAACCGTCTCAGAGTCCCAACTCCTTTGTGATTCACCGAACTTGACAGGAGAGCAGCGAGTCATAGTGAGTTGTGTTCCTCTGTTAACCATTACTGATCTAAACACACGCGTGAGCTACTCTGGTCAGCATGGACGAAAACATGCTTGCCTTTCAAGATTTAGTTGCCACAATATGGCAATCCAGAATTTTATGATCGTGCATTTTATTTTATTGTGTGTTCAGTAATAAATGTGGCAGAAAATGGATGAGTGGCTATGAGTGGGCAGAACTGCTGAATGTTTGGTTTGCATGAGCGTAGACACCATACATCTCACTTAATCAATCCTATAATAGGCCTGGTCGCCAAGCCATTTTTTACTCTATGGCTAGTTCACAAAACATAAAGGTCAACTGGGAGAGTCTCATCATACATTAAGTACTTATTATGATTAGGGAGCCACGCTGATACAAGCACTTTTCCGCATAATCTTCCACTGTCCGGAGCGAACTAACCAACACACACCGCAAGTTAGAAAAGAGGGAAAACAGTAGTGGGTGAAGTGTCATCAAAAGAAACCAAATCACAGCAGTGGCCTAGTGGTTAGGGAGCTGGCCCCAGGATCAGAAGGTCATGGGTTCGAATCCTAGGCCAGTTGGTTGCCCTGAGGTACCCTTGAGCAAGATACCCTCCCCATCAATGCTCCCCGGGCACTTACAATACCTGCACCCTGCTGCACATGTTTGTGTGTGTGGGTAAAATGCAGAGATGTAATTTCGGTGTGGTGTGCTGTGCTGTGTACTCACGATGACAAGAATAGTCACTTTCACTTGAAACTAATGCATATTAATATTTAGTTTTCCCCTTAAGAGACATCATTGCTTCAGACCATTTGTAGGTTTAGCCTGAAGCCCCACTGCTCACAAACAGTTGCTGTGACTCTGTGACTGTAGGCCACAGGTTTAAGTAAAGATTTCATCAGAAGTTCCAATGATGGCCGTCTTGATAGAAGTTCATTCCATCGACTGCTTGTGACGAATTTATCAAAGCATATCATAGAACAAATCACAGAGTATGAAGTCTAATTTACAAGCAAAACACACTGTAAGCAAAACACAGCACACACCACATTGTTATTGCCAGGAATGTTGCAACAGAAGACAGATTCACTAAACCGGATCAAGCAATAAGCAGAGAAGTGACAAAAGCAACAGCAAAGTGGATAGATTATTCCCCCATTGAGAGCCTTCACTGTAACAACAATCCAGTAACTTTATAAACAATAGTGAGGGAAATTATATATTCAGATGAATTATTTTCTCCACTCATGTAGCTATTAAAAAAACGAACTGCTTTTAAATATAAAAACCTTTAAAGTCAAATTTGGCAAACAAGCCAATGCAATTAATCACAGCTATTTTCACATAATGAGATTATTCTTGTTTAATTCTTTTCATTGTTTGACAGCTTTAATAATATTGCAGTATAATTAAATCATGGTGATATATTTGACATATAAGGCTTGAAGATATTTTCTTGCAGCAGTTCCCAGTATGCAAATATTTGGCGAAACACTGTCAGGTGTCCAAGTAATCAGACACTGGCATACCATGCCATTAAAACAGATCAATTCTACCCGACTTCCCGCACTTTCAATTCCTGACTGCCTGGCTAATTTAGTGCTACATTCCACCTCGATCACAAGTAATCGATGAGCTGGGGTGCAGAGAGGAGTCGAGAGGCGTGTGAGAATCAAAGAGGAGATTAGGATCCAATGAGCAATTGGAGGACAGGAAAAAGGGGCACTGCTGTTTCTCTTAAAGCGATAGTTCAGCCAAAAATCTAATTTAATCTAAATTCTCCCCTAAGAACAGATTAAGGGGGTCAGTGTAGACATGTTTGATGTTGGTTATCTTTTTAAAGTTTGCACTGGAGGTTTTAAAAGGCTGTAGGACACACTATTATCTATACAACGACACCAAAGTATGTCACATTATGAACAAGAAGTTGCTGCTGTCCTGAAGCTTGCATTTTGGCTTGGTACTGCTTTAGCGAGAGAAAGGTTGAGGGAGTGAGAAAGAGAGGGGGAAAAAAGGGAGAAGAACAGAAATAAGTCAAAAAGTCCAGAGTTGTTGTTAGAAGGGAGCTTGGGAGGAAAAAAGAGAGAGATGGAAGCAGGAGAGTGAGAGGGACAGAGATTGCAAAAGAGAAGAGCGAATAAAGACAGGAAGAAGTGGATAAATGTATATTGTGAGAGAGAGAGAGAGATGTGGAGAAAGAAAGACAAAAATAATAGACTAGAAAGAGTAGAGAAAGAGAAATGGAGGGGGGGGGGGTGTGAGAAAGAGGGAGTGCACTGGAATCAGTCGGCTAATGACCTGACACATATCGACAGCTCTGTGGGCTTCCCTTTGTTCCTCTCTATTCCTCATCCTCAATAATTCATGCAGCCATGCAGGGCTCAGGCAGCAGCAGAAAGGTGAAACTCGTTAAGACAGACGGCATGACGCCACGCCTAATTGGTGTGTGACTAGGTAAAGGCTAAGTTCCATGTAAGTACGCTGCAGTCCGCCTCCCTCTCTGAGCAGATTTCTACTACTTTCTGCCTGTAGTTGCGTTACGGCCGCACCTGCGTCACTGTGGCGTGCATTTTTGAAGTGATCAGAAGATGGCTGCTTGTATTCCCAAAGTTTTGCCCGCCTGTCCTTCCCCGGAAAAGCCTGGGAAACGCCACAATGGCCTGTTTGCTGAGACAAAAGGTCAAAAGACAGAAAATTCCAACAAGGCAGCTTGTTTGAAGACTGAGAGTCAGGTGTGCTCCTGCGTGTTTGAACCCGAAGCCACAGCAGCCCACGCTAAACAAGATTGGACTCACCGCACTTCTTTTTTTGGTGCCAGTGATGGCAATTTTAGTGCACAATTATTTGCGAGGTTTAACACATTTGAAAAACCTTTCATTTAAACATTAAATATTTAAATGTGTTCTTTGCAAAGGATGTGCTTATTGTCGCTCTAGACACAAGATCAGGGCTCCTTTGTGTATAAATATATGTATTTTAATACAGGACTTCAGGACACATTAAAGAAATTAAACCCCACAGCTCCTATAATGGGCCTGTGCATAGTTGGCAGATTTCATTAATAGGCTCCAGTAAGAGGCTTTGTGCTCGCTACATCTGGCCTCATAACCCCTCCTGCAATATCATTTAGACAGCAGAATAACTCCGCTCTTTACGGCACAGAATTATTCTGCAAAATGCATTAAATAACAGATATTTTTGGCCAGCAGTTAAATATCATGCCTCCCAGCAAGCTGATTATTAGTGCAGCCCTCCTCATGGTGTTTTTAACAGCCTCCGATAACCTGCCATGGATTATAGTGCTACTGGATCCCAGTGCTATTGCTGTGGAAAATTTGGGCTGAAACAAGTCAAGTCAAACTTTATTTATATAGTGCTTTTTTCAACTGTTGTTGTCACAGAGCAGCTTTACAGAATCCGGGTTCGAACCCCAGTTGGGTAAGCCAAGGGCGACGGAGGCAAAACTCCCCTAAACATGAGGAAGAAACCTTGGGGGAAACCAAGACCCAAAAGGGGAACCCATCCTCCTCTGGTCGACACCGTAAATAAAAGAAAAGAAAGAAGAAGAAAAACCCTGTATAGTGATGACTTCCAGTAAATGAGTTACAGTAAAAGAGTCCACTGGTGACTGTAAATGGAGGTTCATGAGCTAATGGTGGAAGCTCTGTTTGAGTGGGGGAAGCTTTCATCTTTGTGGCAGCAGCTCCTGCAGAAGAGCCAGTCTGATGGAGCTGATCAGGTCAGGAGAAAAATAAGATGGTAGTAGTTTCGCAGACTAGGTGTAGCAGCTAGCATGGAACTCAGGACAGCCTCACGGAGATCGATGGACTTGCTCTCAGGAAAAAGTGAAAGTGACTATTCTTGTCATTGCGAGGTCACAGCACAGCACACAGTGAACCACAACAAAATTGGACCCCTGCATTTAACCCATGCACACAAACACCGTGCATCGGGGGCAGCTATGAAAGCTGCCTGGGGAGCAATGACTGGGACGGTACCTTGCTCAAGGGTACCTCAGGGCAACCTACTGGTAAGGGGTTTGAACCCACTATCTTCCGATCCAGGGCCCGAGTCCCTAACCACTAGGCCACCGCTGCCCCAAAACGTCGCGCATCTCAAACAAAGAGAAAGGAATTAGATCTGTTTTGCACTCATTTTACAGACAGTAAGTTTAAAGAATGCAGTAACATGACTCCTATTACAGCCCGACTAAAAAGTCCTGATCCTGATTAAAAAGGACAGATCTGACTAAAAAGGAGAGATCCAGGGGTTTTACAAACACGAGAGCATCCTGTGACACTGGCGACCCCCAACACCACCCTCAACAAACCTGAATTTACTTGAGGTGATCAGTATCTCTGCATCATGTAATGTCAGTGAGCTTCACATTACAAGTTTAGCAATGTTTCTAAGGTGGAAGAAAGCAATATTTCCAACGTGTATATCTAGAGATAGATCCGAGTCAATTGTGATGCCCAGGCTTTTGACAGAGTGCTTAAGATTAAGTGTAAGATTAAGAAAATCTAGCATTAAACCTGAAAGTTTGAAACAAAAAAAGTTATGAGAAGCTACCCCAGCAAGTTATTAGTGTGTCCTAGCTTACAGCTTGGATAGCAGTGCTCAAGGACCGTAACTGTTAATGTAGGCTGTATAAAGAGGGAACAATCTAAACTATATCATTTAATTTGGTGAATCAGCACTTCTCAAATCCATCCCAGCTAAAGCAAATGTCTTTATGGCACTGCATGCTTAAATATAATGTTCCTCCTTTTTCCCCTGGTTAATGTATTGAATTAAATTAATTAATCAAATGAATCAATGAACCCTGTGGAATTTCCTCCAAAAAACAAGATTAGAGTGATGTCAAGAATGTGGATTGGCAGCCCTGGTGGTTGCGGAAGAGCGGTGGGGATTTTTAAACGATTCTTTGTTCAATAAGTGTAGCTGTGTGAAACAAGCCCACTAGAGACAAGTGGAGCACTCTGGTCTTGCAGGGCTCAGCTGGGAGGCTGCAGCTTCTCACTCTACTCTTCCAATTAGGAACTGATTACTGGTAGGGGAGAGCAGTGTGCTTTCTCTCTCAGCCAATCAGAGACACTGGATCTTTATGAGACAGCAATTTCCAGCCGGGTCTCAGCACTAGGATCTGAGCATTGTTTCAGTGGAGAAACCCTTATCTATTAAAGCTTCAAGGGCTGGCCTGAATTATTTGAATAGCCAAGTCTATGTTCAGCATTCAGTAGTATTGTCCTTTTTTCAAGCTAAAGCCTAAGCTACCGCACATTTCATCAGGAGAGGCCTCGAGGAATGACTGTGTTTGTTACAACGGTGCATGATGATTGGTTCAGATGAGCTTACACCTCTTCAGTCCTCCAATTAGCTCTCTGTAGGAGAGACTTGAACTCCAAAAGCTCCAAAAAACTCCAAAGATAAATAACTTTAAAAAAATATTGAAAAACAGATGGTAAAATGATTATATGCCATGTCCATATTGTCTCCATGAATCATTAAAAGTGTTTTTGAATTGGCCTTCAGCTAAATATTGACATAGTGCAACCACCTGCTTTATATTTTCTGAAATGTGGTAAAAAATAATCAAAAACAAGTTCACTTAGAAACGTACAAAGACTAAATCATATTTCAGAAGAAGTACTTGTTTGTAGATTCCAGCGAATATTCAAAGCCTGTAAAAATCTAGTCAGGCCAACCTTAAAAACTTCACACGGTGATCAGCACCTCCTAACTGTGGCTTCTTGATTTCATCACACCATGTGATAATATAATTCCACAAAATACATCGTGTTCATTTATTTATTTATTTATTTATTTATTACTAGTAAGAATCATAGGAAACATTGCATCAACAGTTGCTCACAGTAGGCTTTGGTTGCCTGGCAACATAATGGTCAAACATTATTTTGAGAAAGGCACAGTGATTTGAATAACTTCATTAATGCGGAATTCAGCATGTGTGTGTGTGTGTGTGTGTGTGTGTCTGGTCTTACTATGCAGTAATTGCAGCTTTGATAATTGTTTAGTAGATCATATTTTAGGACAATTAATTGCACTACAGTGATTTCTGTTTATGTCTGCATTTTCAATGTTCGTGCATTTTATACGCCCCTGGCCTGCGTCTCTACATACCTTCACTACCCATCTTTATTGTGTGTGTGTGTGTGTGTGTGTGTGTGTGTGTGTGTGTGTGTGTGTGTGTGTGTGTGTGTGTGTGTGTGTGTGTGTGTGTGTGCGCACGCATAGATTTTGGTTGGTGGGTTGGAGTACTCTCCTGGCACTCTCCACATCTACTCGGACAGTACCCTCACCCTTCCAGCAATCATTGGGATCGGAGCTGGCGGTGGAGTGCTCCTCATCGCCATCATTGCCGTGCTCATCGCCTACAAGAGGAAGACAAGGGATGCTGACCGAACACTCAAACGCCTGCAACTCCAGATGGACAACCTGGAGTCCAGAGTGGCACTGGAGTGCAAGGAAGGTGAGGACACAAGCATAACACTACCACACAAGCACTAATCTGATTTGTTTGAAAACTCCTGATGTACACAAGTGAAAGGATGTGAAGCAGCTTTCGTTGGCAGCTGGCACCTTTAACCTGTCTCACTCCAGTTTTAAAATTAGAAACATCATATTGACACTTTTACAAGCCTTCTTTCCCAGTTTCAATATTTTGTGCGGTCTGATCTTTCTGCTTTGATTTGGTTTCACGTTTAGGCGCAATAGTGAGTCATAACTGTTATTCGTGTGAACAGACCTTCTCCTATGAATCGTCCTGCATTCTCATATCCAATCCTTGAAGTAAAATGACATGAACAAATTAGCAGCACGAGTTTCTTTGCTCTGGAGGCTGACCGCGCCCCTCGTCAGCTGCTGATGAGGAGGAAGAGACGGCAAAAAGACTTTTTACTGACTACGTTATGAGGACGGTGCTTTTAAATCTCTTGCAAGCATGTATTTTTTCATTGCTATCCATGGTGCGGCAGAGACAGTGACTAAGGAGCGCTCCTCTAGCCTGCACAGCACACAGTGGAAAAGCTGTCAACTTTCCTGCTGAGCACCATGAAAGGGAGCTATGCATCACATCCACAGGTGACCGATCACTATCAGGAGCAGCTTGCCTCCAGTCAGTCTCTCATCCGGTGCAGAGGGAAAGCGCTTTTCTGCTGTTTCTAAACAGCCAGAACTTTATTCCATATACCGATGATCTTTCTGAATATAAAGGGTTTGATATGTAAAATTCATGCCAGTTTCTTCAAAATAGAGCCAAAAAATATATAATAATAGATCATTTTTTTCAGAACTTTCACTCTGAATTGCACTCAGTCAGGCCTGATCATGTTGTAGATGTAACTAAACGTCATTTTTAACATTTTTAAAATCTAGTCCAAAATGTAGTTCAAAAGCTGCCCACTGAAACACACCTGTGGCGCTAAGAGTCTTGATTTTGGCACATGCTGATGGTTCCTGCCATTTGAGGAGGGATGTAAAGCCCGAGGATAAATGTAAGCGATTTGGATAAAAAAGTCAGCCAAATGCGTGAACGTAAATATGATCTGCAGACAGACCGCTAGCTACTTGCTTGAGTGTTCATGGTTCATGTAGTTACAGTATCACCCTCTGAGTGCCAAGCTGTCAGACGTGATGGGAGTTAAAAGCTTTTTAATTGGTCGCTAATGTTTTAATGCAGTGCAGAAGCTTGAACCCAGTTCTTTACTATTGTTCTCCCCAGTTTTCATAGTTGCTCAGTTACCTGCTTCATCTGCTCCACTTGCTGCAGTCTGAGACTGGGCGTGTGAGCCTCTCTGGCCAATGAGTTTTACATGAAGGTTTTAGCATACAGTTGAATTCACACCGTGGTCTTCCACCCCTTCACATTTTTATCACACTGCGGTCGTTTCATAACAGCCAGTTTCAGGCTGAGAGTGCGCACGCGTGTGTGTAATGCAGCAGGCCTGAGCTCGATGCGGGGTTTGACGCAGTCTTTGTGGAGCGATTGAACTAGGTCATGGCGTCATAATGTCCTCATCCTTTGAAGCTGGTTTTATTCGTGGGTTTAGAAGGATCTGCTGTGGAGCTCAAGCAGTTGCAGAGCAGTGCTGAAGATGCATTCATGTAAAACAGCAATAAGGAGCAGTTCTGCATATTTACCAGTACAAATGCATTGAGATACATCAGTACATGGGTAAATGGTCTGTACATCTTTCATCCCAGTAGTTTATACTTCCCAGCTGAGGACAGGCACAGCTTTATATAAAATAAACAATCATTACTCTCTGCTGCCGTATACAGGCGTCGGCTAATACAATCTACTACTACTATTTCTACTTCACTACTCGTTGGCCAAAAAAGACTGAATCAAAATTTGTTGAAATTTGAGAGTACACCTAGAGAATTCAAACCAGCTTTTCTTTCAAGGCCAGAAATGTTATCTGTTTCAGAAATGTTCAGTTTACCTTAACACAACAGTTAACCAAACTTGCGATTCTGACCTTCTCTTTCTGTAGCTTTCGCTGAACTGCAGACAGACATCCAGGAGCTGACCAATGACATGGACGGTGTGAAGATCCCCTTCCTGGAGTACAGGACATACACCATGAGGGTGATGTTCCCTGGCATTGAGGAGCATCCAGTTCTGAAGGAGCTCGATGTAAGGGAACCTGTGTGGAGAATAGCAGACCTCTGCTTTATTTCACTGTGTCTGTCTGTCCCCAGGTGTTGTTTGACACTTAGATGTGCAGTAAGTAGGTTGCCAGAACTCAGATCCCACCCCTCCCCTTCTTCTTCTTTTAATCCTGCTGCCAAACAAGAAGAAGGAAGAAAAAAACTGGTGCATGTGCTTTAAAAAGATCCCCTAAGCTGCAGCGCAGCACTAGCGCAGTCTCAGTAGTGTGCTTCAGAGCAAACGTGCCGCTCTGTGCACGCTTTTTAATTAAAACCTCCGGCATACATTGAAATCAGCAGCCCCACCAGGCCCCCATGGAATAGCCGTCTCGAGATGCGTCTTCTGGAAGAAAAAAAAAATGTTTTGAAAATAGTCAGCAAGAAAGAACAAGTCCTTCAACAATGACATTTCATTTTGTCACAGCTGAGATTCTATAGCAGCCAGGCAAAAAAAATTTTTTTTTAAATGGCTTACTTATTCTTCCTTTTGATCTCAGCTGTCCCATTCACCTCCGTTACCTTTTCCAGCACCACAGTGTGATTTGTTCTTTATTCATCTTTCTTTAATGCAACTGCCTGTCTCTTTTTCACCTTTTTACTCTTTTTCTCTCTTTCTTCAGTCTCCAGCGAATGTGGAGAAGGCCTTGCGACTCTTCAGCCAGCTGCTGCACAACAAGATGTTCCTGCTGATGTTCATCCACACTCTGGAGGCTCAGAGATCTTTTTCCATGCGCGACCGTGGAAATGTAGCTTCCCTCTTAATGGCAGCGCTGCAAGGAAGGATGGAGTATGCAACTGTGGTGCTCAAGCAGCTCTTGGCTGACCTAATCGAAAAGAACCTTGAGAACCGCAACCATCCCAAGCTGCTGCTCCGAAGGTACTGCATCAGCGTCTGCTCAGGACTTGATAAAAGTACAATGATAAAAAAATGCAATGATAACGGTTTATATCTCTCTCTCTCTCTCTCTCTCTCTCTCTCTCTCTCTCTCTCTCTCTCGCAGAACTGAATCTGTAGCAGAAAAGATGCTCACCAACTGGTTCACATTCCTCTTGCATCGCTTCCTCAAGGTTTGTGACAATGATGGGTTTTCTTTCTTTAGGGAATTGTTCTTGACTCAGATGTATTTAATCAGCCAAGATGTTTTTGGTGTCTGAAGAAAAATAGTATGACTTATAAAAATGGCTTGATGATTATTAAAGATAAAAGATGTTCGTACGTTTTGTTTATTTTTTAAATTCCACTATAGTTTTAGGTTGATCTAAGAGCTTGCTGCTAACTTTTTTCATTTTTATTTTCTTAAAATGAGGTGGTTTGATTTACGTTCACTTTCAGTTTTGGTTTTAAGTGTTGTAATGAATATTAAGCCTGAAATCTGATCATGATGTGACTCTATATTTCACAACCTTCGCAACGTAATATTAATTTTCAGTTTTTATTGCAATGGCTTTATTACAGTTATGAGTGCATTTCACTTTTCACTTTTATATTGAAAATAACCCTGTTAAACATAGATGTAAGGGTGAGCACTGTTACTTATTATAGCAGCATAGATTTGTTCATGCTATGGAAATGGCTTAAGAAACTTTCAAGCATGGCTGATGAGCTACATTTGAGGTCTCGATAAAATCATGACCAATTTAAATATAAATGAATCTTTTCCAGCCTCTCTTTATCCATCGTTATTAAATTGTCTTGTTTTGGTACCATGCCTTTAGGACTGATATGTAAGTGACTGCCGAATGCTGTGGCTTCAACAAGTAGGACGCAACATATTTCATCAGGAATACGTTCTTAATAGGAGGATACATTTGATGATTTTAGTGACCATCAGGACAGTGAATCTTAAAGGTTTTGCACCTTAGTTTCCTTCATTTCAACCCGTTTTTCCCTGATATGCGATCACTATATGAAGCTGTGCAAATAAAACTCAACATGTCAGTGTTTTCAGCCAGCTAGCTTGGGTATGTTTGATTTGTAAGTGGAGATTTGGCTGTGCTCATACATTTGACGTGATGACTCATGGCAGAGGTGTTATAAATCTAGTTCAGGCATAGCCTAAGGAACGCTACAGATTCAGTTCAAGCTTGAAACGAGTCCTCGGAGGCCAGCAGGGCACTCTCTCAAACCCACATCCTGTCAGGTGGCCCCAGACCTTTGAGCAAAATGGCCACCCTGCCCATATGCTGCGGTAGCGCTCCTCACACGGCCACGCACATTAAGGCCGGCAACATCAGGCCTATTGTGCACACCGGATAGAAATGCCCTCTCGGAATGCAGCCCTGGCTGGAGTCCAAGTATATTTAAGTCCCATCAGCGCAGATGTTAAAGTATTTTGGCCACCACCCCGGCCTCTAGGAGTAATTACCCCGAAATGTTTCCACAAGCTTACTTAAGGCTTGATCGCAAAACCCTGCCACATACATCCATCCTACAGCAGTGGTCCATGGAGATATAATCTTCTGGAGGCCAGTTCAGGAAAAGCCCCAGTGCCAAAAACTAAACAACGTAAACCTGCATCGGTATTCATCAAAGGGGCTTTTTTATGGGTTAGCAAAGACTGCTTGGAGAATAGAGATACTAAAAAAGAGAATAGAAAGCAATTCAATTCTGCTTCGTGAGTTTGTATCCATGGTGCTCATTATAGAGGTGCACTAGTACTCCTAGAGTTGTCCTTCTGTTCTTTCCTTTCTTCTTTCTTTGTGTCTCCCTCTCTCCCTTTCTCTCTCTTTTGTGTAACAAAGTGTGAATCAGGATGTCAGGCTGTAATTAATAATGTCAAGCTGATCTTGCCTAAGGACTAAATAATGGCCTTCGCTCAGTATCGCTGCTTAGTCATCAATAGCTTTTAAGTGGATAATTGGCGAGTTCTTCGCTCTTTGCAAATGCCATCTAAAAAGGAATTTGATTGGGCATCTGGACCACTTGCCTGTCTCATCACTATATTGCACTCTTTCCTTTCTAGCTCTTTCAGCCACACACACTTTTTGTACCTGTCTATCATTTTTTCCGAAGCTGCCAAACATCAAATGAGTGCATTTGCCTTGTTAAAAGTTTGACATTTTTTTTTTATTTGTGATTTGTGTCATTTCGATTGCTACCATGTTTCTGATGATAGCCCTCTTTCTCTCTGTCTCTGTGGTCTTTCTCTGTCCCCCACTTTTTCCTTTTCTTTCTCTAACACTCCCATTCTCTCTCACGCTTGCTTTCTCTCTCCCTTATCTGCTTATATGCTTTCCCCCCACTGTTTCATTCTTTCTATTCTGTCCTGTCCTGTTCTTTGTCATGCTTCTCTCTCTCTCTCTCTCTCTCTCTCTCTCTCTCTCTCTCTCTCTCTGCAGGAATGTGCTGGAGAACCTCTCTTTATGTTGTACTGTGCAATAAAGCAGCAGATGGAGAAGGGACCTATCGATGCAATCACCGGAGAGGCACGTTACTCCCTCAGCGAGGACAAGCTCATCCGACAGCAGATCGACTATAAGCAGCTGGTCAGTGTCCCCTCCGCTCACTCCCATCCCATAATCCCTCTGCCATTTCCCGCCAGCCCCCACCCCAGTGCTCCACTGTCGAGGGCTGGGGCCAGGTGTTTGACAAGCTCAATAAATAAACACACATGGAAGGAAATAGGGAGTGAATGTTTTCCCATACAGATATGTTATTAGAATGTACTGTTTATCAAGCATGCGATCGATCCGTGTGTTCACTAGCAAGACGTGCTGTGCAGTTTGCTCCCTTTGACATTCAGACAGTGGAATGTTAGCTTAAAGTGCGACACGTATCGCCAAGCTCACTATTATTCTGTACCTGGCGCCCGCTTGCTTTCCCCTGGTTATGATAGATGAGTTACTAAGGTTTCGGCTCCTCCGCCGCCCCTGAAATATATACGGCCCTCCGAGCTCAAATGCCAATCAGACAGATGAGGCCAGGCCATGTACTGAATAAAGAGAGAACCCAAAGGGGGAGACGCATGGGAGGCAGGAGAAAAGAGTGGAGACTTTTTTCACATAAGTAGTCATTTAAGGTTTAAAAAAAAAAAAACAAAAAAAAAAAAACACAGTTCGGTTCAACTCAATTTTATTTCACACAGGACATATTAGGAGACTTTGTCCCATAGCAGCTGCACAGAAATATGGGGTCCAAACATATGAAAATGACCAATTTTAGTAGTGCTATCAGGCCACTGTGATTAGGTTACATCATAATTTGAAAGCTGCTCCATTTGTAATGAAACAATGATGTTTGACATCATTTCAAAACCCACCTGAGAAATCCAGCTATTCGGAAAATCAATTCGCAAACCATTCAGACAATTCAAGACAACCAAAACATTTTTTCTCTTCTATTCTCATTAGTCTCTCCCTTTTTATATTTATCTCACTCTCCCTTTTCTCACTGTCTCTCTGCCTGTCTCTCTCTTATCCAACCAAACAATTCCAGAAATGAGTCATTCTGCCTGTAAAAACAGCCCAAGTACATCCTCAGGCTTCCACATTCAAGTCAGGGTAAACAATTTGTACGCAAAAATATTCAACATTATTTTGCAAATAGTCCCACCGACACAGTATCAGCAACCAGATGAATGTAAAAAAATAAATAAATAAATGAAAGCAACAATGGCAGGAAAAACAAGAAGGAACCAAGACAAATTATTTCCAAATATTTTGCCTGATTTCAAGACAGATTGATTGAGAGCTAATAAAATGGCACAGCAAAGAAGCTTTGTGGAATCAGCTTTCTGGACTCAAGAGAGTCTTAGTAGTTACTTTTAAAGACATTGTCCTTAGGGATTATTGGTAAAGGTCAAGGCCCAGAGGATAGTTCACAACTGTTCACAGAATCATATTCATTAAGCTTTGAGTGTCACAGGCTGATCTTGGATTAGCTTTACAGCATTCTGAGATAAAGGTCATAGTAACTTGAGTTGCACTGAAATCACAATACATCCAAGATCCAAGCGATTGATTCAGATGGAGTAATTGAAAAATATCTATTTCTGTATCTGTTCTTAACGTCATAACGTCACATGCATGTAAAAAAAAACACATGAAGCATGAAAGCATGAAAGCATGAAAAACATTTTCATACAATTCTGAACCTCCCAGTTAAGATTTAACCAATTCTCACTCTAGGCCCCTAAAAATATTCCCTCATTGTCTCTGTGCGGACTTCTTAACACGCTCTTTAATAGAGTTTTAATCACAGAGTCACAAGTGCCTTCTGAGGGCACTTGTGAGTACATCATGTTGGGATTCAGAGGAAAGCTGAAATAGCCTTAAGCCAATGATGAGTGAGCGGTCCTAGCTGCTGATGTTAAAGTGCAAGGTGCATTGTAGTAATGACCTGATTAACATGACCCGCCTGCACCATTTCCCGATAATATCAGGATCGTCAGTCAAATTTACACATACCAGTTACTTCATGTGAACTCGATGCTTCATACTTATCATCAGCAGCATCTTTTACTGTATGTGACCCATACTATACAGCATAGCGGCTACCTTTATGTGGACTTTCTAGTTGTTTAAATAATGACTCAATTAATTATTCATGAATAATGACACCTTAAACGCATTATGCAGCATATAAACTTGGGGCTGGTCATGGCCATTTTTGAAAGTAACAGAAACTTGATGGCAAGGGAATGAAATGCAGTTTTATTTATATTATAAAATAGAATCATTTTTAATACAATTACAAATGCAGGCAAGGCTAAAAGCTGGCACTAGACTTAGCTCAACATTAATACACCGTCGCTATAGGTTTGCCTTCCCTTTGTTTTATTTTTCTTGTCAGTCCACAGCACAGAAAGCTTAGATGGCACAAGGGTGCCTAAAACCTGAGGCGCCAGTGGAGTGGAAACATAGTTAAAAAAGCGTTTGTCTTCCACTGAAACCAACTGGAATCATTCATAACATTTCTGCAGGGTACATACCATTAGTGACAGCAGGTAGTCTTCCTAATGATAGTAATGTGGAACAAAAGTACCATTAAAGAATGCACCTAGAATGCACGTTAGTCTGTGGGGTGACGGTCAAGTGGGCGGATTTGATGTTCAGAATTTGGAGTTGAGCTTGTTTGCTTCAAAACCATTTATGTTTTGTACTCACAGACTTGTGTGGGATTAACATTTGTTCAGTTCTGAAAAGGTGAAATATATGGAAAACCCATAACTTTATTATGGATTATTATTGTGTTACTGTTATAATTAATGAAAAATAAAGAAAGAAATCACATAATATATATATATTTATGGGTCCAAAGGCATATATAGTTTAAAATCATAACTAGATGCTGTAAACAGCTATAATTATATCATTTAAATAATTTAAAAGCAACTCTAATGTATGTTAAATTTCAGAAATATCACACATTTTTGTGAGCAGCTGAAACTCTGAAGTCTTCTTTTCGATGTCCTTGTCCTTCCTTAGAGCTCTGACAGCTATTATATGCTTTTAATTTCATACCTTATTTGAAGAGTCTTAAAGAAGTTGTTTTGTAAAATTGTGTTGCTTATACTTATCCATCATTCCTAGCGTTTTCCATCAGAATGATATACCGATTGCAAAATGGTTTGCCAAAAACCCTTTTTTGGCAAATTTTCTAGATTTCTTCATAAATACAATGAAAAATTTCAGATTTCTGTATATCGGTTTTTCATTTTAAAACCTTTGTGTTCGAAGATAGATAATGAGAGCCCAATTAAAGAAAGCAAAATCCTTCAATATTACTGATCTGTGATTAAATTAAACGTAAACTAAAGTTTTCGGTAATTGTTTGTCAGTCCTGCACATCAGATTTGATATACAGCTTTGAACCATGGTGCCACCACGACCATGTTTTATAAAAGAAATAACGTAACGCCAGAATGCAGTGTGTTTCTGCTTTTCTTAAAGCCTTCTGGCTCTTCCACATGATCTGTAGCAAACTGTAGATGAGCAGTAATGTCTGTTATTTAAAAAAAAAAAAAAGATAATAGCCAAAAACAATTTAACAGTGATGTCTACATGTGTTGTAAAAACAGAATTTGATCTTAAGAGTCAGAGAGTATGTTCCTCCAGAGAGTCTATAGCAGTGCACAGGTTGGCACGTTCCTTCAGCTTAACACAGGATGAGCTTTCTAAGTAGAATCATTCAGCTTGTGTACAGGTTGGTGGTGGTCAGTGGTAGGACCAAGAGGCCACTAAACTAAGAGTATCTGCTAAATGCCATTAAAATAATTATGGCAAGCATAAATGTGTGCAAAGCTTGATGCACAAGCAGTCCATGATTGCTAAATAGATACTTCTCCTATCAGAATCCCTCCTTATCTCATATTGTGACAGCAGTGCACTTTAAAGAGAAATTTTCTAAATGCATAATTAATTGGTTAAGCTATAAACATTCAGAGTAATTTGAGAGGAAATTCTAGAGAAACTTTAAGTCAGAATTGTTCACAGCATTGGTGACAGGAACCAATCATCAGAAGAGCCTCTAAAAGCTACTTCACAGAAGTTCATTACATGAACTTCACAAATCCACTAGCTCATGCGTGGGACATGAATCCTCTCTGAATTACTTTGTTTACATCTCACTGATTGATTTTCGCTGAACGATAAAGTGAGACGTACACACTGCATCACGAAAGCGGCGACTCCGGTGCAGAAAGTGATCAGGTGTGCTGCCGAACGCCTGCTTCAGATCATCTCTTTTAGCTACAATGCGTGATACCCAAATTCTCATTTACAGTCAGGTCAATAAGCTCTTCCATTTTTTAAATCGATCCGAGAATGCTTCCTAAAAGCCTTTCCATCTGTTCCACCCTGAACTTTGTGTGGCAGCAGATGGAGTTTTTAGCAGTGACATCACGCTTAATGTTTATATCGTCGTGTTGATCAATCGGCCTGAAGAGTGAAAGAGTGTGAGGATTGATCGAGGAGGGCTAGGCAGATTTAAATCGAAAGAGATGCCTCCAACTTCTAATGGAAATGTATGACACCTGAGCACACATCACTGTCTAGACCTACCACACAAACCGTGTGTGTGTGTGTGTGTGTGTGTGTGTGTGTGTGTGAGTACCAGTGACTCATGTAAATGGAGAGGCTTTGTAATGATGCCAGGAATTAATGTGTTAGCACTTGTAATGTGTTTGCTTTTTTAGTGCTAACAAGTGTTTTCTTTTTTTTACCACCCCCCAACCTTTCTCTCACTCTTTGTTTCTCCCTCTCTTTTCTTCTTCCCTCTCTTTTGCTTTACTTCCTTTCTCACACTCTCCCCTCTATTCCTAAATCTCTTTCCTTGCACCCCTCACCTTGCATTTCTACCTTTTCCCATTCTTTCTATCTACTGTCTCTCCCCCCCTCTCTCTCTCCTCCTCTCTGTCCCTATTAGACTCTTATGTGTATTCCTCCAAAGGGTGATGCAGGTACAGAGGTTCCAGTGAAAGTGCTGAACTGTGACACAGTGACCCAGGTGAAGGATAAGCTGCTGGATGCCGTGTATAAAGGCATCCCCTACTCACAGAGACCACAAGCTGATGACATGGACTTGGGTATGTGCACAGAAACAAGCACAGCTCACTGAGCACCTTCATCCAGAGACCAGATTCAAAATAAATCTTTCATTTAAAAACTAAAAGTCATGACAAGGATAAAAAAAATATGCAGTCTGGATTTTGCCTGTACTTCTTTTTTTTTTATTTTTTTTTTATATAGATCTTAATTGTGGCAAGCCAGTTTCCTTGATATTAAGCAAACTACAGTGTGTTTTCCTTTTAATAAATTAACAAAACACTCCATATATCTGTTTTTTGCTTGGTCAACATGGAGTATTGTGTGTAGATTGAATAGAAAAAACAGAAAATGACTGAATCTGAAACAGAGCAAAAAGTAGAAGCCTTGAAAAGATTGTGTAAATTAGTTTTTACCATCACTTTAATGTTGCAACTTATGAATTTCAATATCCATCTGTTGATAAACCTATCATTATGCTAATGAATACATGCCAGCCGGGGGTTAGCATTCATTCAGCATTAGTTGTCTTTTAGTTCAGGACTGAGGTCAAACAATGTCAACTTCTTTTTTTTTTTTTATACCTACTGAACACTCTCGAACACCCCAGGCTAATTCTAAAACGTTCTTTCTTAGTTCACTAAAAGCAATAGATTTTATCAGCTTTGTTTGTTTCTCCAACAGAGTGGAGACAAGGCCGACTGACCAGAATCATCCTTCAAGACGAAGACGTCACCACAAAGATCGAGAGCGACTGGAAGAGACTGAATACACTGGCACATTATCAGGTTAGACAATAATAAGCACTCAATAAGCTCAATAAGCCTACAGTCTCTTCTCTCACTGCTGTTTAAAGCGTATGCTGAACAGCCACTGGAAGACACTCAAGCGAACAGACGCATGCAATAGATACAGATGCCTCTCACATTAGTTACTGATTCTCTCTTGCTTTTTTTGGCGCAGGTGACAGATGGCTCTGTGGTGGCTCTGGTTCAGAAGCAAGTGTCTGTGTACAACATCGCCAACTCTTTCACGTTCACACGTTCCCTCAGCCGATACGGTGCGCCACAGTGCTCTCTGATCCCCTTCCAGCACACAAAACTCCTCACTTTCTCCCTCTCACTCCATCCATATGCTGTCTGAGGCTTAAATTACTCTTTCCCGATGACCTAGGATCATCTTACTCTGTCTTTAACTCAAGACCACTGTATTAAAGAAACAGCAAACCCGGTTTCAGATCAGGGCAAATTATTTTCCGCTTGTTGCAAGATATTTACCAAGGTATAAAAACTATATGGAATATATTTCCATTTTATATATAATGGAAATATATTCCAAATAGTTTTTCTACCTTTGTAAATATCTAGCAACATGTTGCAGTGTTTTTCATTTTTGTAGGGGTATACAGCCCTTAAGCTGTGTACTTGTATAATCTTTTGAACAGCACTCAAACATGACACACTCAAGCTAAACCATGTGCTGGACAGAAGCTATTAAACTGCTTCTCAGTAAGAAGGATCATTATTCTGTTTTTAATAATTTAGCTGCTCTGGTACCTTCTGTGCCCGGTTACAACTGTAGACACTTTAATGCTCAGTGAAATCACTGGCGTTCTCGCAAGCATTAAAAATGTTTGTGGCAGACAGTATTTTCTCCTCCCTGAAGTCATGCTGAGTAACCATGTGTGATTCATCCTTTTATTTTTGCTAAAACATCTTTGTATTTTATTCTATTATGTTTCGCTGCAGAGAGTTTATTGAGGACCTCCAGCAGTCCGGACAGCCTGCGGTCTCGTGCACCCATGATCACTCCAGATCAGGAGACCGGCACCAAGCTGTGGCACCTGGTGAAAAATCACGAGCATGCGGACCAGCGCGAGGGTGACCGCGGCAGTAAGATGGTGTCCGAGATTTACCTCACTCGTCTCCTGGCGACAAAGGTATACACTTACTTTTGCCTGCTTTAGCCTTTTAACAAGGAATAAAGAACACTACAAACTCAAATACTCATTTCCTGTGAACTGTGACGCTAAGCCTCTTTCGCACGTATCCCGTTCTGTGGACCAACAGTGATAAAATCACATGGTTGGATTCACACTGCAGCTTCTGTGTCCGAGACCCAGTACAAACACCATGGATGGCTTGTGTAAACATTAGTTAGCATTACTGGGAAGGCTGAGCATTGTATTGGTCGTGCTGTGTTTAGGACTGTGATTGGGGATTTTGCATGTGCAAAGGTTTGCAGGAATATATTTTGTATGATTGGAGTTACGCACAAATATCCTTCAGAAGCTAAAATTAATACAGTTTATTTAGAAAACCTTATAGAATCCCAGTAAATGCTATCTCAAATAAAAAGCCCTTTCGTCAACCTTATTTAAATGCAAAACGAGTCAGGTGGACACCCACTCCAATTTTGATTCGACAGGTTTGGTGACACGGTCACATTTTTTGCTCTAAAATAATTAGAGTACCAAAAAAAAAAAAAGTTCAGTTATGTACAGAAGTTAGTTTGTATAAGCTGTGTTTATGGCCTGATGCTGTAAATGGATGCTTAATGTTTAAATACTCAAAAACTACTATAAAGCAAATAGTCACCAGTTAGCATTTTGCAAGTTGTTTAGTGTCCTTTCTGTATGGTAGTTTCAGATGTCACTTTACTGGTGTAGGTGTGTTTGCATGTGCGCTGAGTGAAGTACCGATGTACCTGTGGCGTGTTATGTTTTCAGGGTACTCTACAGAAGTTTGTGGACGACCTGTTTGAGACGGTGTTCAGTACGGCTCACCGTGGCAGTGCCCTCCCTCTGGCCATCAAGTACATGTTTGACTTTCTGGATGAGCAAGCAGACAAGAGACAGATCAGTGACCCCGATGTGCGACACACTTGGAAAAGCAACTGGTAAAGCTCTATAAACCTTCAGTTCCTGTTCAATGTCATCTGACCTCCTGTTACATGATTTTTAGTGATTTTTAGCCTGTCAGATTTAGAAGTGTTACACAGTATCAGTCAAGTCATTCATGATTTTTGTATTTGAGGAATGTGGTTATGCAGTAATGCAGGCTAATCTTTACACATGGCTTTAAAGGGTTCATGGTAAATCAGAGTGTTTTTTAATATGTTGCAATGTATATTGTGTGCCATTTATTTGATTGATTTTATATATCTATTATTTTACATTCGTAGCTTGGTATAGTACACAATGTCCATAAGGAGCCATTTAAATGAACATTACAATGTTCAGTGCATTGAACTCTGTTTGTACTTCTTGTCTCGTCTCGTCTCTTCTTGTCTGGTATTGTCTCGTCTCGTTCTCTCATTCTCTGCACTTCTCCTCCTAGCTTGCCCTTGCGATTCTGGGTGAACGTGATCAAGAACCCTCAGTTTGTGTTTGACATTCATAAGAGCAGCATTACAGACGCGTGCCTGTCTGTGGTGGCTCAGACCTTCATGGACTCATGCTCAACGTCAGAGCATCGTCTGGGCAAAGACTCACCCTCCAACAAACTGCTCTACGCTAAAGACATCCCCAATTACAAGAGCTGGGTGGAAAGGTAAGAAATGCCCTGTGCACTTTGACTGTACGGTTATGTTGTTGTTTACTCAACTTTTAGTTTGCAGGTTTTGCCCATAACAACTCTTAACCCACCCCCACCACTGCACACATTACATAATAGCTGTGTGGTACACTTGAAAAAACTGCACTGAATTTACTTCACTTCCACATTTAATAGAACATCAACATAACTAATGTCCAGTTAACAGGAATACCACACTGTGCTTATTTAGAAATTATTTGCATTTAATTTACGTAAATGTAGTCCATCTTTTCTGGTATTGTTATAAAATGGTAAGTCTTCAGATGAGTACAAATATAAGTCTTTGAGTTAACTAAATATACAGACTGGAGCAAACTAAGGTGAAGTATGTTTTGCTGTAAATCACACCATCAATGGACATGAAGAGTCTTGACCATGTGAGTCACAGCTACATTTTTAGATACTAGTTAGGATACTGCTACTACTGCATTGTTATAAAATGGGCTTTGATAAACACTTTTTTTATTAGTATCCACTGAGCTACACTGTAAACAGACACTCAAGCTCAACAATCGCCGTGAGCCTGTGTTTGATTTTCGCATGCTGGCAAATTCACATTGATTGCTGGTAATAAGCAGAGTATTGATCTGGTGTGTGCATGTGTGTTTTTTCAGGTACTACAGAGACATCAGCAAGATGCCCAGTATCAGCGATCAAGACATGGACGCCTATCTGGTGGAGCAGTCTCGTCTCCATGGCAGCGAGTTCAATACACTGAGCGCACTTAACGAGCTCTATTTTTACATCAACAAGTACAAAGAGGAGGTGGGTTCAGAAGCAAGCTTGCACCATTCACACTGTTTGCTTACACACTTCCATCCATTTTGTACTGATCTCAGATCACTTTTTCCCATTTCACTAGGCTCCGTGCTGCTTTTGCTATTGAATGTACTTCAACGCTGCTAACAACATGATATTTCAAAGCTGGTGTTGAGTTTCAGATAGCTCCTAATAGAGCTTCACTCTTTTGTGGCCTTTTATTTTTACTCTAATACACAAATAGTTAATAATAAGAGCTGATCCTGATCTGAATTCTTATTTCAGATTTGTGTGCATGTAGTTACAGTGCAGCAATGATGGCAGCTTACTTGTTTATACTGAGAGAAAAGGGGTAGCACATAGAAAGTCTATATAATCCCTTTAACTGTGTAGGTACATGGGGCAGTTATTTATTTATTAATTTATATATATATATATATATATATATATATATATATATATATATATATATATATACACACACTAACGAGTGTGAAAAAATGAATTAACAAAGCATTTCAGAAATATAAATAATGATTGTTTATTTTTATCAATTTACAAATAAAGTGGCCGAACAAAGAGAAAATCTAAATCAAATCATATTTGGTGTGACCACCTTTAGCCTTCGAGCAGCATCAGTTCTTCTAGAGTACCTTGCACAAAGTCAGGGATTTTGTAGAAGTTATAGTCGTGTATGATCAATAATTTTGCAAACAGGTGCTGATGATCATCAATGTCACGGAGAGTTAGCTTAGTCATGTTTGAGACAACCCTCTGGCAGTTCCTTCAAGCACAGCCTGACGCAAGTGTACCTAGAAGAACTGATGCTGTTTTGAAGGCAAAGGGTGGTCCTACCAAATATTGATTTGATTTAGATTTCTCTTTTGTTCATTCACTGCTTTTACACACACAAGATTTTCCTAGATTATGCTTTGCCCACTTGTTTGACCACTTTTTTTTTTTTTTTTTTGAGAGTTGGTTTGGGGCAGGGGGTGAGTTGTGGGGAGATTGTTAAAGTTGCATAAAGAGGTTCATGAATTGCAAATTACATTTCAACATTATTGGGTCCATTTTGATGTCCATGTCTTATGAGATTATGCTTCATATTCATCCTGAGTTCCATTCAACCTCATCAAACGCTCCGTGGCCAGAAAGCTTACTATAGAATATTGAATTAGTACATGTGTGTGTGCGTGTGTATGTGTCTACCTATCAGCTAATGGTCTCTCTCTCTCTCTCTCTCTCTCTCTCTCTCTCTCTCTCTCTCTCTCTCTCTCTCTCTCTCTCTCTCTCTCTCTCTCTCTCTGTGTCTCTTCGCCTCTCTCTTTGTTACCATGTTACCATCTCTCTTTATTGCCCATCTCAATTTATCTTCTCTCTCCCTCCCTTCCTCCCTTATTTTATTTCTCTCTTTCTCCTTCTCTGTTCCTCTCTCTGAATATTTCCTTCTTTATTTTCCTCCCCATTTTTATTTCTTTCTCTCTCCTTCTTACATTGTGTAGATCCTGACGGCTCTGGACAGAGATGGGTACTGCCGCAAACACAAACTGAGACACAAACTGGAACAAGCCATTAACCTGATGTCTGGCAGCAGCTGAGAGTGGTGGACTGTTGGACCAGGAGGGGAAGGAAGGGAGGAGAATGGAGGGGAAAAAGGGAAAGGGGAGGGGAGAGAAAATGCTAGAAGAATCTGAGAACATGGCCAGCATTAGAACATCCACAGAAGTTTGACCAGGAGTGGCTGAGACACTGGACAATCAACTACCACGGGAACAACAGCACAGCAAACAAAGCCCAATATTTCTCTGGACCAGAACCTGTGCAGCCCTCATTCAGACTCATCTGCCGAGAACAAGACCCTTTACTTTTCATTCCCCTCTCTCTCTCGCACTCTCTCTCTCTCGCGCACTGTCTTTCTCTTGCTCTCTAACTCATGCTCTCTCTCATTCGCTCTGTCTCTCTCTTGTGTAACCTCTATCTCTCTCTCTATTTCTCTCTCTTTCTCGCTCTCTCTCCTCCCCAAACATGCTGTCCAATGCCACTCATTTAAAAGCAAACTGCCGAAAAAAAAAAAAAAAACACAACTTTTGGACGCGAACAACTGTGGATCTCTGAGATACATTCCAATGAGAAAAGGCGCACACGCTGTTGCCTTGGAAATCATGCTAAATTGTCAAGCTAGTGCCATGGATTGAAAAAATGTTGACTTTGTACTCTGGGAAAGCAGAAAAGAAAAGCAGCAACCTTAGTAAAGTTTAAACCATGCGTGTTCAAACGACAACATTCACAATCTCTAAGAGGGCCTATGGAGGAAGGAGTTACCCTGCACGAAAACCTCAGCTCAGTAGAGTCTGACGAGGGTCGAAACATCTGAAGAATATGGGGCATCTAGAGAGCAGCCTGATCCATAGGATTATTTCTGGGGCCTCCTCAGAAGAACTGCATTAAGCTGGAGTGTTGAGGTCGGGCTAGAAGACAGGAGCCTCTTCCTCACCTTAAAAAAATCGCCATAGACTGATAAAAGCGCCTTTTTCTCTTTTTCTTTTTCTCTTTTTGTTGTGAATCTGGGGCCAAATGGACCTGGTCGTATCAAGAGGTGTGGATCAGTGTCCTTCAAAGCTTGCCTTTTCTGTTTCGTCTGGACTCAAAACTGACTCTAACCCCGACTCTAATATGGCCCCAGGCTGGCCGCTTTTTTCCTTAATATTGTACCCCTGCCCCTGCCCCTGCCCCTGCCCCTGCCCCCTGCTTTTTTATTGTTAACCACTGTGTTACTGTGAGGATTTGGAGTGTTAACTCTGATTTGTGGTCCTTTCCTGTTTAGCATATCAGGAAGACTCAAGTGTTGTACTCTGATAAACAAGCATCCTGATGTAACTGATCCACCCATTAAGAGCAATAAGTCAAGTTCAAAACAGAAGCCATGAGTCAAATTTACCTGCATGTTCAAATTTTGACATTCTAAACACCAAACTCCCATGCGTTGGTCACGTTCGGTCATGTAAATATCCTTTACCATTTCCTTCTGTGTATGTTCAAATCACAGTTTTCAAAAACGAACATACAGTATGTAACCAAACACCAAGCACAATAAGGAAAGATGGAAATTTTGAACAAGACTATGGGTGAGGATCCCCCAGATGTTCCTCAAAGCTTTTTAGTCATCCCCTTGAACCTTGCTCTAATCCTTCTTTGGGCTTTGAGCTCAACCTAAAGGAAGATTGTGTCAATTCTGTCTGCATTTTGCAAACAACATGGCCTTAAGTCAACTCTTTATCTGAGGCACCGGTGCCTCTTTTTCCCGCGACAGCGGTGTCACTCTCTGTTGCTATGGCAGTGGAGATCAACAGGACAACAAGGTTAACACAAGGTACTCTGGGAGGAAGTTGGAGTGAGTAAATTAGGAGAATATTCGCAGCTTTTTCTTGTCTATTTCTCGCTTCATGCTTCCCTTGTTTTGGTCGAGTATTTATTGTGCTTCTTATTTATTGTGTTATTTATTTTCATAACACAAGAATGTTCACATTTTTATGTACAGTATTTGCTGATTGATCTTTGCAAGAAAAAAAAAAAAACTGTTCTCCATTTTACCCAGCATTCAGGTTTTCAGTACATAAACAGATTGTCACAGCCAGGACTCGGAGCGAAAGAAAGTTTCCAGATTTATGTAGCTGCAGTATTTGGAAAGAGTACACTCTAGTTCCACACCAAGTAAGGTCACTCTCTTGTAGACTACAGAGAAACAAAAGAAACTCTCTCTCCAAAGCAGACATCAGCTGGGATTTAGAGTCTAGACCAGTGTCCTTGTAAGCAGTAGGCAAATCTGTGTGGGCCTGATTAATTATGCTTTTAGTTCAACTGCAGTTGCTCAAGGACATTCACCACTGTGGATGGGAAGTCCACAATGCCTGGTGCGTGATGGCCTGAAATCTTTTAATAAAGTCCTCCAGACAAGCTTGTCCCTTTCTGTTTGGATGAAGCATGCTGTGAAGTTGATAAACACTGATAGAAAAGCTACAGTATATATCGTGGTGAAGTAGTTGCCTACATTCTTTAAAATAAGTTACTAAACAGCTCGTGGAAGTTTATCCTGGAAACAGCTGCACTGAAGCTTTGTATTATGTGGCCATTATGTGGGCACCAGTGGCCCAGTGGTTAGGGAGTTGGCCGCTGGATCAGAAGGTCATGGGTTCGAAGTCCAGACTAGTAGGTTGCCCTGAGTTACCCATCACTGCTCCCACTGCTGCACATGTGTGTATGGGTGAAATGCAGAGTCTGCATTTCTTTATATCTCAGTTTTCACTTCATGTTCTTTCCACTTTTTGGAAGGTTCTACAGAGAATGTAAAGCAGTGATTCCCAACTCTGGTCCCGGAGGCCTCCTGCTCTTGTTTGGAGAAGGTACATTATTAAAATATGCAGAGCAGGGGGTGTGAGTGTGTAAAAGTGGATTAAACTCCACATAATGCAAAGCTTCAATACCAGTGTACCATCTTTCCAATGAAATGTTTTCAGTCCAGTAGTTCTCTACCCAGTTGTCAGGGATCCCTATTCCATATTAGTTCTGTTCCTGCATGTTCGATGTTGGGATTGAGTAATGTGGAGCATGTAGGGGTCCCTGTGCATCATTCTGGAGATCCAAAAGTGGTTCTTCTTTGGCATCCCAGCACCTTTATTTTTGAACAGCGTAAAACTTTGGTCCATCAAGAACATAAATCAGAAGCCTTAATGTCAGATGAAAAGCACCGGGCCCTTTTTTCAAAACTTGTGTGTGAAAGTCTGAGTGCGAGATGTTTTGAACTGAATGTGGAGCTCATTACCATTTTAAAAAGCTGCAGGATTATAATTAAGGAGTATCCTTTTGAACATTTGTTTGTTGTTTTTGCAAAGGGGAGGGGGTGGAAACGGGGTCAGCCCGCGTGGAATCTGGGTCTGCTGTACAATTTCACACTCTTGCAACATTAGACGCCTCAAATGACTGACGATTGGCCGCTCCACAAAGCTGCCGATTTAACGTACGGCAGGTGAACACAGCAAATGGCTACAATTCAGGAGAAACCACTCTGTAAAACAAAAACGAATCATAAAACTACACCAAAAAAAGAAGATATCTAAAGAAGTATATTATTTAGCACCTCTTGGTTAAAACCACATCATAAGGTTTACATCTGATCTTTCTTAACTGTGAGTAAAGCCAAACGTACTGTTGGGAATGGGGGACTTCTCCAGGTCGCATTCGCACTGCCTGTAAGAAAAACCTTTATTATTAAGAAGCGCGATTTTCTTGGTTTCTTTTCTTTGGAGACTTTTAATAAGAGATGCTCATTCTGTATGCCTCGGCTGATAGCCATATCATAGAAGTCGTCTGTTTTAGTTTCAACGGCACAACCGTCTGGAAGCCGTTCTGAGATGCTTACAGTCTGTAAAGTGATAAAACAGCATACTATTAAAAGCACCTGTACTTGTGAGGAAGAGAGGAGTGAGTGGGACTAAAAAAATCGTTGGTGTTTTTCAGTAGAATCAGTAGAAGAAAATGTCTGTTTTTGATCCATAACTACATTTCAGTCAGTGTTCTAGTTATAAAAGAAGAAAGAAAAAAAATACATTTTGTCTCAGATTAATTAATTCTAATTTATTTGTTGGTTTTGTCTGTTTATCCCAAAATGTTTTAATCAATTATATCGTAACAGACTTGTTTACAGTTTCAAAGATATATGGAGTTTATTAACAATGTGTCTGGAGAGGAAGTAGCTTTGTGTCTGACTGGCTGATTGGTTGATTGATTGTTTGATTGATTGACTGAGCAATGGATGACTGCTTTGCCTAGTCCTTAATTCTATATAAATATATAAATATATTTTGTATAATTATTGGTTCAAAATGGTTTCTTTTAAATTATTATTTCGTTTTCTTTTTTTTTATTGTTATAAATTTTCTTTTTTTTTAATCGGTCTGAAGGAATTGTAGGAATAAGTCTGTTCAACGCTGGCTGCAATGAAGTGTTTTGTATATATTTGCACTTTTTTTTAAATCAGTTCGCAAGGTTTTTGAAAGATTGGATTCTAACTTAATGTTCAAATGACAAGCATGGTGTTTTTTTGGGGTTTTTTTTTTTTTGTTTATTTTATTTTGCTAATTAAAAGAAATGTGGATGATGCTGTATCTTTGAATGTTTCTTTGTACATGTTCTCATCTGCGAGGACTATTTTCTCTCAACAGACTGATGTTTTCATTCAAAATAAAGATACGTGACTCAGTGAAAAATGGCACAAGTCGCACGAGATCAAGTGGAATAACTTTGCTAAGGGCTGCTTAGTCACACCAATGGAGACATGAGAAGCAGTGGAGAAAGAGAAAATGTGTGTGTATGTTTTCACTGGGGAAAAGAAAGGCTTTATAGTGCCCCAGTCTAATCCGGCAGTGTTGCAGGGGCTGTTTGAGGCCCAGCAGTGTGCAGTTGGTGGATCTGGCATAAGCTGGAATTATGCAGAGTTTATTTGACGGGTGCTTTAGGCCTCCACAGCTGGGACAGGGTGCTGTACATACAGCCGCTATTTAGCACTCTGTTCAGCATTGTAGCCGTTGTTGAATGATGATACTTCTACCAGTAGGGATAGATATCATTACATTCTTATCCAGCGCTCAAATCTATTTTCCACCCTTGCTCTACTACCTGATGAGGTCATTAATTAAAGTCATTAAAGTTCATTAATTGAACTTTCAGTGATTGGTCAGTGATTTTAACTGATTGGTCACCAATTGTCATAACTAACAGCTATGACAAGTTTATTCTTAAAGCACATTAAGAACATATACATTTTTGAGCTTTATACATATAATAGATTGCTGAGATGGAAAGTAGAGTAGCAGTGCTCGGAAGCTTGGATTCCTTAACGTTTTAAGGCAAAAAAATAACAACAAATAATGTATTTGGAAAATAACGCCACTGCTAGATTAACTGACGTTTCATTCCACACTTTGCAGAAAAGTCAGGGATCCAACAAGGTCGAAAGAAAAACCTTAAATTACCCAGTGCTCCCATATCATATGCACACGCTCTCAATAAGGTCCTTTTAGAAGTTCAGCAATATTTCATATTACATATATATGTGATATTAATATTAATTCATGTGTTTAGCATTGTCCTGGGACGAGCTGGGGACCTGTGCTTTCTGTGCCCTTTGCCCCGTGTGTGCTGGGTTAGACTGCGGCACCGAGAAGAAAATGAAGGAATGAATATGTTTAGGAGTGTAATTATTTGATCAAATTATTCTAGAAGAAAAGGAATGAATGAATATGTTTAGGAGTATGATCTGTTGGTCAGATTATTCTATGCCCAAGGAAGACACAGCTGGATGATGACAGTGCATGAAAGTCTGTTCATATGCCCACTGTTTTACTCCGTGAAGGCCTACCTGAGCACTGCTTTTGGTGGCGTTTCTGCCCTGACCGTGAATAAATATGACGCCAGCCGTGTTTTACATATTCATACAGTGACGCTACATTTTCAAGGTCCGATTCAAAGACAATTTTCGTTCCCTTTTTTTTTTTTTTTTTCTTTTCTCTCTCTGGGAGGGAAAGTAGTCAGGCACAACAGGAGAAACTCTGACACGCCTAACCTGCACTAAGGGCTGAAACGTAGCTGCACTTAACATTTATCTTTGATGGGTCTTATTGAGAAGCACTCGGCTGCGGCCATAAAAGCCTTTGATCACTCGGCTTGCGAATGAATGCAAGAGAAAGGCTACCAGTGTTCAAAGTAACATCAAATTACTGTATTTTGCTCTTAACATTGTGAATGAAATTGTCTGACAACCATTTTTTTTCCAGCATAATGGCTGAATCTCAAAAAAAAAGGCTGTTAAGAGTTTAGTTTTTTTATTTATTTTTATTTATATTTTTATATATATATATGCAACTTGAGCATGCCAAAATCACTAATCACTTAGGGCAGCGGTGGCCTAGTGGTTAGCACATTAGCCGCATGATCGACGGATCAGGAGTTCTGAACCCCTTCCCAATAGGTTGCCCTAAGGTACAGCAGTGCCGTCCCCGTCACTGCTCCCTGGGCGCTTTCAATAGCTGCCCACTGCTGCACGGTGTTTGTGTGCATGGGTTAAATGCAGAGGTCCAATTTCGTTGTGGTTCACTGTCTGCTGTGCTGTGACCTCACAATGACAAGACAAAAACAAATGTGACAGAAACACTAACAAAAGCTTACGCTATTTTAGAGCCACTCACAGCACAAAAGTGAAAGTGACTATTCTTGTCATTGCAAGGTCACAGCACACAGTGAACCACAAAGAAATTGGACCTCTGCATTTAACCCATGCACACAAACACCATGCATCAAGGGGCAGCTACTAAAGCGCCTGGGGAGCAGAGCCGGTACCTTGCTCAAGGGTACCTCAGAGTAACCTACTGGTAAGGGGTTTGAACCCACTATCTTCCGAGTCCCTAACCACTAGGCCACCGCTGCCTTTACTTTAGTACAGTAAAGCAATAGTTAAGCTACGCTGTTTTTCTTACTTGCTTCTTCACCTTTTGCTCTGGGGTTGAAAGCTAATTCATATAACAAGTGATGGAAGCTTATAACCTCAGATCATCTCCATTATTAAGTATTTGGCTTGCTTTTGTAGACATTGTCATGAACAGCAGTATACAGTGGGAGAAACCATGTAAGCAAGTCTCATTAGAATGGCTTAAAGCGAGACAGGGGAAAAACTCCAGCCAGAGCAGCCTGGATTTGATTTTAGTGTCCAAATTTAAACCCTTCTGTAAATCTTCAGCTTCAGGTTTTTTCGGGGGTTATTCATAGCACCTTCCTACTTGTCGCCAGATATATATATATATATGTATATGTGTGTGTGTGTGTCATATATATGACCAAAATCACTTATCACAAGACAAAACTAATGGGACACAAACACTAGGGAGCAGGAGTCATTAGTGGGTACTGTAAACACCATCACAACATCAGCTCCCATCAGAGGAACATTACTTGTTTGACTGTCTGGCAGGAATATGGTTCATGATTTGTTTACCAATCTAGAGTGCATATGTGAGTCACATCCTCCCCCCCACCTCTCTCTCTCTCCCTCATTCTTTAACCCACCTCTTCATTCTCTCATTCCTTTTCCTTTTGTCGTTCTTGTCCCCTATATTCTGTTTCTCTCCCATTCCCCACTTCCTGTCTTTCTTTCTTCACCTTCCTCTCTCTTCCTTGCTCTGTTTCTCTCGCTTCCCCTTTCACCATCTCACCCTACCTTTCTCTCCTTTTTTCCCTCTCTCTTAAATCCCCCCCTTTCTTTCCATCCTGTTTCTTCCTCTCTCCTCTCTCTCTCACTCACTCTTTTTCCACGGGCTGCTGATATTTCAGAGCGAGAGCAGCAGTGTCATGAATATTAATGAGCCAGAGAGGTGTGTAAGATCTGAAGGGGCTAAACAGAGCGAGCCAGCGGAAGCAGCGCTCCCCCTGACAAAAGGGAAGGATTACAGAAAAAGAAGAGAGGAAAAAACAAGCACGAAAGAGGCAGGCCGCCTCTGGGGGTGTGGGGCCTATATAAATAAGTAATGTGTCTACGGAGGAAGGGGAGGGGGGCTCATTAGTCTGGCTCTTTCAATCCTAGAGGGACGAGGAGTGTATGTATGTGCAGGCAAAGTGAGGGAATGACTACACACACACACACACACACACACCCTCAAACACCTACCTCATGGCTCTGAATCACCCCGTAAGCCCCTCAGACTCCAGTGACATGAGAGGAGAGCTGACATTTTCCAGTGCTGACTGACTTCAGTTACACACACCACTCATGTGTGGCACTGCACACAGGACTCACTGAAGGTGAGAAAAACAAGAGAGGCTAGAAACGCTACCCGGTCCGATCAGTGAAATCCATGAATGAGTAAACCTGACAGAGGATGAAAAAGTGAATAAAACCAATCTGACGTTAAGCATTCAAGAGCAATGGCAACAGAACAGGACATGCAAATATTTTCACATTCATTCCCAAAGCCACCTCACAGATCACATCTACCTGTCTGTCTGTCTGCCGGCTTATCTGTCTATCAGTTGGTCTGCTTATCTGTCTATTGGTCGGTCTGTCTGTCTGTCTATCTAGATATGCTGAAAGATAAATTTGCACATACGTTTAGAATAAAACTCAAGAGCCCCATTCTTAGTGCCCTTCATGTGGCTGCAGTATCAACTCATCGTCTTTCTTTCTGCACTGATTACAGAGCTTAGTTGTGTTTGCAGACGGGTCGTCCACAGTAAAAATGGGTTTGGAAAGTCAGGTTGTATCGTTGCATTGTTTTGCCCCATATCTTTGTGCTTCACGCACGGCATGCTGAAACTCCATGCAAGCGATTTTATTCTGTTTTTCCATTTGACAAATGACCCCTGCACTTCTTGTCCAGTCCACTTACACTAAGCCAGGTTTCAAACCATTTCAAGCAGTCAGGAAAGGTGGGGTCTGCAAATGTGAACATGTCGTTCGATCATCTGAGGCCTAATCTAATCCCAATCCTGAGGCGTCAGGCGCTGTTTCCAAAACCACTCTCTGAAATTAAAAACTGCCCCTTGCTCTTCTAATCATATCCCCCCCCCCCCGCATTTACTCTGACTGCAAACATCAGCCATTCCTAGTACTTTTGCATGTCATCGATTATGCCTCCCTTCACCCCTCCTCAGGACCTTATTGATTTTCTAATTAACCCTTCATGGATCACTGTTGACGCCAACATGTCTGTATTTTCCCATAACTAGGTGTTCTGTTTATGTTGGTCAATGCTAACAAAAGCTTACGCTATTTTAGAGCCACTCACAGCACAAAGGTTTAGTACAGTAAAGCAATAGTTAAGCTACGCTGTTTTTCTTACTTGCTTCTTCACCTTTGCTATGGGGTTGAAAGCTAATTCATATAACAAGTGATGGAAGCGTATAACCTCAGATCATCTCCATGATTAAGCATTTGGTTTGCTTTTGTAGACATTGTCATGAACAGCAGTATACAGTGGGAGAAACCATGTAAGCAAGTCTCATTAGAATGGCTTAAAGCGAGACAGGGGAAAAACTCCAGCCAGAGCAGCCTGGATTTGATTTTAGTGTCCAAATTTAAACCCTTCTGTAAATCTTCAGCTTCAGGTTTTTTTTATGTTTGTTTTTGGTATATTTAATGGTGTTTTTTTTAAGGTTGGGTTATTCCTAGCACCTTTCTGCTTGTTACCCATTTCAGCAGTATGTGAGAGACATTTATTCCAGTGTAATATTCAACCCAGTTCAGCATAATGACTGAGTAAATGCAGTGCACACTGGACGTTTTCCACATTTTCACATATTTGCATTTTTTTATACTTATAATTAATTATAATTAAAGAAACAGTAAATATCCCATTAACCTTTGCAGCACCTTCCCACTTCTGTTGGCAGATTCATGTAAGCTCAGTTTGGATCAGGAGGGTTGGTGTGCAACCATTTGTGCTCTTTTGGGTTCATGGGCAGGCTCCAGATGGGCATACACAAGGAGTTTCCCATTGTTGTCCTTGTATTTATGCTCCATTTTTCACTGAGGATCATTTTTTTTGACTGCATCCACCCTTCCCTCTAAACTGACCCTGTGGCAGAAAAACATCTCCATACAATGATGCTGCCACCACCATGTTTTACTGTAAGGATGGTGTTAAAAAGGTGATGCCTGGTTTCCTCCATACATGCCATTGGTCTTGTGAGTTTACTCTGGGTGCACTGTTTTCCTCCTACCGATCAATACACCTGAACCTCAGCATCTGGACTGAAGATGCTAAAATTGCCCCGTAGGTTTGAGTGCATTTGTGAGGGTGTTTGTCTATGTGTCTGCCCAGGGATGGGTTGAAGACCTGTTCAGGATGTTACCTTGCCTTTCGCCCTGTAAGAGCTTGACCCTTAACAGGACAAGTGGCTAAGAAAATACACAACCCATCACACCTGGCCAACCAGGTATTTAAGGACAACGACATCGACCCTACACTGCTCCTTCATTGTTTGGAGGACTGTTTTCTGTTTGTATAATAAAGTACTAGGCTTCTACCACGCACTTGGGCCTCATCCACGCGCCTTTCTACCCAGCAAAGATAACACATTTGCATGTCCCATGTCTGTTATGGCCAGTTCTGAACAAGAGCAGGGGCTTGGTAACAGTTTTCCCAGGTCTTATTATAATCAGAGTGAAGTTTTTATCCAATTAGGTAATCATATTTTGAAAAGTCACCTGCCACAGGTATAAGCAATCAATCTTAATACAGGCTGAGCACATGAAGGAGCGCTGGGGCGTCTTGTTAAATTCACAAAATAGGCTTCAGGAATAATTATTGCAAATGGCAGAGTGGATGGAGGCTGTGTCACCCACTGCTGCTCACATTTAAAACCCCCTGCTGCTTTTACTCACATGGTGTAGTAATGAACAATGACTTTTTGTGCATGCATGTGTACACTGATATTCAAACAGATGTCAGAAAAGATTATTGCGTGAAACAGGGTACAGTTAAAAGGAAAACAAGTTTATTGTTCTAGGGCTTATGAATGGCACATCTAATAAAAGCAATTATTATTTAACAGTAGGAAAGTATGCTTCAGCACATTGCACTGTATTTAAAAATGAAAAAGAAATTAACTGCAATTTATGGCAGCATATTTGACAATGGTATTGCTTTTGGAATAAAATAGATAATGAACGGAATGTATTTTAGTATATTTAAGACAAATATGTGTGTGTATATATATATATATATATAAAAATGTACATACATACATTTATGTTTGTCTATGCCTATGTATTCTTGTGTGTGTGTGTGTGTGTGTGTGTGTGAGAGAAGGTGTTTGCGCGTGCATGCTTGTCATCCCTTACACAAAATGAATACATTTGCATATATTTCTGCAGATCTAGTCACTAGATTCTAGTGCATACTGTGTGTAAAATATATTAGTGTTTATGATGGAATCCCATATGGAAGAAATACACATTTTAGTCAAAATGCTAATTATGTAGGCATTGGCCTAGTGGTTAGGGACTAGGCCCCAAGATCGGAAGGTCATGGGTTTGAATCCTGGAGCAGTAGGTGGCCCTGAGGTACCCTTGAGTAGGGTACCGTCCCCATCATTGCTCCACAGGTGGTGGCTACAGTTGCCCCCTGCAGAACTTTGTGTATGGGTAGAATGCCGGGAATACTATTTGTTGTGGTTTGCCGTGTGCCAAATAGTCACTTTCCCATGTTGTCCTTCAGAATGCAACTGACCAGTCATGTTCGAACAGTAGAGCCCAGAAAAAAATACTAACTATTGACAAATATTCACTGCATTGAACATATTGACAAAAAATGTCCCACATTAATGCAGCTGTAATAATGGAACTACTGTCAGTCAGAACTTGCAATCTGCACACAAGGTGTCCTGACATATGATGGAACTATTATTACATTTCCAAAAAAGGAGAATGAGTTTTTGAAATCATTTCAAACAAAAAGATTTTGGAGATCTTCAGCAGAGAACCAAATCCCTCTTGTTTTCAGCAGTTTCAATTGCCAAAAGCTATTTGTGTAGTAAAAGCTTAGGGCCCAGGCAAAACTGCTAGTGCACACAAACACTTTTTTCAGAAGTAGCTCAGCGGCGCCAATTTATTTGATCTCAGACGTAGCAGAATCGATCGAATCACCTTGACCTCTAAATCCTGGCAGCAGTGGGGATGTAGGGGAGCTCCTCAAACGCTGGATGTAGTTGAGAGAGCAGGCCGCCAGTCCTAAGGGCTCAGACGCTCTTATCGCTCTGAACGTCCTGCCATGGTGGAGTCCATGAACCGTGGCGGTGGAGTAACTCAGCGCCAGACTCAGCCCCACTGTGGCCGTTAAGCTAAGTATCATTGCGACTACAGGTGCTGTTCAGGCCTCACAATGACCCCAGCAGAAGAGCTGGCCTGCAGCCACCACATAAACCAGTGCATTGAAATCAGCCTAAAGGGTTGGTGTAAATTTAGATATTATTCCACCTGCTTTAAAATTTCCTACATCCTCCCTGGTGTATGCACCATACATGTTCTTGAGCTGAATTCTCGTAGCAGAAATCTGGCTGAAAGTGCAGAAACTAAACTTTCAATCAACACCATGTTTGTGTTTGTGAATGGAAAGATGATGATCTATTACTGTTCATATTTAATGAAGTGTTACTGCTATGGTTACAGTCAGTTTTTGTCAAAAAAAAAAAAAGCTGAATGTGCAATAGGAATAATGTTTAGCAAACCAGTTATACTCAATCATAACTGTAAGAGCCTTTCACATTGTGAGCAGTGGAATAAAACACCTCCTGCAATCCTGGTTAGGATAAGTGGCTCAGATAATGAGTGAATAAATGAATGAATAAATAACTCCAAGGGACTTCTAAGGATTATAGTAGACAAGAGTGCATTATATCTGCTTTGCAAACCCATTTTATCTGAATACCAGCATATCAGGCACTACATTGATGCATGTTCAGACTGTTGATACTTAATCACCCCTCCTGTTTGATTAATGAATCGAATTGTGTTTAATAAAATCGTATTGTAACTTGCTTTTGTTTGTTTTTAAATATATATGCCTGTATTTGTAGGCAACATATTGTGACTGCAAGGCCTTATTGAATGCCATCATATTTTTTTTCACCCACTCCTCCATTAAAAGCCAAAGACATTAATTATTTTGTCGTTTTATACTAAATGATAAATATCTGTGAATCTATTTGTGCTCCAATAATCTCAGCACTGAAAGCAAAAAAAAATGGTAAAGAGACAGAGCTCATTTATCAATTAATGTCCCTTTGTAGGGCAGCAGGAAAAAAATCATTAGTTCTACACATTTACTTAATGTACCTTCCAGTGAGCGTCCAGTTGTTCGTGCTCCTCAATACAATGACAAACAGGGGAGAGTGAAATCATGGCTATGCTATCATACATTCATAGTCTGACCTTAACAGTGCAGGAAAATACAGCAATAGATCAATGAGGGACAGGGTAATAGGCCCATGCCCCTAAACGAGGGTTTTTGTCTTGATGAATTACTTTGGGACTTTCTTAATTAATAATGAACTTCCTGGCAGCATCTTGTTGGCCATGGGATTTATGAATGCCAAATTTCTGTTAAAACACTCTTATAATGAATTGTGATAATGTCATGGAAAATCCAGCACTACAGAACAGGAGTCTACACGAGAAAGGCAATGGCTGATGTCACCCCGAAAATTTACTTATCCATAGGACTGAAATCAATTTAAAAAGAAGTGCAACACAATTCATGCAATTTGTTGTAAATAAGAGCTGACCAGTTATTAGTCAGCACATTTGTTTGCTTTGAGGGCTTTTTAAGACCAAGCTTTCTGCACTTCACTCACATCAGAGAGCTTCCACAGCATTCTGCAGCATCGCCGCTCCCAGTGTGAACACGCAGTAAATGTACAAGCGTGAATGAGGACCAAACAAACTGGGATTTCCAACTAACACACACAGGAATGGCACATTGCCCAAATTTTTGCTCTGGCAGATCTCCACCACAAAATGAAATACTACCTCAGTGGGCAACAACATGTGCATGCACTCGTGGACTAGTGATTTAGACTTTTGCAAAAGTCTATGTAAACATTCCATGACAATCCAATGGTCACTTTATGTCCTCTACTGATGTAGTAACTTCAGCAGAGCTGAGACTGTAATATGACGGTAGGTAAAGGTAGACGTATGCAGGACTCTTTACTCTTCATTATTCCCAGGAGTCTGCCGACTCCACCGACGATAACCAGACTAATTAACCTCACGGCTCTGCCCTGACATGTCTGGATCTGGATTGGAGTGCCAACAAGATGTTTGGTGTCACCTTAAAGATTAGCCTAGAGCCAACTGGAAGTTAGCAGGCCACTAATCGCCTGCACCCTTTGATGTCGCCTTCTTCTCCGTGTGCAAACTCAGGGTAATAATTGAAACCATCAAAGGCTCCCCCTTCCTAATCCCCAGCCATGGTAAATCTCTCTCTCTCTCTCATGCGCTCTCTCTCTCGCTCTCTCTCTCTCTCTCTCTCTCTCTCTCTCTCTGTCTTTTTAAACCACACAGCAGAGGAAAAAATGAGGGGGTCTTAAATTAATGTGCTTAGCGTTTCCATCAAGACATGACAGATCCTTGCAAATTATCCCTTTGAATAGGTCACAGTTTCACGGTTATTCCTTGCTGCAGTTTTTCACTCCTTCTTTTTTTATTATTCCTCTTTTCCTATTTTCCAGATTTTCATTTGTCACTTACGCACTGATTCATTCTTCTTCCCTTAAAAGCATTCATGGTCTTTCTCAATGTGTTTGTCTGAGAGAAGAGGATGACTGCAGCTTCAGAAACTCTTCTGATAGGGCAGAATGTTGTATGATGTATTGCCTTTGACGGTAGTGGCATATCAAATCCTTATGGTAATCTGCATCAGCTCCAGCAGTCAATGTCACTATAAGCTCCATTGTTTGAAGTATGAATCTCAAGTTATTGTAGCCAATATGCATGAACTCCTTTCATATGACATCACATGCATAAAGCATACTTGAGGGAATATCAAGAGAAGATGCTAAGATTTTGCTGCTCACTTTCTGTTAGACTTCATTTGTACCATTCATTAAGGCTATTTCCACACAAACCGTATTGCTCGAACATGATTTTTTGCTACAATCCGGTCTTTCTGCTTTGATCACATAAACTTGTCATGGATGCATTTGTTTTTGCACATAAAGTTTGTTTAAGCTTGTTTATGCAAAGTAGATAAAACACTGAACAAAAAACCCACAAAATTCTGTGTTCTATTGCCACATGCACAGTTACACTATTCAGTAAAATGTAGACATTGCTAATCCTCAGCTTGCCACAAAAACTGAAAATAAGTCATATACAAATTAGAGCTGCTTAATTAATTGAATTTTAATTACACTTAGTAGCCCTGACAGCCCTGACAGCGAGAAAGTCCTGGGTTCGATTCCCAGGCGGGATGGTCCAGGTCCTTTCTGCGTGGAGTTTTTTCCTCCCTGAGTCTGTGTGGGTTTCCTCTGAGAGCTCTGGTTTCCTCTCACCGTCCAAAGACACGTACATTAGGAAGATTGGTGATGCTGAATTGCTGTAGGTGTGTGAGTGTGTTCGCCTGTGTGTCTCCCCTGTGATTGACGGGCGACCTGTCCAGGGTGTTTCCCCACCTTTTGACCTGTGAGAGCTGGGATAGGCTCTTGGTGTAATTAATTTTTATGTAATTTATTTAAATAAATAATTCATATAGTTATATGTTAAGTATATTTTCCCATTTTTAGAATTGTTTCAGTTTCATTTCAGTTAAAAACGGAAATGACTTAAATACTGTTAAAAAGACAAGTTTAAGAAGCTGAATAAATGCATGATGTTTCCAAAGTTAATGACTAATCATCAGTTAAATGTGACCAAATACTGACCAAAACAGAGGAGAATACAGTAGCAGTTATGAAATCCAACCTGGGTTATTACAGTACGTAGACAGTAGTAGAAAGTTATTGTGATGTTATGTTATTATAAGAATATGACTTAAAGTGCATATTGACAAACATTATGTACATGACAACAATGGGCAGTATAACATTGTAATGGTGTGATAATGTTCTAAAATGGTTTTAACACTTAACACTTCACATAACACACAGATATCACCAATAAATGTAACTTTATGACACTAAAAAATATGTCAATAGTCTTAAAATGCACTCTGCAGTAACAAACATTTTGTAGATTTTGTAGATGGCAACAACATATGTGTAAGTATGTGTAGAGTTGAGTAAAAGGTAAGTGTCAGCTACAGAACACCTAATCTAGATTGGTGGGAGGACACCATGTCTGCTGCCTGCCTCCTATACGCAGTCTCATCCCCACCAGTGATCAGTACAGTAACAAAGAAAAAGGAATGATGCTGGTGTTATGCTGGGAGGACATGCAGTCATACAATGAGAGTGTGTACAGCTGGGGTCCCTGTGTTCACAGTTCTTGTGCTTGATGTGCAAACTCTGACCGACTGGGGTCTGTTAGTTAAGAACCTCAGCACTTTTCAGACTCGTTGTATAGGTTCACAATATTAAAAGCCAAGCTGTAGTCAACGAACAGCACTCTAGCATGTATTCTTGCCATAGGTGTGAGGACTGTGTGCAGACTATGTTGTCAGTTGACTATTTCTGATGGAATTTAGACCTGCAGAGGCTCTAAAATGTCTTGAATGGTTATCTGGACAGAAGTCTTAGTTATCCTTTAAAAGCACTACATCACAATGGGAGTGAGTGCAATGGGACAGCAGTCATTTAAACAGGTCACAGTGCTTTTTTTGGAAGAGACATAGTGAAAGTGGACTTTAATCATTAGGGCACAGAAGCTTGTGAGAAAGATATGTCAAAAATGTCTGCAAACAGCCAGCTCTGTGGAGCGAACCAAGAGTTGAGGAGTTTTGTCAGTAAGATCAGCAGAGAAAAACAGATGTGTTCTTATTGTCCACTTTACTTGTGTCCACCCCTCACATTGCAGTCACTGAAATTGCCAGCTGCGTTGAATATGGCGTCCAAGTGTGCAGTTTCTTGTTTGCTGATCGTGTTGTGCAGCAGCCCCAGAAGCACCCCAGAGTTCGCTCGTGGCGAAAAGTAAACAACCAATATGAACACTGTGATGAAAGAAAGAAGGGGCTACACTTCACCACCAATATTCCTATGTCAGCTGGTTGACCACAGTTTGTACATCTGAACACTACCTGTAGTTCTTACTGATGCAAATACCACCACTACCTTTCAAATGCCAATGTGCAGTGGACAGAATGTGCTTGACGGCAGTACCTTGAATTAGGTTACAGCACCCTCCAAATTCATACTGAGTAGTAACCACAGAAATCAGTTCCACCTGGGCCTTGCTGTTGGGGTTGGTGGAGTCCAAGCATAACAACAATCCAGAGAGACTTTGGGGCACGTTGCAGCAGTGGTGACCAAGCGTTTAAGGATGAGACCCTGTGAGCAGAAGATTGTGGGTGATTGTGTGTGTGTGTGTTTGCCAACACAAGAAACTTCCATTTCAAATGGAAGATAAGTTAATGGTCAACTTTAGGTATATAAAGTAGTGCCTTTCTGATGTATGTAAATATTGTGAATTTGCTCCATACATTTAAGATCATAAAAACAGAAATAAATAATAAACAGTGCTGGTGGTGAAAGGACAACTCAAAGACATCTGCCTCATATAAGATCATAACATCTGCCATCATAACATCTGCCATCATAACATCTGCCATCTTGACTTATATAACCACAGTTAATCTCATTAGGGTTACACATCCACAAATCAGGCTGTATATTCAATCTAGTCAATAAGTATTAAATCAGATATAAAATGAAAACAGCACATTTGTGTGTTCGCCCAGCTCTGTATTTGATGTGTCCCACTGAGGCGAAAAATCAAATTTGTGCCACTTCAACCTTCTAATATGAACACAGCCTAAGGTGTGTGACTACACCTTTATTAACTACCTGACATTGCCAGAATTGTCCATTATTGATACTGGGACTCAGCAAAGAAAAGGCTGGATCTTTAAGCATATTGGAAGGGAAATGCTTTTCATCTGAGTTGCTAGAGGACATTTACAGCATGTAGCTCTTAATACTTGGTGGCTAGCTCAAGGGCTAGAAGGCTTAGGGAAACCAGCAGGGGGGTTTATCCAAGGCTGCCGGTCTCCCGCTGACAGTAAACATTATAAATAAAGCTACCACGACATAGGACACACACACGTGAACACCCAAAGTGACTCACTTTTTAGCTGAAAATAGCAGTAACGAAAAGCAACATTAAGCATACAGCTACAGGCGGTCAATGATGCTCATGGGAGAATGCGAATAAACATGAAACCATGCAGAGCTAAGGACGGCCTCAATATATTGATAAGTAGATATTGATTGGTTGCATTAAACCAGACTTTTGTTCTGTATTTATGCTTCATACTCCACAAAACAATATTTCCCAAGAGAAGCATTCACTGCTAAACAAAACCAGCTCCTTATTGAATTATGAGGGTTTTCAGTTTGAAAATAAAGGACAGAGTTACCAAATCCTAGTCTGGCAGAAACACAGTACCGATGTTGTCACGGTGTGGTGTTGAGGGCTGGATGCCAACGCAGAGCCGAGAACTTCATACTGGACTTTAATGACGGATAACGTGAACAGGACTAAACATATTAACCAAAGTAACAAATGTAATGCATAACCCGAGTAATCACAGTGCGCACACAGAATGACCAGCGCCCTGCTCCAATTCACTGGGGCTTATAACGCCAGCCTCTGATGAGGCACACCTGGCACCCAAGCCCAGGTGTGCACAATCAGAGCAGGGCGCCCTCTACTGGCGCCAGACTGTTACAGATGTAGCTTAACCATTTTTGAACTGGATCAGTATTATGATAATTAACATGACTATCATCACTACATGCAAGCAGGAATAACTGCAAGCAGGAAAATTTTCTGCAAGAAAATAGTGTGATATGCAAAAGACTGACCTGAATGTTTGCTTTCCAGGTGGTTAAAGCTCATGTACTTCCTTTGAAAGGTAAGTCAGGCTTGCATACATTGTATAATATTTACTGTTCTTCCCTTTTAAGATGAAGACTTCACTTCATTTAGGGCTTTCAGTTGTACTGTTTGTGTCTATCAATTCTAGAAACAAACTTATTATCTTACTTGCCAGCAGTGGCTTAGTGGTTAGGGACTAGGCCCCATGATTGGCAGGTCATGGGTTTGTGTCCCAGACCAGTAGGTTACCCTGAGGTACCCGTCAGCAAGGTACCATCCCCATCACTGCTCCCTGGGCACTTTAAATAGCTACCCCCTGCTGCAGTGTGTATGGGTGAAAAGCAGAGGTTGTATTTTGTTGTGTCTTACTGTGTGATGTGCCATGCTTCACAATGACAAAAAATAGTCACTCTCACTTTTTTATTAGTGAACTGCTGCCCTCTACAAGGTAACCTGTGAACTCACTCTAGATGCTTTGAAAAAGACAAAAGAAATATCTGTTAAACAAAATGTATTTAAAACGAGGAGTAATTGTGAATAATTACTATAATTATTATTTAGACTCTGCCCAAGAAATGTATTTTTTCAAAAGTATGTAGAACATCCTCCTAAAGATGGCAATCAGTGTGACCTTTATGATGAGCTCTAGGAAAGCTGTTTGAGAGAATAGGCCAAGCAATCCAAGCAGCAGCCAATAGCACCAAAACCAAAATCTCTGATCATCACAGGCCTGCACAGGCCCTCGGTGCGGCTCATCCATCTCTGCAGTGCAGTGCAGTCACACTGGCTTGCTCTTTGAAATTGCATTTGCTTAATCCTTCATTTCGAAAGGCATTCCCCCAAAACCGTGACCAATTAGGATAAAATCAAGGAAATTTATCATCTTTTTCAGGCCGAATATTTTACTGTGAAATGTAAAATAATGATGCAGATTATTCATGAAAAGTGGCTGAGCTAATTTGACACTCCATTTTCATGCGCTTTATCAATGTTACCTATCAACCTTAGTTAGATGATGTGCTGTGCTTTCTTTATTAGTGGAGCACCGGAGCAGGAGATGGCAGAGTCAGAAATGGCTTTTTAAAAACACAAAAACATAAGCAGCCTAAAACACAATCCTCAGAGCCCATTATGCCCTACCATCTGCTACCTTTATTCACTCATTTAAGCTTTTAAATAGTTTGTTTAAGCATCAGTGCTGCTTGATTAACTCAGAGCGTATTTACTCATACAACTCAAACCATTACTTCAAAATGTCAATCACATGCTTGGCTGCAGGGGCTCGCTGATTGGAAGCTGGAGTGCCACGACACTGCTGATGGACACAGGCTTTGAACCAAGACAGATCGATAAGGGTGGGCAGGAAAGGATCCAGTTTCTTTTCCCTTGTCTGCTACAACAATGGCCAATCACAAGCAGCCTGTCTTTCTCAAAATGGAAAGTCTGCACGCTAAACGGCTTTTATTGCTGTAGAACAGGTCCATCCACAGACACAATGCCGTAGCTCTGCCTTCTCTGTGTGATGTGGACTGGGTGTCAGCTTCCTTCGCCTTCTCCCCCTATAAGGCTGCTTCCAGCAACACCCCAGCATTTCCATAATCACTTTATCCACGCGATGTGATCAGCCTCGCACACAAAAAGGAAGACATTACCCCCAATTTGAACCGCCAGAGTTTCTGGCACAGCGTAAGGGGGCTGTTTTGGGTAGATAAGAAGGCAAGTCGGTTTGGCAGGACAGAGACGGTGGGGTGCAAAATAGCAAAAGAAAAAAAATGAAACTCCTAACTCAGACAACCCTGCTTTTATTACAGCAGAGTGATTACTGTTTCTGGGAGATCCACCCGGCTTGGGGGAAAGAAAACATTGTTTGACACAGAAAGAAGGCAGAATTTAATTTTCCTTATTTGCTATATTCATTTGCCACAGCTGATGTCTTTTGATATGTCACCAAAACGCTTAGGAAAATATTCTATGATTTTGCCAAGATGTGATTTTTGGGGGGATTTTTTTTTGATGTCACTGTATTTTCTGCAGATCTAACTTAATAATTTTATTCTGAGGGATGCCAAAATTTCCATTAAATCTGAAACCAAGTAAGATGGTTGCCAGGCCCAGACGTTTCACTACTTTGTTCAATAGAAATTTAAGCAATAGCTTAGGCCAGACCATGGCAGCCTACCCCAAGCTCAACAGCCTGTTTTTAACTTACACTGGGTATCCATCATCAAGTTTCATTTTTTGTAATCTCCTAGGAATAACAAAGTACATGTTTCTGTTCATTCAATGCACTACATTTGCTAATCTTCACAAATTGGAAGAAAAAACTGGTTTGTTTAATAGTTAATTTTACATGTTTGTTTTCTTTTTCAACTACACACATTGCTAGAAATTGTGAAAAAAATTATATCGCTTCCCTGTGGAGGATGCAACTTATTTTAACACTGAAAAGCAGCAAAACCTAATTTCACTGCAAGCCTTTGTACACGACAATATATTGACCATATCTATCATTTTTAGTATGTATTTTTATGAATAAATATGGATCTGAATATTTTTTTATAATCTCCACATATCCTGCTTGCATGAGGTTACAAATGCAACTTACAAATGAAAATTTCAGCATGATCAGTTCCAACCCATTTTTTTATGTAAATAAATTTAATTTATATTGAGGCTAAATTGTACCGCATTCTAAAAGCATCATTGGCTGAAACCTTTCTCATAACTTCAAAGTGAAGGTGTGGGGCTAAATATGCAGATAAATAACAGAAAACATGACATTTTTTGTGAAACTACAGACCTTTCACTGATGGAAATGCAGGGCACACACCCTATCCAATGCTTATAGTTTGAATATGAGGGACAATTTGTCAGTGATACATTTTCGACCCTGCCGTGATTTTCAGATATCCAAAAGCAGGTCAGTTTAGGCTGGCAAAGCTGTGTTTCACATATCACTCTGACAGACTAATCCTAAGTAAAGTGAGCAATTGGTCTTGTCAAAACGCATGTTTCACTCAACTCTTCCACAAGGCAAGCCAATACACACGCATATGCCCATGAAGTGAGACTTCCCTAAAGGTCTGCCTGCCTGAGCAACATCCCTCAGAGCGTTTCTAAAGTGTGAGCTTACAGACAATTTGAGGAGAGAAGACTTTTTTTTTTTCCCAACAGTTGCACCACTTTGTGTCCACAGTCAACAGTCCGAAATTGCCTGCATTTGTTTTCCATGAAGCTGAGAAAAAAAAACAGGATTAAATATGAGAAAATGAGCAAAATAACATATATGTACATTCTTTCCTGGGTCTGCAGAGGCATGGGTGCCATTACCGTTAAATAATTTTAATCAATATATACAGCACTGTGCAAAAGCTTTAGGCAGGTGTGAAAAAATGCTGTAAACAAAGAATGCTTTCAAAAATGGAAATGTTAATCAAATCAGCATTTGGTGTGACCACCCTTTGCAGCATCAATTCTTCTAGGTACACTTGCACACAGTTTTTGAATGAACTCGGCTGGTAGGTTGTTTCAACCTCCGTGTGACATTGATGATCATCAGCACCTGTTTGGTAAAATTGGTTGATCATACACCAACAATAATCCTACAAAATCCCTGACTTTGTGCAAGTGTACCTAGAAGAACTGATGCTGGTTTGAAGGCTAAAGGTAGTAACACCAAATATTGATTTTGTTTAGATTTTTCTTTTGTTCGCTCACTTTGCATTTTGTAAATTGACAAAAATAAACAATCATTATTTTTATTTCTGAAAGCATTGTGAGATTGTAATGATTGTAAGATTTATTTGTGAAAACAAGCACCCCATTTGTTTGAATTTTGATCTCTATTACAAAAATAGTGATTGATTTAAAGGTGTCACCCAATCTGGAGTGCTCATTCAGGTCATTTAATTTGGGTTAATTTTAGATTTTGCTTAAGCTCATGAAATAAAATATCCTAGAAGTGATGACATGTTCTAGAGAAAACCACTTTAAACATACTATAAGATCATTTCTACAAATAGCCACTCTATCCAACCATCCATTCAAGCATTCATCCATCCATCCAATCATCACTTAAAAGGTTCATAAGGGGTGTTGGAATCTATTATGTCATTGACAGGTTGGCAGCCCATTGCAGGAGTGATGCACAAACATACACACACTTATTCTTGATCTCTAATCAATCTGAAGTTCATATCTTTAAAATGTTGGAGGAAACTGGAGTACTGACAGATCTACACAAAAAATTACACAGAACGGAGCCAGGACTGCCCAGCCAGGTATTAAACCCAGGACCTTCTTGCTAGGAGACCATGACACTGATAAATACCCTACACCAAAGCATTTGAATACATGTTTTCTACACATAGTTGGTCGTTATTTCCATTGTATATGATGTCTGGCACAATACAGAAAAGCTTTAATTAAAACTGAAATCCAAATCTCTACTTCTTTGGAAATAAACCTTTTCATCATTCCTTCTTAAGCTGTCTGGCTGCTGCTAACTAGGATTAGTTTGTGCTTGCAAGACCTTTTGTTAAATATTTCTTACAGGAAACACACAACTTCAGCCTAGACTATACCACTGACTTGGTCACATTCTGAACATCTGGCTCCAGAGCTGGGCAGTGAAGCGCTGAAGAGGCTTGTGGGTGGCTGTCTTGCTGAAGCACCACTAAGATGGCGGGCTGTGAGACGACTGACATCACCAGGTGTTTCAGCACTGCTTAACGCATGGCCTGTCACCACACACATTGAGAAATGACTCAGATTGACAAAAAAAAACTGCATGACTAAAGGCTCTCAGGCTCCTCCCTTGCTTATTTTGCAGGGAATAACTGACTTAATTAAAATGAGTTACACCAGATGGGAAGCAGATTGCAGTTTTTAAAAAAAAAGCCAAGTTAGCAGTAAACACAGCTCTGTTTCACAAGACTGAGTGTTCTGTAACCAGCCTTTATTATTTATATGATTGTGCCAAAAAAACGTAATTGTAAAGATGGTTCTTTTTGGGGGAATATGCATTTAAGAATTGTTTTGTGGAGCCATGTGATATTGTGCCTTGTCTCTTGGGCAACCCACCATGCAAAAGCTTAATTTCAGGCGGTAGCTCCACACCTCAGATAGGTGTGGTCACAGAAAATAGAGAAAGTAATTTGGTAGAAAGTGACTTTGTCAGGGATGGACATTTATTTGAGGCTAAATATGTTCCTTCAGTTGCTCGCTCGCTCGCTCTCAGAATATTTGTAATTTATAGTACCAATATGTATGAGACTCCCAGAACTTGTAGGATAGGTTCTATGTCTGTTCTTGTAGGGTTCTCTTCAGTGTTAGTCTACAAGGACATTATTTAATAAAAAGCTGATCATTTTGCACTTCTGTGGATCTACAACAGCAGCACCACCAACAGATTGTTAGTAATAGTAAATGTGTTTTGGGTAAGATGGCGCTGATGTACTGATGTCGCAAAGCATATCTGTGAAATACACACAGAGCACATTAGCTCTAAACCTCCAACTCCACCGTTCTGCAGTCTACACTTAGATGAGTTTACACATTTGATTAATTTCATTATTATGATTCATAATATCACACACAATATTCATCAAGACAATCATTTCTAAGAGAAAATAGTAAATGCAATGTCTGTTGGTTACATAGAGATGGAAGGATATTAAACCTTAGCTAGCCAGTAACTCTGTTACTCTTTATTTAAGTTAAATGATGATCACTTGTTTAAGCCTGTAGTTAGTAAGTGTCATGGTTATGTTACAGCAGAGGGCGCTCTGTTCTGACTGATGTTTCAATGATGATGATGTTTCATTGTGGTGGCTATTTAAGCCCCAATGAGTCAGAACAGAGTGTGGCTCATTAACAGGGGCTAAGCCTCAAAGTAATGTTGGTTTTGTAGTTCCTTGAGTCTTGTTTGAGTCCCGTGAGTAATAAAGTTAAGTTCCTGATCCCTGGCTCCGCATTAACACCCTATCTGCACCACACCAGCGTTACAGTAAGGAAGCAATAATGAATGCTGCTACGTGCAGGAGAAAATATTGTAACTTTAAGGTGGTAATGCAACCTTGTTTTAAATGGCAAGAAAATATTTTTTGCAGCACTTAAATGTCTGAAGTCAGCAATCTTAGGACATGCTAATAAATGGACTCAACCTTATAAAACGAATTGAAAGTGAAAGCGACAACCCTTGTCATTGCGAGGTCACAGCACACAGTGAACCACAACGAACTTGGACCTCTGCATTTAACCCATACACACACGTGCAGCAGTGGGCAGCTATTGAAAGCGCCCGGGGAGCAGTGACAGGGACTGTACCTTGCTCAAGGGTACCTCAGGGCAACCCACTGGGGAGGGAATCGAACCCACAATTCCCTAACCACCGCTGCCCTAAATCGCTGCATTTCCCTTCATCAAAACATTCCTAGACCCTCACAGATTTACTGTTTTTTATTGTAGGTGCAACAGTATTGTATGAGAGGTTGGACAGTAAAGAGGGAGAAAAGGACCTTTACCGATTAGCTAGACAGAGAGACAGATCTGGGAAAGATGTGCTACAGGTCAGGGCGATTAAAGATAGAAATGGAAACGTACTCACAGGTGAACAGAGCGTGTTGAGCAGATGGAAGGAATACTTTGAGGAGCTGATGAATGAAGAAAATGAGAGAGAGAGAAGACTGGATGATGTGAGAAGAGTTAACCAGGAAGTGCAGCAAATAAACAAGATGGAAGTAAGGGCAGCGATGAAGAGGATGAAGAATGGAAAGGCTGTTGGACCGGATGACATACCAGTGGAAGCATGGAGATGTTTAGGGGAGATGGCAGTTGAGTTTCTGACCAGATTGTTTAACACAATCTTGGCAAGTGAGAAGATGCCTGAGGAGTGGAGACGAAGTGTACTGGTACCGATCTTCAAGAATAAGGGTGATGCACAGAGCTGTAGTAACTATAGAGGGAGAAAGTTGATCAGCCACACCATGAAGTTATGGGAAAGAGTAGTGGAAGCTCGGTTAAGAAAAGAGGTGAGGATCAGTGAACAGCAGTATGGTTTTATGCCGAGAAAGAGCACCACAGATGCAATGTTTGCTCTGAGGGTGCTGATGGAGAAGTACAGAGAAGGTCAGAAGGAGCTGCATTGTGCCTTTGTGGATTTGGAGAAAGCATATGACAGGGTGCCTAGAGAGGAGTTGTGGTTTTGTATGAGGAAGTCTGGTGTTACAGAGAAGTATGTGAGAGTAGTTCAGGATATGTATGATGACAGTGTAACAGTGGTGAGATCTGCAGTGGGAGTGACAGATGCATTTAAGGTAGATGTTGGATTACATCAAGGATCAGCACTGAGCCCATTCTTGTTTGCAATAGTAATGGACAGGTTGACGGACGAGGTTAGACAGGAGTCTCCGTGGACGATGATGTTTGCTGATGATATTGTGATCTGTAGTGAGAGTAGGGAGCAGCTTGAGGAGAACCTGGAGAGATGGAGATATGCTCTTGAGAGGAGAGGAATGAAAGTGAGTAGGGCAAAGACAGAATACATGAGTGTGAATGAAAGGGAGGAAAGTGGCATGGTTAGGATGCAGGGAGTGGAGGTAACAAAGGTGGAGGAGTTTAAATACTTGGGATCAACAGCTCAGTGTAATGGTGAGTGTGGAAGAGAGGTGAAGAAGAGAGTGCAGGCTGGTTGGAATGGGTGGAGAAGAGTGGCTGGAGTGATTTGTGACAGACGCGTACCAGCCAGAGTAAAAGGGAAGGTTTACAGGACAGTAGTGAGACCAGCTATGTTGTATGGGTTGGAGACAGTGGCACTGACGAAAAGGCAGGAGGCGGAGCTGGAGGTGTCAGAGTTAAAGATGCTGAGATTTTCGTTGGGTGTGACGAGGATGGACAGGATTAGAAATTAGTATATTAGAGGGACAGCTCAGGTTAGACGTCTTGGAGACAAAATTAGAGAAGCAAGGTTGCGTTGGTTTGGACATGTGCAGAGGAGAGATGAGGAATATATTGGAAGGAGGATGTTGAAGATGGAGCTGCCAGGAAAGAGGAGAAGAGGTACACCAAAGAGGAGGTTTATGGACGTGGTGAGAGAGGACATGCAGGTGGTCGGTTTGAAGCAGGAAGATGCAAAATACAGGAAGAAATGGAGACAGTTGATCCGCTGTGGCGACCCCTAAACGGGAGCAGCCGAAAGAAAAAGAAGAAAGAAGAAGATTGTAGGTGCAACAGTATAGTGTCAATTTCTTTACAAATCTGATGGTGGATACACAATCTGTTATCATTGGAAGGAGCGTTAAAATTTGGTTTATGAGCTACAATTCATTTTTAGCCTTCCTATCCAATATTTTGATCACCTGTCACTGCTAAAACATCAACTTTTTCATCAGCAGCAACACACTCAGATTTCAGAATCCACACCTAGCTTTGTAGGGAACTATCATCTATGAGAACCTCAGCAGTCATAAGGAGGATTAGTTTCCTGAAACATAAACCTTACAGCCAGGTGTCAATTTGTAGTCAATGTCATGCTCATTAAAGAAACTTCAGGTCACTACTTTTAATAGGAACAATCAATGTTATTTTCATAAAATCACAGTGTGTGAAACTGTGGTAAACTGTTCAACCTGATATTTTTATTCTCCTGTCAACTTTTCTATCCATTACAGGACAATTTTGCAGTCATAATACATACATGCTACAAGCAAGATACACCTTCTGGATTCAAATAACATGAAAGTAAGTTTGTAACAGTAATGTTACTGTAACGGTCTGGCGCCAGTAGAGGGCGCCCTGCTCTGATTGTGCACACCTGGGCTTGGGTGCCAGGTGTGACTCATCGGGGGCTGGTGATATAAGCCCCGGTGAATCAGAGCAGGGCGCTGATCATTCTGTGTGCGCGCTGTGATTATTCGGGTTATGTTTTATACCTGTTACGTTTATGTTTAGTTTGAGTTCTGTGCACGTTGCCCGTCATTAAAGTTCAGTACGAAGCTCTCGGCTCTGCGTTGGCATCCAGCCCTCAACACCACACCGTGACAGTTACACTATTATATAAGAATATATCCATTCTTCAGACTATTTCAAAATTGCTAATGCAGAACCAGATAATAGTGGTAACTGGCTGAGGATTAGAAGAATGACTGTAACTGTAAGAATATCTCAGCGTTAGCAAAACCACAAGCTTGCTGGTTTCCACATGTGATTTAGGTAAGGTTTTCTGTTGGAAGTCTAGTGTGCCGCATGCCAACCTTTAAGCAACATGTGTGTTTTTACTGTATAAAATCTGTGTAGGATAAAACCTTTTTGTTATCTTCAGGGAGCAGTAGCTTCAATTTACCATGACAATAGTCATTTTCCTTCCATTTTCTGTTGGTACCCACAGTGCCTTATTTAGACATGATGGCCCATGTAAACACTGCACACCTTCAAAGGTCTAATAGCACACTGAACCATTCAGGAAAAGTTGCAAATCAAACTACATGCTTGACGTTGAGATTGAAACTTTTTTCTGATTTTTCCATTAAAACCCCCACATTTAGTCTCCTTTAAACAGAAAAAATAACCTCATAATTTTAGAAATTGGTAAATATTAAATAATGATTTTATTGTCAGTTGGACAGGCCTGTATTTTGTTCACTATAATATACATTAGAATGCATGCAAGACACCCACATAAACACTATGAAACTATTAGTAAGACTCCTTACAGCATACAGTAAAAACCTTGAGATTGGTTTAAGGCTTTGCATATTTTATCCTGCTAGGTTGTGTCATTATTGCAAAGGTCTTTATGGCAATACTGAACAGCAGATTCTATATAGTGCAGTCTTAATACACATACACATACACGTTCACACATACCACTCGTCATTCACACTATATTTGAATTGTCCATGATCTCACAGCCACTGTAGGAGCCAGAGCCAAGGCCAGGGCTGGCTCTCATATAGTGCTGTCAGCAGTAATCCAGGTCAAACACTATATTACATCAGCCCCTGTCATCTCGCATGGCTGCATGATTAAAAAAACTACATATTAGTTATTTATTCTCTGCATTAGCTGAGCCTTCCACTATAGAAGCCCACATTTTTCAAACTGACTCTCTAATATATAAAGCTTCCTATTGGTTAGCAATTCATACAGCTCCATCCAATCCAAGATCATTTGACGTTTTCTCCTCCCGTGTCTTAACAACACATCTTAAGTGCTGAAAGTGGCTTTGCCAGGCTTCTCTGAGCAGGGGCTCATATATAATTGCTTATGGGGATCTCCAAATTGCTTCCACATGGGCGCTCAAAAATCGCAGTGCTGTGTTTTTGCTACGTATTTGCTCGAGGGTAGCACTGGAGAACTCAACATAGCTGGGTGTTTACCTTTCATAGAAGCATTTAGTTTGCACTATGTGCAAAAACAAATGGCACCAGGCCTTTAAAGGGCACTATAGGCTATTCCCACCATTCAACACAAATTGCAAATTATTGTACAGCTGCAAAGAGCTGTCAGTTGTCAAGAGTCAAGATCCATCGCAAACACAGTGGAATGCTTCAAAATAGCATCTTGTTGGGTTGTTTAATTCTGGGTGTAAATGGGTGCTTTTTCCTCTCCAATTCACCCCTTTTTGAACACTTCCAAAAATCCAAAATAATTTTTTTTCCCAGCTCAGCCAATTCATGCTCTTGGGAAGTCTTATCGATGTTAATGATTACTTTCTATAATTCTATAATTTGATTTCATAATGTAGCTTATACAGCTGTGGCCACAGCTGTCATTTTTATCTGATGATTCCTGTTGAAAAGGTAGACAAAATCTAAAATAACACTATTTGATTCATTATGAATATTGAAGTGACCTTGCCATACTTTCATTAAGACAATTTAGTGAAGACAGTATGCAGCATTTTCCATTTGGTTTTCCATTTGAATAGCCATTCATTAGGCTCTCCATTAGAATAGCCTTTTATCAGGTTTCTCATTAGAATAGTCTAATGAAGATCTCAGTTTTCTGCAAGATTTTTTTATGCTAATGTGGTGGTGTCTGCTGGGAGAGAATGCCTGCTATGGTGCCAGTCCAGTTACCTGCTTCTCAAGTTCCCTTTAGATTTGCTTTAAAAAGTGAACTGCACTGCCCTCTGCTGATCAGAAATCATTTTATTAAATAGGAGCAAACAAACTTCAATTCAGGTATCAGAGAGGAATCAGCCTACACAAGAGCAAATACACATTAAATACATGCTACACATTAACATTATATTAGATTGGTAATCTTACAAGTACAGTCATATCTGCATGCAAAAATACACCAATAGTGGAATAAAAGAGTTTAGCTAGACTTTGTATTCATTTAACTAAATATAGTTAGTTATTAACTAACCCCCCCCCCCCCCAGTATGACTAAAGCAATATAACGCTCACATAAAAACAGTCCACATGTCCACCATTTCTGTATTGACCTAATTCTTGTGCCATGTTGTTTCATCACAGCTTAGAATATTAACACATTTATAATTTTCTTTAAAATAATTAGCATAAATCACACAACATGGCCATTAAGCATACCCACATTAGGTCAAAGATGCGATTACAGTGACACTGCAGTAAAGTGCGGCAGTAGCAACTTACACAAAGGACGCTCCAATACAGTTTCCATCTGGCACCAGTACAATTCATACTGGTTTGTGTCAGGCAAAGCAGCAGATAGCGCCTACATCAGCAGTTTACAGCACAGGCCCTGCTAGGACAAGTGCACAGCCGGATTTGTCAAGTTGACAGACTCTTGGTCCTCTCCCAGTGGGTCTTCATGAGGTCCCTGTAGCAAAAATGAGAAATGAAAAATGTTTGCAGTTCGTTAACGTGAAAGTGACTACCCTTGTCATTGTGAAACGCAGCACAGCACAACACAACAAAATTCAACCTCTGCGTTTCACCCATACACACATATGCAGCAGCCTGGGGAGCAGTGACGGGGACAGTACCTTGCTCAAGGGTACCTCAGGGTAACCTACTGGTGAAGGAATCAAACCCACAATCTTCTGATCCAGGGCCAACTCCCTGACCACTAGGCCACCACTGCCCCAGGATCTGGAGGATCTAACTAAAAACTTGCCTTATGATATATGAAGTGGGCCATGTCCTGATTAAATTTGGGCCAACAGGCTCCATTTTGGAAAGTTTTCAGCATTTAGCTGACACTCTTATCCAGAGTGACAGGGACAGTCCCCCTGGAGCAACTTGAGGTTTAAGGTCTTGCTCAGGAACCCAATGATGCTAATGCTGGAAGTAGGATTTGAACCTGCCACCTCTTGGTCTGTAGGCAAGTGTCCTACCACCACTGCCCTGTTTTGTACTAGCGGGTTTCTCTGCATTCCTGTATGGGAAGAGCTGGTAATGCATATGCTGCACAACAACCTTATCCATGCACTGTCAATTCTGTGGGTATTGGTTGAGCTCATGTCTGTTAAGTGGAAATGCGAAGCTCCTGAATTGATAGCACAATAAAGGCATACCTTGACCATACATACATATATCTTTTATAACTGATGCCTTCTCACATTATCAGAATTATTTGGAAATTCCAGGGCCAACTGTTTGTGGTCTAAAATGTAAATATTCTTTGTCAAATCAATTATTAGAGTAAGAATGACATATCATACAAATACATCATGATATTTCCCATAATTAATATTTTAACAAATAAAAATGCACAGTAATATATTCTCTGCCATAACAAAATAAACTTATTCTAGAGAAATATATTTTTCAGTTTACATTTGGTGCATACAAATGTTTTATAATGAATGTATTTTGACATATATAGAAGGGGTTCGAACCCACAACCTTCCGATTGTGCAATAGGTTGCCCTGAGGTACCCTTGAGCAAGGTGTCATCCCCGTCACTGTTCCCCGGGCGCTTTCAATAGCTGCCCACTGCTGCACGGTGTTTGTGTGCATGGGTTAAAGGCAGAGGTCCAATTTCGTTGTGGTTCACTGTCTGCTGTGCTGTGACCTCGCAATGACAAGGGTTTTCACTTTCGCTTTCACTTTCACTTTCACTTTATGGTGGGGGGCAGCGGTGGCCTAGTGGTTAGGGCGTTGGGTTGGCCGGAGGATCGGGGGTTCAAACCCCTTCCCAATAGGTTTCCCTGAGGTACCCTTGAGCAAGGTGCCGTCCCTGTCTTGCTCCTCCCTGCGATGGGCTGGCGACCTGTCCAGGGTGTGTGTCCCCCGTCCTTCGCCCTGTGTGAGCTGGGATGGACTCCAGCACACCCCCCCCCCGCGACCCCGCTAGGGACAAGCAGCAGAAAATGACTGACTGATGACACTTATGGAATATTTCAACTGTTTATATTTAAGGCCATATTTTTGCTCTTTAATTCAAGTCATTAATTCAAAAATTGAATGAGATAGAAATGAGATAAAGAAGCCTAATTGGAAAATTTAAAATTTGAATTATATATGAATGTAATTTAACTTCTTGTTGTAATATCAAATTACACCAATAATGACGTCATAGTTCAGTCCTGCAGTTGCAATGCTATTGTTATTGCAGTTTATTAGGATGGTCCCCTATAGATTATCCATCAATATGATTGACTCAAACAATCATTTGTGCCTTCCACTCATTATATTTTAAATAACACACACATCTTTACAAAGTTTATTGAGATTTATTTTCAGATATTCATACTCAAACTATATGTATATTGGAGGGACATACAAATAAACATATATATTAAAGGGACATTTATTAATGGAATGGAAATACTGTTTAAATTTTTCCCTGCAGGTGAGAGTTACGGATTTTTATTTGAGATGTTTTTCCATTTTAACCTTCTAAGCAATGGATGGTTATTCCCTGTGTATGTAATGTATTGTCTAAATGTATGTACAAATGGTTTAAAATATTTGGATATGCTTTATTTATCCTGTGGTAAGGCCCAGTTTGTACAAGGTATAAAACAGGGTAGGTCTTTTCCCCGACACAGATTAATCCTAGTGTCATACTAAGAAGGATTTTCAACTGAAAATTCCTACTGAGAATACAAAGCAATTTAGGATTAGGCTTAAAGGCATATTCCACCCAAAAACGTTAACACAACCAACAATTGACCAATTAACATGTCTGATTGATGTTATGTTGCTGATTCTATTATTTCCATGCATTAGCTGCATCATTTTAATCTTTTCCGTCAGAGTATGAAGAACGATTTCTCACCCATTTTCATGGATGTATCTCCTTCGTCCTCCTCATTAGCATGAGCCTTCTTCCTGAGGTGATGCACCACCATGGTGGCATTAAAGGCTCTCTGAAATATATGGTTCATCGTGCTTTAAATCAAACACACAAGATCTTAAAATATTGAACTGGCTTAAGAAATGTACCAGCAAGGATGGGATAAAGAAAAGCAATTTGTTAGATGTAAAATCTGTTCGTCATGTTCTTTAGAGCCAGAATAACGGGACAAAGCAATGCTCTTATGAATCAGATTCAACTTATTAACTAATAATCCTGCTAAAATGTTTTTAGTCAGTTGCCTTGCAACGCATAATGAACTTTCCAAAATGATCTTTCTTCTCTGCATTTCAGTCTAAGAAGCACACACTGACTGTTTTCTGTCTAGTTAGGGGTCAATGACATGGTTTAAAGTTTTGAATGGGGTTGCAAATATTAAAATATCTGAATGTTTCTTCTGTTTTGTGACTGTGCTTTGAGACTGTAACAATCCTGCCTGTAGGATTGAAATGAAGTTATATAAAAGCAAATCTTACTGTGTGGCCCTCTCAGGGACAGTGGTATAGCCATCACAATGTAAAGATTGTGCATCACAGCAACAAGCTTTACATATTTTCTTTTGATTTAGATGTATATCTTTATTCTTTTCATATGACAAATTTTAAGCCTTTATTTTCTGGCAGAAATTGTGTAACAATGGCCTGAGGTAGGTCTTACAAGTCCATTTTTCCCACACTGACATCACTGTTCCTGAGACATTTGACATCAAATGTATCATTTAAGAATTCTATTTAAGTCAAATGGCCTCTTGCTGGTCTTGTATGAGCATTTCAACTAGTTTTTGCATTCCTTTCTGGACCAAAATGATAGAGAAATAAAAAACTAAATCTTTAAAAAGATAGATACATTAAACATTAACATTTTCACATAAAGAATTATTGCTAAAGATGGAAATTGTAATCCTTTTATTAATGTGGGAAAAGTTTATACACATTATGTTTCATATGAAAAATAATGTAGAAACAGACATTTAGTGACCTAAAGACCTGACTCCCAAGAATCTTATTTGCACCTTTATTTCTGCAGATCATCTACCACCAAGGTCTGAGCTACAATTCTGCAAAGATTCCAAGACATACACACAAAATTTGGCAACAACAGAAACAAGCAGCTTTGATTATGGATCCAATCGCACATCTTGTGTGAAGCAGCAGGGGAGAATGTGCTCCAATAATTTGATGCTAAGTAGTTAAATATGAGGCGAGAGCAGATGTGTTTCTCCTAAGCAATTGCAAAAGGCTCAGTGTGATCTGTAAGACGAGGAGGTGAGTATCAGAGGCTTCACCCGTCTTCACACATCAGCCATCACCATCCCCACAAGAACTAACAGTGTCTCACCTTCCACTGGCTCTTTGCAAAGTTCTTCTGAATCTGCGCAGAGACCGAGCCATGGATGTTCTTCTCAAGAGCAGCTCCCCCTGAAATCCTTACACAACATAATATACATCAGATTATACAGTAAAAATTTGAAATTATTGTCAGGACAATACATCTGGTACAACAATGTTTGCAAGTAAATATTTTAAAATTTAGTATGATTTCATCTTTCTTTAATTTCCAATATAATGTTGTTTGGATGACAGCAAAAAGGTACAATTGATGAACAAAATAGTCCGTATACTGTCCGTTTACATGCCTGAAAGATAATGATTGTAATATATTCTCAGGAATGTCTTAGGGATTACTTATTTTCATCATTCTAGACATTTTAAAATGGTACTTTTGCAGCTTTTGCAGTTACTCATGGTTGTGTACTGTATTTCTTTCCCTGCTAAAACCCACATGACTACTGACATTCATTGCCCCAAAAGAGAGAAGGAAATTTGTCTCTAAACTATTTAATGTAATTTAATGTAACAACCCTACACCCCTATATTTAATCGGTCTCTTTTCGGAAATCAATTAGGACGGAAAAAACATTGTACTGCATTGTACACACATTTCTTTTCCCTTTGTATCCTTTTTGAAACATACACATTAAAGATGTAAATAAAGATGCATGTGCTCTGCAGATTGAGAGATATATGTTTAGCTGTTTTTCTCAGACTGCAGTTCAAACTGTGCACTCCTACACACTAGAAGAGCAGGTGAAAACATGCTGGCTGCTCTCTCTCTCTGAAGGCCAACATTTATTTCTCTAGCCATCGACCTCTCCGTTCTCCAACCACTCCATTGCTTCTATTTATAAACTCACCAAGGATGCTGCAAGGCCTGCTCACAATTGAACCTCCTCTCCGGATCCTTCTGCAATAAGTGGACTATGAAGTCTTTGGCTAGGAGCATTAGTAGAAAAGGCAGGAGAGAACAAGATCAATACAATTTAGTGTTTCTGGAGGTGGAGAATAGAGACTTTTCCCATTAATTCAATGTGGATTTTTCAAAGACTTTTTCACACACTTCATATGTTTCTTTTTTTAAATTTACTGCAATTTAAGGTCACTCTGGAACTTGCTCAACGTTTTCTTACAGGAAAATGTAATCAATGTCTGTGTACTACAGCGTAATTCTAGAACATCTAATTCTAGTCATCCAGGGCTCTGATACCTTACAAATTTAAGCCAGACCATTAGTAGAAGCAAAATACCAAACTTCTAGTGCTTAATCCACCTATAAACTCTCTGACCCCTAGGAAGTTCATAGACCAAACCCTTTTTCATTTATACATTTTCCAGTCAAATAGCCATTATGTGCAAATAATTTTCTTTCTCAGCATCAAGAAAAGCATTTTTAAGAAGCTTCAGCAACCAAAAATAATACCTTTTGTGCATAGATGTCTCAGCAACTAAACATAAAATTAGGTAGTTAAAGGATGAAGTTTGACAAAACATCCTTTTTAAACTATTTTCCTCTCTATCCCATATTATGCAAATCATGTTTTGGTTCTTTAGTTTAGAACTGGTCTTTTAAGCCTAATGTTTTCAACAAACAATTGAAGTGAATTACCATATCACCCAAATCATTTGAATTAATACATTCACAAACCTTCTCTCAACCTACTCAAAGCACATTCAGGTCTCAACAAACAGAACACTAGGCGGTGGTCTAGTGGTAGGGTACTTGCCTACTTGGTCCTATGGCACTACCACCACTGGGTCCCTGAGCAAGACCATTTACCCTGAATTGCTCCAGGGGGACTGTCCCTGTAATTAGGACATGGAAGTTGCTCTGGACAACTATATTCCAAAATTTCTTCACAAGTGTAAGAACTCACAGAAAAAATCTGAAGAGCTGCAGGCCTCAGTTAACGTCAATGCTCATGGTTCTACATTTAGAAAGACACTGGGCAAGAAATGGTAACCATGGGAGAATGGCCAGGTGAAAACACTGCTAAAACTAAAAAAAACACTTCTGGCATATTGTTCTTTCAGCTAACAAGTGAAAAGTGGAAGATTGGTGAAAAAAGTTGTACCTGCTCAAGGTGTTAAAACCAACCATTACATTTAGGTTATGTAAGTGAGTTATGAGCTCATTTAAAAGATTATTTAAAACTCTACTGTTTTTGTTCAATTATTTTTTATTTATTATTGTGTTTATTGTCTTTTATATGACACTATATTTGTTTGGAGATCAGAAACACTTCAATGTGAATGAACAAAAACAGGGGAAAGAGTTGTCAAATATTTTTTCACAGCAATGATTTGGGTGATTATTGTCTTATTGTCAAGTTAGCCTCATAGAACCAGTTCTAGACTAATGAAGCTAAATGTTTCTTGGCTGATGGACTACAAGTGTAAATTGTAAAAATTAGATTTTTTGCTAAACCACTCTTCTAATGCTTCCCCTTTCCTTTCATTGTTTTCAGGAGACTTGCTATTGCTTTTCAAAAGAAATCGTAAATGATATTATTCTATCCAAACAGCTCCATAGTTTACTCTAAGAAGCTTGTCAAGATTAAATTAATCCCAAACATGTTCAACAGTGTTGAGGTCTAGGCTTTGGAGTGGCCTGTTCATTGTTATGAGAACAGCTGTCTTTTGGTTTGATAAGTACTTCTAAATCTCATTTGTGTGCTCGGGGTTATTTTCTTTCTGTAGAGTAAATTTCATCCAGAGGGTACTGCATGATGTGCCAAAAATTGTTTGCACTTATCAGCATTCATGATGCCTTCAATCAAATACAAATCACTATCACCACAAGCTGTTATAACTTGCACTGATCCTCTGCCATGGCTGGCAGGCGATTGCTCATCAATGGCTAATTAGCCCAGAAAGACACACTCTCAGGTGTCCAGTTTCAATTTTCTTTTTCAAAGCTTATTTATTTCTTTATTTTTTGTACATTTATTTTTCTTCGTAAACTTTGTAAAGGTGTTTTAAGGCCCTACTAAGGCACAAGCAATGGAAATACAGCCTCCAAATTGTAAAATGGTCCATAAATGTGAACTCCACCTTTAACATGCACTTTCTCAAAGAACAGAGACATACTTTTAACAAAATTAAAGGAATAAATCACAGCTGTTCAGAATTACACAATCTAAATATTTGGGCTGCCTAAAAAGGGATGAATGGTTTAAATGTTTAAAAGTTTAAAGTGCAGCCAAAATTCACTGTAGCATTTGGGCAGCCAGCTACTTAGGCAACTCCAAAACACAGTGCACATGTGTTGTACAGTTTCTGTGTTTTCTTCACAAAAAGAATACCATTGTTTTATGCTATAACAAGACCTTTTCTTTTAACTTTTGCAGCTTCACTTGTAGCCGTTACCAGCAGCAAGACTAGTATAAAATATTTAATATTTAATATATTTAATTTTGGGAATATTTAACTACATTATATAAATAGAAAGGCTTAAAAGCAACAGCATGCATTTGATACAAGAGTTTTTGTCTGTGAATAATGGATGACTGCTTTAACCCACTGAAGCTGAAAGTTGCTAAGAGTTGTTCTGGCACATTTGACCAGAGTAAAGCCAACCAAAAAACAGGCAGCCTCTTACTCTCTTTCAGCTGGTTGCAGGCACTGTTGTGCAATTTCTCCCATTACGTTCCCTCTTGTAGTTTAAGAGAACAATTTTGACTCTTGATTATGTAACCAAATGTTTAAAAAGTTGAATCCACATGGCTATTTAAGAATCCACGTGGCACTTTCATTTTTTTTTGTACCAGAAAAGTTCTCCTCTTCACAAGGGATTAGGTTTGACTAAACTTTTGCCTTAAACTACTCCTTAAAATAAACAAAAGGGTGGCCTCTCACTTGTGCTGCATATAGGATTGGTGTAATGGCTTGTTATATAATTTACACCTAATTACATAATTCCCCAAATTCATTAATGGCACATGATAATGAAATATCCCCCCTTCTCAGATGAAACCATTCTTTTGTGTTTATGTATTTATGCATTTAATTTTTGCTGGTATCACAGTACATTCTGGGGTTATTACATATTTAGTAAAGATGGATAAAATACCAATGTCTTTGTTGTTGGTTAGCTCAGAGTGATACCCCCCAAAACCCTTAATAAGAGTATTTTAACAAAGTGCATGGGTCATAAATATTAGCACACGTGTACTGAGTGCTTTGTGCAATGTCTATTTGTGGACTTAGCAACAACACAAGTGCTCCTAAATGCTAAGGAGGATAAGACTGGAAAATACCAAGTGAGTAATGTAAGACCATTCGCCAATACAATTCTTATTTTTCTTATTAACCCCACAGCTAGGAAGTATGGTTTAGCCCTGGTGCCAAAAATGGTTTTGTCAGTATTTTGACTTAATTTTGTGTACATTTGGAGAAATAATTAGGCTGATTGTTCTGATAGAGGATCGGCCTATCACCCAGTCTTACTTAGTGTTAAAACGAATGAAAAACTGTTAGGTTGCTTAAAGAGTGCTGCTGACAACAGTGGTTATGGTGGGTGCTAAATTATCCCTTACCCCTTAAATAAAATATAATTGCTAAAAATACCAATAAATGTGTATCTAAAATACCACACGAGTAAATACGTACTGGACACAATGCATAACTCTTGTAAACTGTAATGTATAGTTGTAGCTAAAATCTACATAAAGGTGTTGTTCTGTACCAGAATTACTTGAAGTGAGCCAGTGTATGGTATTTTTTTAAGCATTGACTGGGATGCAGTCCTGGTTTTCAGTTTTCGGTTCTCTGAGCATTCGTTTTTTTGAGTTGTATGGAATGGAAAATAAATTTGTCCCACCAGGTGGGACTTGCGACATGATGACTACCGCAACCATGTATGTCCCACCCAGTGGGACAGTCAAATGCAACAGGATAACTGAAATGTCCCACTGGGTGGGACAGTCGAGTGGTTAGGATTAATAAGGAATGTGTACCCTGCACATTGTGTACCCTGTATGTGTACTCCATCTCCCAGTGTGTTACAGTGATTGCCACATTATTCTTGATACACCAAAATCCATCTTTTTTTTTTTTTAAAGCTGATGGACCTTTTTATCCAACTTAACTAAGATTAACAATAATTGTGCGTTTGACTGTAAACATGACTTCTAATGATGAATAGAATACAATCTTTAGAACCAAAGCCAGGGTTGGGTTTGATTGCCATAGCAGGGGAGCAGCTGTTGTCATAGACCCAGTAATTACCCTTGTCATTATCATTGTCATTACATTCACAAAACTGATCCACTGACCGGACCAGCCTCAGTACTAGTCATACCTGACTCTGAGATGTCATCCCAGTACGGTGAGTCGAACTCAAACTCAGCCTTTATTATCTGCTTGTAGAGCTGAGTGTCATTTTCATCATAGAAAGGAGGATAACCACACAGCCTGGAGAGATAGAGGACACTCTTGATAAAGTGTATATTACTACAGTGGGATCTTTGAGCTCTTGGACAGTGGCTCAGTCTTTGTTGTTTTGCCCCTTACCCAACAAAACTCAACCAAATACTTGTTCTGCAATTATTCCATACACACACTGTTCAGCAGGGGGCAGCCATATCTGGTGCCCTAAGAGCAGTGATGGGCAAGTACCTTTCTAAGGGGTTCCTCAGAGCAATCCACTGATCCGGGACTTGAACCCTCAGCTTTCCAATTATGGGGTCTAGTCCCTAACCACTAGGCTACCACTGCCCCATTTGAATATGACCGATTTTAGGAGTGATTTCCATTTAGAAAAAGATTTTCTCTGTGAATGTTAAGGGGCTCCTTATTACCATAGTACCTCCTCAAATTCTTAGAACTTAAACGTTAGTTTCACAGTAGCTGTTGTGTAATTAGATTAGTTCAGAATGGGACTACAGTGACACTGCAAACTAGTGGAAAATATACATGCAACATAAATATGCGTGTAAGTAACATTTATCACAAACTTGTGTATGTGTACATGTTCACATAAAAGGGACTTGCTTACAGTGGGTTACACTCTTACTTACAGTATAAAAGAAATAACTCCCAGGGCCCACAAGTCAACTCCTTTACCATATGTCTTCTGTTGTAACAGCTCAGGAGCTTTACAAACAAACACACACACACACACACACACACACACACACACACACACACAAATCAAACAGAGTAAATGAAATAGATGATTGGCTTGGATTTTTAAAAACCAAAATAAAATAAGGACATTGATCCATATACAGTATGTACAGCACTGTGCAAAGGTTTTAGGCAGGTGTGGAAAAAATGCTGTAAACAAAGAAGGCTTTCAGAAATGGAAGTGTTCATCATTTATTTTCATCAATCAACAAAATGCAGTGAATGAACAAAAGAGAAATCTAAATCAAATCAATATTTGGTGTGACCACCTTTTGCCTTCAAAACAGCATCAATTCTTCTAGGTACGCTTGCACACAGTTTTTGAAGGAACTCGGCTGGTAGGTTGTTCCAAACATCTTGGAGAACTAACCACACTGTGGATGTAGGCTTCCTCACATCCTTCTGTCTCTTCATGTAATCCAGACACACTGGATGATGTTGAGATCAGGGCTCTGTGGGGGCCAGAAGAACTGATGCTGGTTTGAAGGCAAAAGGTAGTAACACCAAATATTGATTTGATTTAGATTTTTCTTTTGTTCGCTCACTTTGCATTTTGTAAATTGATAAAAATAAACAATCATTATTTATATTTCTGAAAGCCTTCTTTGTATATATATACTGTATAATATCACTTTATATAATCACTTCACATAAAATCACATATATATATAAAATCTGTACAGTCTTTCTACACTGGGAAAAAAAACTAACTAAACTAGATTTTCTTACCTAAATATTAAAGTATTAATGGCATGTGTTTCGTTAAGGGAAATGACCTACAGTAAAAATTTGAATTAGTTTAATCAATATTAAAGCCACCTGCCTATTATCACATGGGTCCCCATAGTGCTGCTGAAACTTTCACGGATGCTCGATTGCATTGATATTTGGGGAATTTGGAAGCCATGTTAACACACTGAACTGTTATAGTCTTCCTTAAATAATTCTGAAGAATATATACAGTGTAGCATTAATAGAGTGCATTAACCTGCTGAAAGAGGCCACTAACACTAGTTGACGTGCAATTTTGTGCTTTATAACAAAAATTCTGATGAGTGTGTCAAATCAACATTCACATATTATCTATACAAATGTGAACTAGGTTTCCTCAGTAGAACATTGCCCAGAGCATCAGACCTGGCCATTCACATGATATAAAGGAAAATGTGATTCATCAGACCAGACCAGCTACTTTCGCTGTTCGGGAGTGGGCAGGTGTTATAAACAGCAAGCTGCAATGCACTGCATGCTATGACGTTTCTATCACAGCCAGCATCTTTCAGCTTCCTCAGCTTCCTCAGCATTGTGTGCTAGAGCAACCTTTCTGTTGGACTGGGTCATTGGTGGTCTTGGGTGACATTAACCATTAACCATTACCTGCCAGGAACAACCCAGAGATTTTCAAGATAATCTGACCCTGTTGTCTAGTCATCACGATATGCCAACTGATAAAGTCAGTTTGATCCTTATGTCTGCAAATTTTTTCTCATTTAAACACGTCAACTTCAATTTTGTCTGCTGTCTTATCCCTTGACAAGTGCCAGTGTAACAAGACAATCAATATAAATAGTTTTTTCTTCTAAGTGGTTTTAATATTGTTGCTGTGTAAGGACTCATTCCCACCCAGCCACTGGGAGGGAGTAGGTCAACTGTAGGGAGAATAATGAGGAATAATTCCCCACAGCTGTCATTTCTCCTATATAAGGTCAACAAGTCAACAAGTCTCATGATGAAGCCAGTAATTTGGTAAAGCCCCTTTTAGTTAAAGCCCCTTGGATGTACTCTCGGGTCTCCCTTCTTCCTCTCTGCCTGAAAGTGTCAGAAAAAAATGGGGTTTAAACCCATTTAATCCATTTCCACCTGGTTTTTATGCATTAATTCAGGTTTGGCCATCGCTGGCTACTTCAGGTCTTGTTCTCATCCAGTGTGGCTTACTATGTTTGGGATAAGCCACATCATAACACCTCATGGCATTTGCCAGACACTCTTATTCAGGTAACATGCATCACTGCATTGTGGTCCTGTTCTGTTGTTCATACCAGTAAAGCTCATATTATGCCATGTCTTTCTTATCATTTTCACCTTCTGAGGATCATATCTTGGTTAATAAGCAAATTTTTCAGTGAAATTAAAAGCAGAATTGTTTTTAAGGCACATTGAATTTAATGTGTAGCAATGTTCTTACCTACATAAGCAGGTGTTCCACAAGCAGTTGATAACACTCCCTGGTCCTCCATCTTAGACAGACCAAAGTCACTAATGACAATCTTTGAATCTTCTAATGGAGTTTCATACAGCAGGTTCTCTGGCTGGTAGTAGATAGAGATAACACAGAACAGAGTAGAACAGAGATCATTTCCATAGTGACCAATGACCATTAACTATATTTCTTTTGGTGAAAGGTGATTTAAACTGCTAAAAGGTTTTACGTGGTGATGCAGGCTTTGGCATTATTCCAAGGCAAGGGATTCTGTCAATTCCTTCTTCAGTTTTCCATTTTAACAGCTTTCCTTCTACATTGTTGTGCTATTGGGTGTAAAGATTCCAGAAATTCTGTATTCAACTATGATTTCAAATCCAGCGTTTAATTCTTCACATTTTTCTCAATTCTGGATTTCAGGTTGCAGCCCATTTCCAAATGGCACATGCAGTGCAAACTACTCTGCATTACGGGTGTCCCAGTTTTCATTTAGGTGTTCAAAGTGGCCCTCCATGCACCCCGATGGATGGCATGTTCACAGTTGTCTGAACGGCATGACAGAGAGGAAGATGTTTAAATGAAATGCTTCATCTAAATTACAAGCTGAGCTGTTTCAGAGATGCTTTTCAGTATCATGTATTTTGTATAAATGTGTTCAAGAAATGAGAAAGCAATTCTACCCCATTGTGTAGGAGTGAATAAATGGCTTTGGCGTGAACTTAAGATGACCCAGTGATAACATTATATTTGTTTGATGCCTGCAATCGACTCCCAGGGTTGATTCCCAGTCTTTCAGATTATGTAAGTAATGATCATTGTGGGCAAAAACTGCAAATTGTTACCTTTAAGTCCCTGTGTACAATGCCCAGTTGATGGAGATACTTGACAGCCTCCAGCACCTGCAGTATGACCCGGCTGGCATCTTTCTCTGTGTAGCTTCCTCGCTCCAGAATCCTGTCCAGCAGCTCTCCTCCGGTCACCCTGCAGTGCAAGCACACACACACAGCACATTCAGCACACCGCAGGCCACTGGCCAAGAATCAGGCCTTTGCTCCTTTCATTATTTTAACCATTGGGGGTATGAGACCAGTTTGGCCCTCAACCTGCCTCTAAAATGATGGTTCAGCTAAAGATCAACTTTATCCAATTTTCCACTTACTCAAAATGCAGTTTTGCACTCTTGATTGATTAATACACATAAGGCAGGGTTAGAAACTGTATAATTAAGTCTGTTTTAGATTATTACACCGTTTGAAGCAAGTTTCGGTCTGTACAGTGATGACAGGAGGACTTTAGACTAATTTAGTTAACCACATTAGAATACATACATTTGTTTTGAATAAAACAAATGTCAGTAAAGGTAGTTTATCATAAAAATATCTGAAAATGGAAAAAATAAAGGAATGATACCTTTTATGACACTATTTCCACACTTCTGTGGGTAAATAAACATTTGCAACCAAACTATCTTATCGGTTTAATTCCATGTTCTGTCGAATGAGTCTCCTCCTCCTCACACCTGCTGTCCACAATGACCCAAACATAATGTTTTTTTAAGATGATAATTAAAACATGTAGTTTTCTGACATGTACCAAACAACTTATACAGTGTTGCCACTTTTTTACTCAGCTTACTGTGAAAATATGTGCTTAGTAATGTCTTATTTTGCTACATTTCAAAATAATTGTATTAAAAATTATTGATAAAGGCAAAATGAATACAGAGAACTCCCACTGTTATGTTTAGTAAAAATAAAAATCTTAGCCTTTTCAAAAGGCTTTGGATCTTTTGTTTCCATTTTCTCTTTGGCAACACTTGCAAATGCTCTCATGTACTTGAAAGTAGTGAAAAATGAAAAGCTGGTAGACGGTAAAAAGCCTGAAACAGTCTGTTTCGTTGCCCTCTAAAGCATACAGCTGTATGACTCACACTAATCCTCATGTTTACTCAACAGGTCTACTCACAGTGTCATTACCAAATAAAGTTTTGTAGGAGTTTCGAAGGTCTCCTCCAGAGAAATGATATTTTCATGCTTGATTCTGGAGAGAGAATGAAAATTTACCAGTTTATTATATAACTTCTGTTGACTCACACTTGTTTTAGTCTTTCACTAACTCTCCATCAGTGATCGGTTTCCGTCTAGAAGTGACACTGATGTGCATAAATTCTGTGCTAAAATTCTTTACCAGCATCACAAATACTGCACATCACACTATCCTGTTGGTATCACTGCTCTAAGGAAGGAAAGTCTTCCGCAAATTATGTCTAGACAACAGTGGGCCTGTGGTCAAAAACAGTAGATACAGAAGGTGTTTCTAACAATGTGGACAGTGTTTGTCAGTATGCTACGTTGACTGCATGCATGCTCATCACCTTTTTTTTTTATATCAAGATACAGTATCAGAGTTGATTATAACACATCCAGAGTTTATTAACCAAGTATAGATTGCTGACATATAACATCATGACATCCAACTGCTTTCTCTTTAATATTATTACTTTTTTTTTTTTGCTTTTTTTTTTTGTTTATTATTACAAACATGCTCATTTACACTATATGTCCAAAAGTCTCCAGATTTATGAAGTGGCATTTGTGATTCAGACCTTACTAATGCTCTTCAGATTTACATAATAATATTCCAAAATCTGCATATAAGTATAAAATATTTGAAAAAAGAATATTATTGTGTAATAGCTACAGTGAATGTGTATAGTTAGTTATAAGTGCTTGATTAGAATACACAGTAAGGAATACAACCAATGTAGATCAATAAAATAACAAACAAACAACTAACCGGCGTAATACAGTGATCTCATTCTCCAGCATGGATTCTTTGCCCTTTAGTGCCCTCTTGCGTATGCACTTGACAGCCACAAGCTTTTGTGTCTTGCGGTGCTGAGCAACTTTCACCTCTGAGAAGGAGCCTCTGAGAGAAATAAAATGCCACATTGGGTTACTTATTGGACTACTGTACCTTTGAATTTGAATCACTAAAGCACTGGGTTCAAGGCCATGTGCTGTTAGAACATAAAGAACATTTCAGAGCCACTGTTCTTACTCCCCTGTTACTCATCACTGCTCTAATTGTGCTCTACTGAAAAGCAGGCTTTTTATGAGCTACTTCCCTTTATTCAGTTCTGTGAATGTGTGTGTGTGTGTGTGTGTGTGTGTGTGTGTGTGTGTGTGTGTGTGTGTGTATGTCCATCCCTTTGTTCTGTTTTTTCCCCCACAATAGTGCTTGACAGACAGAGTCTAAATTGAAGCCTTTGTAAGCTCTGTTAGCTTTCAGTTTCAGTTGTATAGCAGGATTTCTATATTTAAATTTGAATAGTTCCCACTAGTTGGATTCTTTCCCAACTGTAAGTAACATTTTTACTGTATTTTAATTTGAATTTGACTTTGAATTTCTGAAGGCTAATGGAAACATTCATTATGACGCAATAAAGTTAAGTTTCAGTGTAAGAATGTCACGGATGAGGTGTTTTGTGCACAATAGAGGGCGCTCTGTTCTGACTGAGCACACCTGAGCTAATGAAGGCACAGGTGTGCTTCATTGGGGCTGATTATTTAAGCCCCGATGAGTCAGAACAGAGCGCAGCTCATAAGTTAGGCTCAGCCTACACACTCTGTGGTGGTTTTGATAATCTGGTGTTCTTGGTTTAGGCTGCAGTTCCCTTGATTTTAGTTAGGACTGCAGTCCTTGGTTTTTGTTTTGTAAATATAGCTAATAAAGTTACGTTTTGAACTCCTGGCTCTGCATTGGCGTCCTCCTTGCACCCCGCCCCCGTTACAAAGAAATAAATATGTTTTACTGTTTAAGAACAGAATTAGAACATATAATAGAACCTCTACATATCACAACTTAAGCTTCATGAAAATGTAAAGATAAAAGATTCATGCTGGTAAAAAAAAAAAAATAATAAAAAATTCTTACAAGTAAGAAATATTATTACAAGCTAAAATCTTTATTTTTACATGTCAAATTCAATTCCCATATTGTATTATGCTATTATGCGGCTGTAAGAATTAAAAATCAAGACACTGTGGATCTTTTAGAAATATATTAAAACAAAGCAAGAACAAGAAATTCTTTGGTAAATGACACTGCAAAGAGGAAGCTGTGAGACAGGCTCTTGTCACCTTCACCCAGACAAGTTGTTTAGACCGTTATGTAAAGTTTCAAAAGGCCTAATAAATTGCAACACCAGCTTTAGGACTTAGAACCTTGGAGAAGCAGGACTGTTAGTGAACACATGTCTGTTTGAGAATGAAGAAAACTACATTAAAGAACCATTCAATCAGAAACTGAACTGTGTATAGTCAGGTTTACAATTTTATAATTATTAACATGAATTTTTCAGATTTCAAAAATGTAATGTAGTGCACATCTATGTAAATTTAGTGTGTTCTATGTTCAAAGCTTAGATTTGCATCTGAAAGTTTCCATTATCAGGTGTCAGTCTTTTTCAGTATTACAGTAAGTTACTTACTCAAGGGGGCAGCAGTGGCCTAGTGGTTAGGGAGTTGCCCAGGATTGGAACATTGTGGATTCAATTCCCTCACAAGTAGGTTGCCCTGAGGTACCCTTGAGCAAGGTACCGCCCCTGTCACTGCTCCCCGGGTGCTTTCTATAGCTGCCCCCTGCTGCACGTGTGTGTATGGGTGAAACGCAGAGGTTGAATTATGCTGTGTTATGCTGTGCTGCGTTTCACAGTGACAAGAATAGTCACTTTCACTTCACTGAATTAGCCATTTCAACAAAATCCAGCTTAAAACTGAGGGGGAAAAAGTGTAATCACACTTTCCAACAAGGTTTTTTTGCTTTTTGTTTTTTTTCCGCCAATTTTCTGGCAAGCTTATGCAGCCTGGCAACAATTGTCAAGAATGAAGATGTCTGTGGATGGAGCGTGAAAAGGTCATTTCTTCTCACACAGCTTTCTGAGATTGTTGGTAATATTTGCCAAAAAAAGATGATTTCAGGTGCTGACGGTAGTATGAACACAGCTGGTACAGAGTGCAGAAAGGTAGTACATGCAGAACAAACATGACTCACTCTCCTAGTTTCTCCCTCAGCTCATACACAGCATTGATGTCATCCGCTTTCTTACGCACATCCCTCATTAATGGCATCTTTACCTTATCTGAAGCACAAACACACACACGTAATCATTTCACACAACATAAGCACCCAACACTGACACTGAAAAAAATAATTATGGCACCTCTGACCACACACTCTTCACATTCTCTTGCACATTTACACCTTCAGCCATAACAGGCTTCCTTTAAAAAAAATACACATTTTCAACAAGAAAAATGGATGATAACATATTCCTCCCAAATTCATTGAAACCTGGGAAAAAAGACAGTGGACTGAGTGCTGCATTTCTCTTGCCATTTGTCTCATAGCAGGGGTGTAACAATGCATCGAAATATCTTGATATCGCAATGTAAAAATGTGAAATGTGTATCATGCAGAACAAGAACTGAATTAATTATGATATTTAATGTAACTGCATTTTTTATAGTGTTTAGCCAGTGTCGGCCAACAACCCCAGTCCATGTCATACAAAAACTAAAATCCAGTCTTCATTCAAATTTGATTCTTAATAAAGAGTATGGAAGAATGAACTCCTTATCATAAATTGAATTGATCCGAATAGTAAGATGACTGTATCATTACACCTCTACTCTTTAACATGCTAGTGTACTTGTATACATAGCAATTTCTGAAATTCTGAAAATCTACTGAAAATCAGGATTATTCAGTTGTATGATGTCCTGTTTCCAGCTGTTTCCCAGACTTGCTGAAATCTTAGAAAGCATATTCTTTTTTACTAAAAACCATATAATTACAATCTGTCTATAGGCTGTTTGCAGCACCCAGGAGACATTCATAATCTCCAGACAGATCTGCTTAGTCAATCACAGTCTACTGATGAAACCCATGTAACGGAGCGCCACTTAATATGAATGTCCACAAAATAGATTGACAAAAAAGCTATTACCTGCTGATTGCTGTCACCAAAATTTGCAAGGCACCGTTTGGAATCTGCTTGTTAAAAATTCGCCTTGTGTCCACCTCACCCAACTTCCAATCTGCTCTGAGCTGTGTAATTGAAAATCACATTCACTTTTCACTGGTGACCTTGGCCACCCACACACTTTAAAGAAGAGAGCTGACTTGGGGAACGAGTGAAGGAGTGAGTGTCTGCAGTGTGTGAACAGGAGCGGGAGGGAAAATGGAATGAGAGAGAGAGAGAGAGAGAGAGAGAGAGAGAGAGAGAGAGAGAGAGAGAGTTGGGAATCAAACACATGACACTCGCTGTGAGGGGACAAAGGAACCACTGT